>JAWNMU010000486.1:0-232479 GCA_035043665.1 Drosophila quasianomalipes
AAGACTTGATTCAATTTGTAAGCTCTGAAGAAATCATATACTCGATGACATGTTGAGATTAGCAGAGTGTTCTGATAAGCTTTGAGGATGTTTATTGTATATGATCGGGTAGACCTTAGATGGTAGATATTTATAGAGGTATAGGAGTATCTCAAATAGAGTGACATAGCATAGAACGTGATATACGCACAACAGACATTTGTAATGTACATACTGCTGTAGGTAAATCCCATACTAGTCTTTATTCATCACAATATATACCTTCCATAAATATATACAGGCTAGCTTACATGCACTCAGTCAATAAACTATCAAAGCTTATTGGACCTTACTCCACAATACTTTGCTGGTTCTAACATCTATCCCTTTTGTCTTTGACGTGCGCTTTTAGAGCGTTATGAATAATTCGATTACTTGTATATCTCTCTCGTAAATTCTCAACATAGTGTACTTTCAAGTGTTCCGCAAAATGTGATATTAGTTGACTTACATCAGATGCATATTTACAAATGCAAGTATCAACAACATAATATTATATATTAACTACACATTAAACAATCAAGCAAATGGAAAACACCGTTTATGTGTTTTATGCAGATCATATTTCCTCTCATCTTGACTGTAGTAAGTGAACATCTTAATTAACGGTCATTATCCAATGAAGCTTTAAGTAAATTATTGATTTAGTTGTGTCTAACACATATACATTCAATACCATATTCAATACTACACTATAACCGAGATAAAAAGACGCACTTTTATAGGACAATCATATTTCCACATGTCTATCAAATGAAGTAAAATGAGGAAAACACAATAGATGCTGCTGGTAATTTAAATATTGCAATAAATTATGACCAGACATATCAGATACATCGTATTTTACATAATCAAAAATACCAGAAAGAATTGTGTTTTGTGTAAAATCCACTAATTCACATTGGGTTGTAAGAGATTCCTCACGAGTATATTTCATATTTATAGAATCAACACTTCAACCCAACAAACAATCAACCATATGTATGTATAGTAAAAATACATTTGAATCGAATACTATTCGAGGATAAAATATATACCCATAATTCAAAAAAATTTTGTGCTTTTTGTGCAAAGAACTTATTGTACTAACTCAAAAACCAGGTAAATTCAAAATCACTAACACTGAGAAAACTCCAACTTAAATTACATCGGATTTCAGGGCTTTTTACAAAATTTAAAAAAAAAAAAAAAAGAAAGAGACAAAAGAAAAAACGAGATAGTACCCAAAAGTGGCAAGATTTGGCAATGCTCCGGTCGATTACTGTATCAAGCAAAAGAGAAAATGCAAGAATATCTTAGATATGCGTACACTTGAACAGAATTAAGCAAAGAAGAAAAAGTCGGATAAAAAAAACATATACGAAGACATATTACAGAATGAGGGGTAATAAAATAGTATAAGACTTGAACTCGAAATCTACGCAGCACGTAGTAAGCGTTCATTCATGGCACAGAAGAAAAAATCCGTAATATATGCATAAACATTATGAATAAACTGGCGTAAAATTCCAGAACTATATTACGGTTGTCCCCAAGAAATACAAATTCCGTAGCACCCTAGGAGTTACGATGCACATATTGAGTAAATATGGGAATACTTGTGTCAATTTCACAGTATTTTTATTTTTTTTGTACGCAATCTCATTCTGCAACCAGGCATATTTATCGGCTCAGTCCCTGAACTTGAAGAACAATCACAATAGTTTGAAGGAGTTAGTTTTGTTGAAATCTAATAGTCATGATAGCCAAACGAATAACATAGGGAGGTGTATCAACACACATGAGGGTATGGTGAAAAAGGTTGGGAATGGAAAAGAGTGGGAGGTGCATCTTGCGGCAGTAAGTAAGGCAACCTCAGTAGTAGACGATGTGAAGGGAGATTGCTCTAGGTCGAATCGGGACTGGATGGAGAGGGATTTTGGAAATGCGATTACATATTCGCTGGATCATCAGTACCTGGGTGATCTGGATACTTCTCTGAGGCTGTTGGTGACTCATGGAGAAGGAATCGTGAAGCGTTCCACGTTGATCTTCTTCTATCCACCGAATGACACAGATGCGCCGAGAAACAATAGCGAAGGCCCCCCTGAGTTATTCGTCGTGATGGAGAGTTTATTAAGTGCGTTTTACAGAGATCAGGGAGACTTTTCCTTTGGATTCACGAACTACAACGCAGAGGAGGTAGAAAGGAGGCAAGAGAACGCGGGAAAGTCGGCGGAAGGACAAAACAAACTCTCGCTCTTTGCCCCTAGGATATGCAGGCAGTCACATGCCAATTTTGACACGGGATCTTTCTATCCTTCTTCGTTGTCTACGTGCAAGGAGATGCTGAACGCGTTGTTCCCTGTGCCCGTCTTCTTGGTGGAGAGAGGAAGGGGGACCACGTTGGGAGAAATTCGAAGTGGAGTGGGACACAATGGTCGAGGCAATGAAGGGGAAGAAGGAAGGGGCGAAGCATGTCAAACCCTCTTTTTTCTTCCCCCTATTGCACCCTCTTCTTGCGTCGTTCCGCTCCTTCGTCCTCCTCCACCCCACCACTAACCTCTACGAGGACATTACCTTCTCAACTCTCTCCCTGCCATCTCATAGCGACCAGCATTCGTCCTCCGATTCTCCCGCATCCCTTGCGTTGTCCTCTTCTTCCAGTCCCTTGGGGTGGTCTGCGCCGAGGACTGTGAAGGTAGGGAGGAAGAAAGGGGTGAAGAGGTGGAATGGAGAAGAGAGATCTTTGTGAGCGCCGGGTTCGTTTTCGGAAGGACGAAGTGGTGGGTTGAACACAAGGAAGATGCTTCCCAGCACCTCTCCCTCCTGCTCTCTTCCCTGCGTGCCTCTACTTCATTCGATCCCACTCCCCCCATGTCTTCTTTTTTACCCCAGTCCAACTCCTTCGTCCCTCTTCCCTCCTTCCCCCACTACTCCCCCTCCCACGTGCCACCCTCCCCAGTTGTCTCCTCTTCGTCTTTCTTATACCTCCCCTTTCCTTCTCTCCACAGCTCCCTCGACCTGTCTTCCATATTCCTTTCCTCCATCATCTCTTCTCACCCCCATGCCTCCCCGAAGAAGAACGAGGGGAAGGGGAAGGAAAGGGGAAGGGGGGATGGTACGGAGGTTGTGAGAAGAGGAGAGGACCCGTTACTGGCGAAGGAAGAGGTGCACTGGAGACCGATGGGACTCATTGTAGGGAAAGCAGGAGACAGAGAGAAGGAGGAGGAGGCCGAACATATTGCTCGCTTCTGGAAGTGGGTGGATAGGAGGGAATCGGACGGGGCAAAAGGAGAGGTGTGGGAGGAAGAGAAAGCGAGATTGAGGGATGAAATGTTGTTTGTGAGAGGGAATTCATTCAGGTTGAGAGTCGCCTATCAGCACTCGAGGAGGAGGAACTGGAACAGAGAGACAGGGGGTGTGGAGGAGAGGGACGCAGACAACATGGTTGCGTGCGCAGTGAGAGATGCCCTAACATTGACCAGAACAGATTTTCTTATGGGTTCCTTGCCCTCTTCCCTTTCATAGCCTACACATCGCTCTTCCTCCTTTTTCTTCCTCTTCCTCTTGCCCCTATGATTCCCCACTTCCTTTACTCCCGCTACCCCTTCTACCTCAAGGCTTCTCTGTTCTTCCAGACTCGTTCATTTTTCCTTTCTACGGCGTTGTCTAGATTCTGTTATTCTCTGCATCTCACCGTTGACTCTCCTTCTCTTCATCCTCTCGGTCTCTCTTCCCTTGTCCCATCTTCTTCGCCCTTCCGCCCCTCTTCTGCTGCCCTTTCCCGCCCCTCATCCTTCTTATCCCTCTTCTCTCCCTCTGCGGTGTACGCGACTGCCACGACTTCCTCTTCCTCTTTCTTCATCAAAATCGGTCCTTCATGTTCATTCATAGTTCCCCTCGTGTTTCTCTGTTTTACCCCTTCCTCCTGGGGAATCTACTCGTCCTCCTCCGCCTTATCCCTTTTCTTCCTTCCCACTCCTCTCCGTTCGCTCTACTTCGGCCTGTGTTTTTGCGTCATCCCTCTTATAGTCGTCTCCCTCTTCTCCTTCCTCTTTTCCTTTATCCGAGAGCTCTACCTCTTCCACGAGAGGGAACACATTGGGGGGACGATGAGAGTGATAAAGAAAGCGTATGTGTGCGTGGTGAGTGTTTTCCTGGACAGTCTCACCAAGTTCGCGATTGGGATGTTCGGTGTCTCTCTCCTCATCGACCAGTCCATCAACCACCTAGCTCTCTCTTCCACCTACATGCACAGTATTGTCCACATCGTCTTGCAAATCTGCATCGTAGTTTTCCCTATCATTTTGTTGTTCCCTCTTGCCTTCTTTCTCCTTCCCCGTTCCCTCGTACCCTGCGTCACCTTCCTATTCTGCCCCTTGGTTTGCTTTGTCTTTCCCGTCCTATACTACGGCGATACATTACTGCACAACAGGTCATCTTTATTTCCGTACATGTGGGGAAACACTTTAGCTACTATAGAGAATCTTTTTTTCATCGGAATAGTCGTATGCTCGGTTGCCTTGTACACTATTTCCTCTCCTCCCATCCTCACTTCTCCCCCGTTGACGATACCCTCCCTGTTGCTTCTAACGCCTCATCCGCTTCAGTCAGTGAAGATGCCGAAGATTATGAAGAAGATCTAGACAGGGAAAGCGACACGTTGCTTTCTCGTTCGTCTTCCGTACTGCCTCCAGCTTCCTCTAACAACTATTCTGTGATCTCCGATGACCACGCATGGGGTGGGGAAGAGAGACAGTTCTTGGTGGGAGGCCACCTTCTTAAGTGCCTTACCCTCTTCTTATTCTCCTTTTCCTGCCTCATAGTAATCACATCATACCCCATGCCTGCAACTGAATGGGCTGATATTAAGCTAGTGGCCGTCGTCCCCCCTCCTCGCAATGAGTTTCTAAATCCATTTATCACAGCCTTTTATATCTTTGTTTTCTCTTCTCTCTTGAGAGCATGGCCTCCGTCTTCTTCTCTTCTTACCTCGCTTCCTCCCCCTCTCTTCTCCTTGTCTTGCTTCCCCTTGTCTTCATCCGTCGTCTCACCTTCCCAATCTTCCTCCTCCGTCTTCCCTTCCTTTTACTCGTCCATTTTCCCTTTCTTGTCTCCTCAAGAGCCTACCGATTTTGACCGAGAAGCGCTGCTATCCTCGGAATCTTCTTCATCCCGCACTCTGCACACCTCTCGTATCCCTTCGTACCTATTGTATGCTTTGCGGACGTCTTCGTTCCTGGACTTCGTTTCTTCGAACTGGGTCCTTGTCCTTTTCCTCTCCTACGTCTTCTCCTTCTTCCTCTCCAACTCGTTCAGCGACACTTTCTTCGTTCGCTCAATCATATTTCTCCTTTCTTCCTTTTCTGCCTTCTTCATGTGCAGAGCTTACGACTCCTACGATTCCTCCTTTTCAGAGTTTCCCTCACTTTCGTCTACCTTCTCATTCTTCTCGAGCCATTCCTCCGGGTACCTGGTCCGGGAGAGCTCCCGTTCCTCGAGGTGCAATTCCCCTTGTTCCCGCAAGGCCCAGCGCCTCCTAGTGCTATTCTCCCCTATCCTTGTGGCTGTTTTGATCTACTTCTTGAACTTCAGCCTGAACTTGGTTACTTCACCTGTTGTTGAGTTCGGGTCGATGGTCGTATCAGCTGACCCCGCACTTCATCCTGAGGAATACGTCCTGTGCAGACAGAAAAACATCGCCAGGAACAAGGACTTCTTCTCCTTCACCTCCCCCTCTAACCCTCAAACAAGAGAGGAGTCCCTCTTTAACAAACTCACGCACATAACTTCGGTCAAGCAGTACTCCCCTTCTCTCCGCTCTAAAGCTCACCTCTCCTCTCTTCTTCCGGCCGTCCTCGTCTCTCACCCTACGACTTTGATCTCTCCCCCGAGGCATTGAAGGAGGTCCATATTGCCGTCGATAAAAGTCTTGGATTCTGGGAGTCTGACTATGGAGGAAGGTGGTTGCAGGATACGGAGGAGAAGTTCAGGGCTATGGTGAGGGAAGGAAAGGAGGACCTCACGGACAAACAGTTCAAAGAGAAGAGTGAAGGAGTTCCACTGTCCAGGTACTACTTGACATCCAAGTTACCTGAGTATGTGGTCATTGTGACCAACGGAAAGGTCTATTGGAGTTTCAAAGACACTAGCTTCCCGTTCGATGACCTTGCACCAATAAGGAGGCTTGAGTCCTTCGTTAGAATGGTGCAGAAGCTGGTGGATTTCTATGGCTCAAGCTTTCCTAATATGGAACTCTATGTCTCCACCAGCGATACCACTTTTGGGTGGTTCAGAGATGGAATAACTACAGATGAGGATATTGCCCTTGGTCCCATTCCTGACGGAGGAGGGAGTTTCAACATCTCGTATCCAGGCATTCACCTCATCCAATGCATGGAGAGTGCCAACATTGTGATCCCCATTCTTGATGGAAACTTCGGAAGCGAAATGAACAAAGAAGAATCACAATGTAATCTGGGTGTTTCGAGACTGCAGTACTCTTCTTTTTGGGGAAAAAAGAGCAGGCCGTCTTCAGAGGAAGTGAGAGGCCTTGTAACGTTAACGCAACGGACTATGGGGCATCTACGGTGAGAAATGATAACATCTTATTTCCTATTTTGGATAAGCAGATTTGGCAACTGGAAAAGTACAAAGCCTTCCCATTCGTGATGGACATCTTGAGTAGGGACATCGAAAACATTCGATATGCAAACGGGAGTGCACTCAGCCCTAACGCCAACCTCAAGGATATGAACATTTCTAATCTGGATCTCACTAGAATGAATGCAACGAATCTTAACATATGGAAGGATTGTGGAAGGGGAAAACTGCTCTATCAAGTGTACGAACGAGATGGGAGCCACGACATCTTTGACATCTTCATCGACAGTAGTTATGTCAAATGCAATTCTCAGGGATTTCTGAGATATGAGTCAGATTGGAGACGCAAGCATGAGAGGATCGCGAATAAGCAAAGGATAACGTTTGAAGAGTACCAGAAGTATATGTCCGTCATCTTAGTACGTGGAAACTCTCACTGGGCGAACAGAGTCGATTCCTTTATCTTCATGGACTCCGTGTTGATCGTACAACCAGGGCTGTGCCACATGTATAGTGAGCTAGGGCTGCAGCCATGGAAACACTATGTTCCAGTCGACTACTACTTTAACAACGTAACTGCCGCTATGCAGTGGATCCTGAGTAACCCTCTGAAGGCGCAGAAAATGGTAGCTGACATGAACCTTTATGCGCACAGACTCGTCTCATTTCCCTCTACTCTGAAGGGAGTAGACGAGATCTTGCGCAGGTACGCCTCTATGTTCAACCCGGGAAACAAGGAAATCGACTTGAAAAAGTACAACAGGGATGCTGCCAAATACCAATACTTCCCTGTCCAAGAGATCTCCTTCTCGGATAAAAAGATGCTGTTGGACTCTGTTATGATCTACGATCCACGTGTAGAGAACTTCAATTGGGATTTGTTTACAGAGAGATGGGGATACAGAGTTCGCTCGGCATTTTATTCACTTTCTTTTTCTAATCTCAAGGAGGCCCTTGTTTTTCCACTAAAACTTGTTGAGAAGTTGTACCATGAATTGATCAAATCTTTTTGCGAACATATCATGTTTCCTTTAATATGCATAATACTTTCTTATATTATATTTTTCAGTTGAGCTACACTGTTTATTACATTCTCATTCGTAAGTGTGTTTGTGCTTGCTCACAACAACACACACTAGTGTCTCTATGCTGATTCTCTATTCGAGCCCAGGGCTCCTCAATACAGGATCTTAGAGAGAGTATATAAGAGTTAGAAAGTTAACGCAGTGTAACTCTAGTGCTTTTATCTCAGAGTATATTTAGATATTTGAACGGTGCCCTCATATTCTACGTATGTTAACAATTGTGCATTTCCACACATTCAATAAAACAAAAGAAAATCAAAATGCTCCCGTAACACTTGCTGCATAAGTCACCTCTTCCCTTTCACTTCTCTCCTCACCGGCTGCGTGTCTGGCCCGTGAAATAAACAGATACTCTTTTTGGAGTTCCTAACTGATGATGGACCCCACACTACTCTTGAACGGTGCCAGTGACTTAGTGAAAAGAGCCTCTTCTCAATCAGACAATCATTCAAAGCCCTCCTTCTCTCCCTTGGAAACGGGAGTGGCGACGATGACCGTGCATAGAGAGACTGACTTAGGTTCTGTCGCCACCCCCACTGTGTTCTCTGTTCCTATCCGCAAGGACATTGTCTCTTTCATCTACACCAACATCTCCAAGAACGCTCGTCAGCCCTACGCTGTTAACGAGATGGCTGGTATGCAGCACTCTGCTGAGTCCTGGGGAACCGGACGTGCCGTTGCTCGTATCCCCCGTGTCGGAGGAGGAGGTACCGGATGTTCTGGACAGGCCGCCCAAGGAAACATGTGTCGTAAGGGACGTTTATGGGCTCCCACCAAGATCTGGAGAAAGTGGCAGCGCAAGACCAACCTCAAGCAGCGCCGCCAGGCTCTCGCTTCCGCCATCGCCGCTTCCACCGTCACCGCCCTCGTTCAGGCTCGTGGACACCGTGTCGAGAAGCTCGCTGAGCTCCCTCTCGTCCTCGACGACTCTGTCGAGTCCGTCTCCAAGACCAAGAACGCTGTCGCCATCCTCAAGGCTGTCGGAGCTTACGAGGACGTGAAGAAGTCCATTGCTTCCCGCAAGGCCCGCACTGGAATTGCTCACCTCCGCAACCGTCACCACCGCGTGCGCAAGGGACCCCTCGTTGTCTACGGAGAGAACAAGGGAATCGCCCGTGCTTTCCGCAACCTCCCTGGAGTCGAGCTCGTTCAGGCTTCCCGCCTCAACCTCCTCACTCTCGCCCCCGGAGGTCACCTCGGACGTTTCGTCATCTGGACCAAGTCCGCTGTTGAGATTGTCGGAAAGAACTACAACAAGCACGCTGCCCAGCCCATTGTTGCCACTGCCGACCTCAACCGTCTCATCAACTCTGACGAGCTCCAGGGAGCTATCCGTGGAAAGATCACCTACGTCAAGAGAGCCGAGAAGAAGGTCAACGCCCTCACCAACTTCAACGCCCGTCTCCGCCTCAACCCCCTCGCTGGATACGCTCGCAAGACTGCTGCCATCCAGAACGTCAAGAACGCTGCTGCCCGCAAGGCTCGCCTCGAGGCTGCCCGCAAGGGAGAGTTGAAGGTCGACCAGGCCTTCGTCGAGAAGCGTGTTGCCGCCAAGAAGGCTGCTTACGAGCGCATCTCCGCTTAAGTTGTTTAAGTCTTGTCCTGAACACACATTTCTTAATAAAACGCCATCTTTTGCATGGTTGTAGTTCTCTAGTTTATTTTTTTTTTTTTTTAGCGTATATGTATATTTTGCTCGCGTTACATACTTGTGTTATGCACACAAAGGGAAGTTTGCATTATACGCTTGCTTGCTTTATTTGTTAAAGAGAAGGATAGTTAATACCAATTTGAGAATTCCAGGACGATTGGCTAGTGTCGTGAGGTGAGGTGAGATTAGGACTAGCATCAGCCGGTGATACCGACTCGGTGCGCAGGCATCTGTGTTGGTTGTGTGGTTCGGCCTAACAGGTGCGCTGTTCCTTTCCCTTATGCTCTTTTTTTATTTCCTTCGCACGTGCTTGCTTAGTAGCTGGAGCTTCGAACGACATGAAGGAGTGTGTGAGTCCTTACTATGTGTCTTTATCTTCTCCCATGCACGCCAACCCAACATCTTTATTTTCCATTTCTGCTCCTGTCTCTGTATAGCACACTGGAAAGCCCAGATCCTCCTTGTGCATATTAAATGTATAAGGACGAGCGCTGACTTACCTCTTTCGGTTGTTATCTCTTGTCCATTTATTTCGACCCGTCAAGATGGTAAGCAGTCTTCTGTGGTTATAAGAGAGTATTGCACAGTGGAGTTTTTAGGGACAGCTTTCTAATAAATCATTTTGTCAGCCTAAACAAATTGATGGTTTTTTTTTTTTTGTTAGCTTGCGTTCACACTTGTTGTAATTAGATCGTTATAGACAAGCAGGGTGTAACGTGACTAAAAGACAATAATTAGCTTGGATGTAACATAACAAAAACATAATAGCTAGCTTGGATGTACAAGAAGACGAAAAGATGACTCTCTTGAAGCTGCTTGCAAAAGGCACAATTGGTAACTTATATTACATGCATATTCTCGAGCTCTGTTGCCGACAGAATCGGGTCGTTGTCTCTCCAAACCAGACAGGTGCACGTGAGCTTTGATGGAACGCTGATTTTATCATCAACTGAGGAACTGGAGCCTTCGAGCGGAGACGCCTTTGAGAAGAACAGTGCATCTCAGTGGATGGAGGCTCCCTCTGCCCCTCTGCTCCAGCTCAAGTCAGTGGAGAATAAGACCTTCTCTGGGTTCAACGCAGCCGACGATGTGTCTCTGAAGTTGAAGGCTGATGAGAAGAAGAGGAGGCCAAGGCCAAGGGTTCATCTGTTGTTCATTTCCTCCTCGAGACTAACAGTGGTATCGCTTCGACTAACTTAGGAAGGCAAGACAAGGCATTCGTGGCTAGTGACCCTCTTCCCGTATCCAGCAAGCAAGCTGTGTGCTTGGACATTCTCACAGGTGGCTATGTAAATTCCTATGTGGACTTCTTCTACGTGACGCACAGATCTACCGTGGATTCCAGTCTACAGGACGTTCCAGAGAGCCAGCTGTCGTGGGTAAAGAACCATCTCATCGAGGCAGAGAGGGCACACAGAAATTCTGAGTCTACCAATGTATTCAACGCCTACAACAAGTTGGCTGCATACTTTAAGGATCAAAACGACTTTAAGACGGCTACATATTTCGTGGAGAAGTGTTTGGATGTTGCAGAATCTTCCGGAAACCTAATGGACAAGGCAGACGCTTGCTACAGCCTTGGAGTAACATACTCCTCTGTCGGAGACATCGACTCCGCACTCAAGTACCACGAAAAGAGACTGGAAATTGTGACTGAGCTAAAGGATGCTGCTCAGATCGAAGATGCAAACCACGAGCTTTTGGAGGTAAACAAGAAGTGCTCGTTCCAGTGTGAAAAGGAAAAGGATCTCTCAAAGGGAATCCAGTACTGGAAGAAGTGCCTCGAAGCAGCGACCCACATCAAAGACATTGCAAATGAGGGAGAGGCTGCTTACCGATTGGGTCTGGCGTATGAACAGCTCGGGGAGGACGCAGAGGCGTTGGAAAACCAAGAAAAGTACTTGTGGATTTGCGAACAGACGGGGGATGAGGTGGGAGAGGCAGCTGCCTCCTTTGCACTCTCTTCTCTTTGGAAAAAGAAGGGAGACCTGGAAAAGTCGATTCAGCTTCTCATTCGCTTCCATGACCTATCTGCTAAGCACAAGCTGAAGATGCAAGCAGAAGCATGCACTTGCCTTGGATTCGCCTGTTCTGAGGCTGGGTTAGATAATTCGCTGTCCTATTTCGAGAAGGCCTTCGAGCTGGCGAAGGCGACGGACGACAGAGAAATCATGAATACGACAAGAATAAATTTGGGAATGGCTAGGGCCAACGTAGGCATGATAAACTTCGCCAAGTCCTTCTCAGGGGACGCAAACAACTAATTATGACGGAGTAGATGAGCTCCATCTACTCAGGCATATGCATATGTCTCGCTGAGTGCGTGACCCCTGCCCATTACGCCCCTTTTGTTTCGTACTTGGTCATCTTTCCACTGTTTCTTCTTCGTTTGTTGGCTTAGTTCATGATATCTGATTGAATGAACCTCTTTGGCAGCTCAGTTTTTACCCTTTTATTCGACTCCTTATACGTTCATTATTTTTTTTTCTTCGGCCTTGTCGCTCTCTTTCGTAGTTAGTTTCTGTTCGTACATACTCTGTGGATTGATAATGAACTGCATGCATGTATGTAGATTCGCAAGTTGAGTATATGTAAAGTACGCGCACTCTACCCGCGTTCTTTTCTTTCCTGTTTAGCTAGCATCCAGGTGCCCATCCAATTTCCTTGAGCTTGTATCTTTTTCCTCTGCCTAGACTTTCCTTAACTGGCAGAACGAGCGGTAAATAAAAAAATCCCTGTAATATCCCTTGCAACGAAGCAAATGAATGAAGAATGCGTCATCCACACATCAAGCAGTAACTAGTACATTGCTGACTGTAGATATCTTATTCGATACATTTATATAGAAGTGCAAATGCCCACATTGTTTTTTTGTTCTTTTCAATAACTGACATGTTCGCTCTACCCGTGTTACTATTCAAAGTAAGGATAGTTCTATTTTTTTAATAAAACATTTACTCAAGATTTAGGCAACCTGCCTTCCCTCCCCTAGTTGTTCTCAGGCATCGATCGACTGCTGCGTGTACCAATAAACGGAACAACGCAACCACACCATGTCATGTGATTGCCAAGGCTCTGAGGACGGCTGTGGCGTACGAGAATGCTCTTCTTTCGACGACACCGCATCACCTCCACTCGTTCCGTCCTCGCCTATGGACTTCGCCTGGAGCGATGCTCAGTGCGGTCGGAAAAGGTCACAAACAAAGGGCATTGATAGCAGCACACATAATGCATGCACTTGTGACTCAGAGGTTCTCTGAACACAAAAATCGTCAAGTCTATGTATAGGTTTTTTTTTAACTGACAGTTTATTGACTAACAAAATAAACAGCCGCTAAAGACGTCACACTTTTATACTCCACATCCTACGTCACCACACTAGCATCAGCCTGCTCACTATTGCGAATACTTTTGCAACTCTTCCTCGCTTGTTCACACTACACACATCTCACCACTCCAAGCGAAAGAACTACCCATTCAACATTTACGAACAATAGCAAACTGAAAACGATAACAAACTGAAGAATGGTAACAAACGGAAAGAGAGATGATACAAGGTGTGGATTTTATTTAATTCCAATACTTTTTTTTTGAACTGGTAATTTATTGAAAATAAAAGCCCCTAACGACGTCGCATATCGATACTCCGTGAGAACTAGGAGTACACACAGCCTTGACGGGCTGGAATAAACTAACTAGAGACAACTACCAAAAAAAAACAGGCAGCGTTGATAGCATCACATGTAATACATACACGTGAGAATCAAAAACAAACCGAAAATGAGGCGTACAAATTAGGAATAGAAGGTACAGGACATAGTGTACACAGAAGGGATAAAGACATATGACAACATGAACTCACACACTTGCTCATATGGTTAGCAATTATTTAATTGCAATATACGAAAAAAAAAAAAAAACAATAGAGAAATGGTTCCTAATGACGTCACTTCACTACTCTGCCTCAACATGAAACAAAGACCGCATGCCAATCGACAGGGAAAATAACATACACTACCCACAGAATGATCTGCTATCGATTTACACAGTTAGAAGCACACCCAACAGATTAACAAATATCACTTATAGACAACAAATCCCCATATGACGATTACGGGGAAAAGGAAAAGGAAAAGGAAAAGGAAAAGGAACAGGAAAGGGGGAAAGGACGTCAGCAAAGAGGACGGCGTATCACCCATGTTGTCTCACTCTCATGCCGCTCTTACTCTTGCTTGAAAATGGGGTCGTAAGGCTTTCCAATGGCATAGACATGGAATCCGATCTGGAGGGAGAAGAAAGGGGTACAAGCAAAAGAAGGGGACAAAGGGAGGGACAAAGGGAGGGACAAAGGGAGGGACAAAGGGAGGGATAAAGGGAGGGACAAAGGGAGGGACAAAGGGAGGGACAAAGGGAGGGACAAAGGGAGGGACAAAGGGAGGGACAAAGGGAGGGAGACAAAGGGAGGGGGAAAGGGAGGGAGATAAAGGGAGAGAGACAAAGGGAGGGGAAAGGGAGGGAGATAAAGGGAGGAGGAAAGGGAGGGAGATAAAGGAGAGGGGAGATTAATTGAGTTAGGGCCGTAGTAGGATACATGAGAGAAAGAACAAGTAAAAGCAAAAGAGGAAAGAAAAGCAAAAGCAAAAGCAAAAGCAAAAGCAAAAGATAAAAAGAAAGAGTAAGGGTAAAGAGAGAAAAGAGGTAAAGCAGTGGAGTTGGGGGAGAGAGCAGCTGGTTATGTGCTGGCAACCAATGACAAACGGGTGCGGACGAGGAGGATACGACTCAAGGACAGCGGGTGTGGGTGATGCATAGATGTGTAGTATTCATGGATGTGTAGTATTCACGGATGTGGCGTCTGCTTACCTTAGTGAGGAGCTCGTGGTCGAGGATGTTTCTTCCGTCGAACACGAAAGCAGGCTTCTCCATCTCATCGTAGATGCGTTGGTAGTCATAAGAAGCGAACTCATCCCACTCGGTGAGCACGAGGACGGCATGAGCTCCCTTGCACGTGGCGTAGGGGTCGGACTCAACAACAACGTTGGAAGAGAAAGATACACCAGAGGGCAATACTTCATACTCCTCGAAGTCATGCTCGATCTGCTCCTGCCCTACCTGTGCATGATTCACACATTCAGCAGAAGGGTGGGGGAAGGGAATGGGTCGGTAGAGGAGGGTGGAGGAGGGCAGAAGAAGGGTAGAAGAAGGGAGTGGGTAGGTAGAGGAGGGTAGAAGAGTACGAGATAAAAAGAAGACGGACAGGACAAGAGAAAAGTGGTGAGGGACAAAGGGAACGAGGAGGAAGGGGTGGAGGGGAAGAAGAGGTAGAGGGAGGGAGAGAGAAAAAGAGACAGATGAAGTAGTGCGTTAGAAGGAGTAGCGTAGAAGTGCAAACACCGATTGTATATGCCCAATCATGCATATGTAAAATATCCAAGTGCAAATGATAACGAGTGGCGAGCGAAAGGCGCACGTTGATTGATACGAAGGAGGACACAGGTAGATAGGCAGAGAAAAGGAGGGCGATAGAGACAGAGATAGAGCAGAACGAGCAGATAGAGTAGAACGAGCAGAGAGGGTGCTTGCCTTGGGGTCGTAGATGTGGATGATGGATCTCTCGGTGAGCAGGTCCTTTGAGATAGAGAGGGCGGGGGTTTCCCTGGTGTCTCCGGTGTCCTTCTTGAACGCGAATCCCAGCAGGGCGATCTTTTTGTCGGCGATGTTGTTGAACATCTTGGTGATCACAGTGCTCGCAAACCTGTTCTTCTGGTAGTCGTTCATCTTGACGACTTGGTTCCAGTACTCTGCCACCTCAGGGAGACCGAAGGACTCGCACAGGTAAGAGAGGTTCAGGATGTCCTAGGCGGACAGAAGCATAGGGCGAAAGAAAAAGGGAAAGAGGAATCAAAGAAAAAAAGGGGGGGGGGGGACGAAAGAGGAAGGAAAATGAGAGGGGGGGGAGAGAGGAGGGAAGAGAAGTGAAGGATAGGAAAGGAGGGAGGAAACGTCAAATAAAGATAAGAGGGACGGGGGGACAAAAAGAAGATGGAGAAAATGAGGACGACGAAAAGGAATATAACAAAGGGAATTAACACGAGAAGAATAAGGAGAGGGGAGTCGGTGGGGGGAGGAGCGAAGGGACAAAGAAAAGAGAAAATATGAGTAACCGATAGGCAAAGGGGATGTAGAAGAAAAGTAGATGGTTGTTAGAAGGCAAGTAGGATGAAACACGGGTTGAGAGCGCCGAGCGGAATGGAAGAAATGGAGGGAAAAGGTTTAGTGCACGTGGTGAGATCAGAAAAGAGCAGGAGAGAAAAGAACACAGAAGAGAAAAGAAAACACGCTACCTTCTGGAAGCACGACCCTCCGAATCCGACACTGGCGTTGAGGAACCTACTTCCGATTCTCTTATCCATTCCAATCGCCTTGGAGACCTCTTGGACGTCAGCTCCAGTGACCTCACACAGGGCAGAGATCGAGTTGATGGAAGAGATTCTCTGAGCAAGGAAGGCGTTGGCCACGAGCTTCGACAGCTCAGAGGACCAGAGGTTGGTGGTGAGGATGCGCTCACGGGGAACCCAGTGGTTGTACACCCACACCAGTCTGTTCACAGCCTCCTGTCCCTCAGGAGTCGAGTCTCCTCCGATCAACACCCTGTCGGGAGTGTTCAGGTCAGAAATAGCAGTTCCCTCGGCCAGGAACTCGGGGTTCGAGAGGATCTCGAACTTGAGACCCTTCTCGTTCGCCTCCATGACCTTCTTCATTGCAGCAGCGGTGCGCACGGGGAGGGTAGACTTCTCGATGATGATCTTGGGCTCACTCACTGCCTTGGAAATCATCCTAGCAGCCTTCTCCCAGTTCTTCAGGTTGGCCATACGCCCAGCTCCCTTTCCGTGAAGCTTAGTAGGGGTGTTGACAGACACGAAGATCATGCTCGCCTCGTTCACTGCAGCGTGGAAGTCGGTGGTGAAGAACATGTTTTTCCCACGCACACGCTGCACAACCTCGTCCAACCCAGGCTCATACACGGGCAAGTTGTCAGAGTTCCAGCGGCTGTAGAAACGAATTTCAAGGGTACAACAGATGGTAAGAGAATGGATCTTTTTTGTGCATGTTGACTAAGAAAACAGAAAACAATGTTGCTAGCACTTACTCGATTTGAGCCTGACTAATGTCGACAACAGTGACCTTGATCTTAGGGCAGAAGGAGGCAAGGACAGCCATAGTGGGTCCTCCCACATAACCAGCTCCAATGCAACAGATCTTATACTCGAACTCGTCACTCATCTGCTACAGAAAATTTCCAAACAATTTGGTGATGCGCATCGGATGATAGAGAAAAAAAAAAAAAAATAACAGTTTAAATTATGCATCTTAAATGTCGACATGCAAATAAATTATATCTCCACTATCAGCATTATATATGTCGATTATGCGCAATCGGGAAAAATATCTAGAGAAAATTATCAAAAAGACCAAGATAGTCCCGCTTGTCAAAATGAGATCAGGGAGGCATAAAGTCGCGTCGCATATAATTCAACGAAACGTGAATGAAATTCCGTATTTCCGCTACAACTTAGTTTATACTATGAAATAGAGTCACAATGAACAAACAGAAATGCTAAATTGTTGATTTGCGGTGTTGTATGCACATATTCAGACTCCGTTCTATAGTGAAGGAAAATTGTGATTCATAATTCAATATAATTTAGAGATATTTTAGGTGTACTTCCTAATCGTTTATATAGAAGTATTTTAACGTACTGAACAAATAAAATTAGTTTTAAAACAACTACTTAGATGAATATGAGTTTGAATTATGTATTTTCAAAATAATAATGAGAAGTATTCCAAAAACAATGATTGCTAACCTCTGTGGTCATTCTTTAACTTGAAGCGACTTGAAAAAAAAAAAAAAAAAAAGATAGTTAGAAGAGAACGGAGAAAATCAACCTATATGTCATGCCCAAGGTAGTCGGAGATACAAAGTCTATTAAAATGCATACAGTAATATTGAAGGGACTCGTAAGGCTTTCGAACAATTTGAAGATAAGCGAGGATATCACTTCAATACGACGCCAATTCCTCATATGAGACTGACTTATTCATGCAGAGCACATAATCCCCCCGCAACTACATGTACAACTGTATTTGAATGCAGGATGTGAAACAGTGATGCATATTAAGGAGGTTAAAAACAAGAACACTGGTGCTATCGAGTTTAGGCCGGAGTTGAGAGGCGGACATAATCATCCAAAGTCGGTTGATCCACAACCTGTCCTCGAAGGTAGAAAGCATGTCAAGAAACTTCTATCCGAGCCCTTCGGCTACCTATTACCTACTGTGTTTATGAGAAATGTGGTGTATGAACGGACGAATAACTGGATCTCTGCTGACTACGTTAAAACCGCCAGGTCTAGGGTAGCAGGTCGTGCAGACAACCCAGAGGCATTAGGATCTCCCCACTCACCGCTCAGCTAATTCCTCCTCCTTTATCCTTTTCATTATTTTCGTCCTCTTGCACCCTTCTCTTTCATCTCTTTCTGTTCTTTATTTCACACCCAGTGCCATATATCCATTAATTAATATTTAAATTCAAAAACAACACATTGAATGAGTGACAAATTAATATTAGGATCACGCTTATTCTGTCAACTTCAGAACTATTAAAATCAAACATGATCCACTAAAGTATGATGTTAATTATGTGCAAACACATGTCATTATATATATAATATATACAGGTATGGCCATGTGAGATTTTGTATCACCTCAGGCATGATCACCACAGACAGACAGATGTGATGCTACAAATATATGTTTCTTAATAAAACATGCCTGCTATGAAAAAGAAAAACAAAACAACGCTGCAAAAGCGCTGTTCACTTCACAATGCATATACATTATCTACATCTATGCGTTATATCACTTAGGAATCGTATTTTATACCTTTTGAACCATTTACGAGTGCATGCTACTGAATTTCAAGGAGATGACATGAGGACAAGAATGCTATCCCGAAAAACACACAAGATTTAGAAGTTTGGAGCAAGAAAGAAATGAAAACATGTATATGAACTGTTATGGAACATGATTTACTATAAAATATAAAAATACACTTATTATTTATTCTGTATTTCTATGTTATTCAAAAGTCGCACTTGAAGTGACATTTTAACATATGCCCGTTATTTATTCAAAGTATTCATAAGGGAGTATAATTTCGTTAAAAAATAACAAAAACGTGGTTTATTACTTGTTTAAATATGATCATATAATTCTCAAAGACTCAAACAACAAGACAACATGTTTTACATCCATTTCCAAAAATATAATTTTACAATAAGTTGTTGATACACTAACAGACGTATATATCTCACTTTATGAAATGCAACCATCTCAAAAAGAAAAGGGGAGTTAAAACAACTAATAGACTGTACTAGGGAATAAAAGAGAGTCCGAATAAAAGAGTGTTCGGATAAAATAGTATTAGCAGGAGATCAAGGGGTTCGAGAGTGTACATACGATAGGTTGGTATGTATCTAGAAAGTTTTGAAAAGCGTCTCGATTCTGTTTTGTATGGTCTTGTCATTGAGCCCCAAAGAGAGAGCGTGTGCAAATGCTTTTGAAGCGTTGGCCTTGGCCTCTCCCCTCGCACTCTCCTTCTGGAATAATGAAGAGAGGGATGAAGCAGGCCAAGAGGGAGCTAGGGAGGAAGACGAGAAGGTTTGGGGGGAGGAAAGAGAAGAAATGAGAACAGAGACAGAAGAGGGCGAGGAGGAAGAGGACGAAGAGGGGGCGGAGGAGTCGTTGAAGAAGGTGAGGAAGTATAAAGCGAGGAGAGCCCAGAAGATGGGGAGGCGATGCGAATACTTAAAGAGACGGAGAAGGGCAGAAGAACAACTGAACTTGTCTCTGATGCAGATAGACGAGAGAGCTAGGCCGGTGAGTGCGCAGGGGGATGACTGGGAAGAAGAAACTGACAAGGCAAGAGACCATGCGTTGTGCATAGTCGTAGCCAACAAAGGGTCGTCGAACGCACTAGCGAAGAGGGGTGAGGGGGAATAGAGGCGGAAGAGGGAAGCAGAGAAGAGTGGGGAGACGCAGAAGGAGAAGGGGAAGCAGGTGGTGAGGACGAAGCAGAGCTAGTGGGGATGACAGAACGAGAAGGAGGGGTTTTGTTTTGCGTTCCACCCAAAGCTAAGATTTCATCGGAAGCATACTCCTTGAGCTCATTCAACCAAGAGAGAGGTGCAGAGGAGGAAGAGGAGGAGGAAGAGGAGGAGGAAGAGGAGGAGGAAGAGGAGGAGGAAGAGGAGGAGGAAGAGGAGGAGGAAGAGGAGGAGGAGGAAGAAGAGGGTGAGGAGTGGTAACAATCGAAGAGGAGGGAAAGGGGAAGAAGAGGGAATCGCTCGTCCCGGTAGACAGGATCTGAGCCTTTCGAGATGATAGCAAGATTGTTGGAAGAGGTAGAGCTCCAAGAGGTAAAAGATGAGAAGAGAGCGAATGAGTGAGGCAGGAGACCCAGAAGAAGAAGACAGTTCGCTAGCTTGAGGCAAATCGGAACGATAAGGTTGATAGAAGAGATAGAGGGGGAGGGAGAGAGGTTTCATGCAGAGGGGAGGGAGGAAGGAGGCGGAGGAGAGGGAGGAGGACAGAGGAAAAGACCACTTGGCGACTGACTGGACGATGGTTCTATGAGCTGGAGAGAGTACTTGCTCTGCTATTCCGCTCTTCTCGATGATGTCGGCATAGAGTTGGGCGGATGAATGGACGAAGCCTCTGAGGAAGAGGAGGTTTGCGCAGACGAGAGCTGGGGTAAGGAATGACTGGAGGGAAGCTACTCCGATCGACCCCAGCACAACACGAGCACTTTCGAAGCAGCGAACACTCACAAACGAGTCGGCGAGGGAGCACAGAACAAAAGTGTGGAGGGGGGGGAACAAAGACGAGAACGAAGAGATCGGAGGGGAGGGAGGAGGAAGCGGGGAGGTCGACGAAGGAGCGGATAGTGCGGAGAAGGAGGGGGTTTGAGGGAAGGGAGCATGGAAGAGAAGAGAAGGCCGTAAAGGTGGATGGAATCGAGGGGGAGAGGAGGAAGTGGCCGAAGGTTTCTCCCTTCTATTGTAAGAGGGCTTCGACTTGTTGGGCATAGAAGACGACGAAGAAGAGGAGGAGGAAGAGGCAGAGGAAGAGGTAGAGGTAGAGGTAGAGGTAGAAGATGGGGGAGAGGAAGAGGGGGAAGATGAAGAGGAAGAAGGGGAGGAAGAGGGGAGAGGGAGAGGGGTTGAATCTGAAAATTCAAAGGAAGAAGAAGATGAGGAGGAGGAAGAAGATAATGAAGATGTCTCAGAAGGAGGGGAAGAGGAAAATGAGGTAGGGAGAACGGAGGAAGATAGAGGCGGGTCTATGTCAGAAGCAGAAGAGGGGGAAAGAAGATGAAGAGGAGGAGGAAGAGGATGATGAAGAGGAAGAGGGAGAGGGGAAGGAGAGGGGACGGAGGAGAGGGAGGGAAGAGAAGATGAAAGGAAAGAGGCAGGAGAGGGCGACGAAACATCAGAAGACGCAGAAGGTCTCGGAGAAGAGGAAGACGAGGAGGAAGAGGAAGGGGAAGAAGAGGGGAAGAGGAAAGAGAAGCGATGGGGAGAGAAGGAAGCGGGGAGGAAGAAGAGGAAGAGGAAGAGGAAGAGGAAGAGGAAGAGGATGAAGAGGAGGAAAAGGAGGTAGAAGAAGGGTCCCTCGAAGAAGATACAGAGGAAGGAGAAGGGGCGGAGAAGGAAGAAGAAGAGGCAGGTAAAGGGACGGAGAAAGCAGAGGCGGAGGAGGAGGAAGAGGAAGAGGAAGACGACGGAGACTGAGCAAACGAAGAGGAAGGGAGGAGGAATGGCTTGACATGGAAAAGGAGAGCCGACGCATAGGAAATAGCCTCTCTCGCATCCGCCTCCTTCTTGGCTAAGATAAGGGCCGACGCCTTGAACCCGAATAGCATGTAGGCCGAGGGTGAGATTTTAGCTCCTGGGATGACGCGGAGCATCACTCCGTTGGTGGGGGAGGAGGAAGAGAAGGAAGAGGAGGAGGAGGAGGGGGAGGATGAGGAAGATGAAGAGGGAGGGAGAGCAGAGTGGTATAGAGGGTGGGAGGCTGAGATTACAGCGTCGTACAGCTTTTGTTTTTCAATCAGACCTTCCAAGATCCCTAGCGCTAGCCCTAGCACTCTTCTCTCGAGCAGCACACATATGAAAGAACAAACTACTGAAAAGGGAGGGGAGGAAGAGGCAGAGGAAGAAGAGAGTGAAAGGCATTGCTCGAAGCAGAAGGAGGCGAGAAGTAGGCGGTGATTCTCCGTTTCTTTCTCTCTCTCTGCCCAGCAAGTAGACTCCCTCTCCCTCTCCCTCTCCCTCTCCTTCTCTCTTCCCTTCTCTCCCTCAGTGCCTTCGCTTCTTTCGCTCCTTTCCTCCCCTCTTCCATCCCTTCTTCCCTCTCCTCTCTCTCCCTCTCCCCCTCCTCTCCCTCTCCCTCTCCCTCTCCACTCCCACTATGTTCCTCAACCCCTCAACCCAACTGGAATCACCGGGACAGAGCAATAGAGACTGAACAAAAGAGGAACAGGAGGCAGGGAAGAAGGAGGAGGGAGCTGAAGGGAAGGAAGAAGGGAGGAAGGGGAGCGGGAGAAGGAAGAGGAAGATGGGGGAATACACACGGGATAAAAGGGAGAGAGAGAGAAAGAGGGGGGAGGAAGAGGGGTTGGAAGAGGAGGGGGAAGATGAAGAAGAAGGGTTGGCAGAAGAAGACGAGGAGAGAGAGGGAGCGGAGAGAGAGAGAGAGGACAAGGAGGAGGGAGAGAGGAGGGAGGAGAGGGAGGAGAGGGAAGAAGAGGAAGAGCGAGAAAGGGAAAAAGAAGGTCTTGGATCCTTGAACCTCAGATAGAATAGGGCTAGATCTCTCCACGCTAGAGGAGAGGCGAGGGGGGACAGGAGGGCGAAGGAGGAGGAAGAGGAGGAGGAAGAGGAGGAGGAGGAGGAGGAGGACGAGGGAGAGATCGGGGAGAAAGTGATATTTCTCCATTCCACTCCTCTGCAATCCAGTCGATGATTTCCTAAGAAGACGCTCTCTTCTCCTCTCTCTCCTCTCTCTCTCTTCCTCCTCCGCCTCTTCTTCCTCCCACCCCTCCTCTCATTCCCTCCCTTCTCCCCGCCCCTTCGTCTGCCTCTGCCTCCGTCTCCGCCTCTGCCTCTGAGCTCCAACCCCCTCCTCTGCTAGATCTGTTCCTTCTAGTCGCTATGGAAGTCTCGAATCCTCCTCTACTCTCCCCTATTCTTCCCGCATGTTTGGTAGTCAGTCTCAGCAACAAGCTCTCTCCTCTCTCCTCTCTCTCTCCTCTCTCTCCTCTCTCTCCCTCCCTTCCTCCTCTCGCTCCCTCTCCCTCACGCTCCCTCTCCCTTCCCCCTTCTCCTCCCTCTTCTCCTCCCCTTTCCTTTCCACTCACAGCTCTTCTTCTCACAGATTCGCTCTTAGTCCTTCTCCTTCTCCCCACTCCCTCCAATCCATCTCCACCTCCCTTTCCTTCTCCATCTCCCTCTCCCTCTCCCTGCCCATCCTCCACTTCCTCGTCCCTCTGCCCCCTCTTCCTCTCCCTCCCTTTCCTTCGTCTTCTTCCTCCACGTTTCTCCTTCTCCTACCTCTATACATACTCTTTTCCACAACGCCTCATGCGCTGCTTCCTTCTGAAAAGAAAACAGATCAGAATCAGATGCGAACAGTTTCAGTTCAGAGGGGAGAGACACTCCCACGACACTACGAGGGAGGACGAAGAAGGTGAAGAAGACGAAGAAGGGGAGAAGAAGAGGAAGGGAGGGAGGAGAAAGAGGGAAGGAGAAAGGGAAGCGGGGGAGAAAGCGGAAGGGGAAGAGGAAGGGGAGCTAGAGGAAGAGAATGCAAAGGGAGATGGGGACGAACTAGAGGAAGATATCGAGGAGAACAGAGGGTTGAAATGGGTAGGGAGGGAGCGGAGGAGGAGAGGAGGGAGGAGAAAGTTGAATTGAGAAGGGAAGACAGGGCCTCGGCAGTGGAGGATTGAGATGAAGGAAGGGAGGAAGAAGTGGAAAAAGAAGAAGCCAAGGGAGCAGGATGAGAAATAGAAGAGGAGAGAGAGGGGAGATGGGGGAGAACGAAGACGAAGCAGAGGGAGAGCTAGAAGAGAGGTGGGGGAGGGCCGGCGGGGAGGAGGAAGAAACAGAAGAGGAGGAAGAGGAGGAGGAGGAGGAAGAGGAGGAGGAGGAAACAAGAGAAGAGAGGAAGAAACGTTTTCATATGCAGGAAGATATTTATCAACTGGATATTTTTCTCCGCTCAGATATTTCTCACTCGAATGGGCGGATCTTGCGTCTCTACCTCTTCCCTTATCTTTCGTTTCGCCTGAGTTGATACGGACGGAGTGGTGGTGAGAAGAGAGGAGAGAGAGAGAGAGAGAAGAGAGAGAAGAAGAGGAAGAAGGAATCGAAGGAAGAGAGGAGGTGGGAGAAGAGGAGAGAGAGGCTGAGGGAGAGGAAGAGAGAGGATGGCGGAGTGGAGGACGTTCCTTTTGTTGTAGTTGTTGTGGAGCGTGGGGAAGAGCATGTGTTGGTGTTGGTGTTGATGTTGGGGCGTAGACAGATCCGGAGGAGAGAGATACAGTGTTGTTGATCCACTTGTTGATTTCCCCTAGCACGAAGGAAATGAATTCTGAAAGAGTCGTTTCCACATCGATGGACGAAAGGGGTGATTGCAGAGGCCGAAGAAGAAGATGAGGAGGAGGAGGAGGAGGAGGAGGAAGATGAGACAGAAGAGGAAGAAGACGATGGAGCGGAGGGAAAGGACGAGGAAGAGGGAGGAAACGGGGAGAGAGAGTGTGTCTTCTGAGTCAAGGAGAAGAGGGAGAATGACTTGAGTTGAGACTCCGTCATTTCCATCGCGATGGAATCAATGTCGGAGGAGGAGGAGGAGGGAGAGAAGGAGGATAGAGCAGAGGGGAACGAAGAGAAAGCAGGTAGAGAGGAAGAAGGGGGAGAGGGAGGAAGGCGACGAAAGGAAAGAGGGGGAGGATATCGATTTTTTTGATCTAGTTCTTCTGTGAATTGACGGAGAAGACCGTGAGGAAGAAGAGGAAGCGGAGGAAGAGGAGGAAGAGGAGGAGGAGGACGAGGAAGGAAGCAGAGAAGGGGAGAGGGCAGATGCAGAGAGAGAGGAACGTTGAGAGTGAGGGTATGGTTTGGCGGAATCTGCTGCAGCGGAGAGAGCCAGTTTGTTTTTGTTGAGCAGCCAGGACTTGAAAAGATACTGAATACAAGGCTTCAAGTCCTCCTTGATCTGAGAGAAAGATCCCGTTCGAGTGAGCAAATACTTAATGAGCAGGGAGACAGAGGCAGGGGGAGGAAGAAGTTGTTGAAGCCAACATAAAACGGGAAGGAGAGGGAGAAGAGGAGGGAGAGGACGAAGAGGAAGAAGAGGAAGAGGAGGAGGTAAGGAGATAAAGAAGAGGAAAAGGGGGCAGAGAGTGAGGTAGAAAAATCTGAGAGGGAAAAGGAAGAAGAGAGAGAGGGGGGAAAGGCGAATGGGGGAGAAGCGAAGGCGAGGAAGAAGAGGAGGAGGAAGAGGAGGAGGAAGAGGAAGAGGAAGAGGAAGAGGAGGAAGAGGAGGAAGAGGCGGAAGATGAATGGTATTTCTCTTTGCCCCGTGGCGAGAGAGGTGAGGAGAAGGAGATGGTGCTGAGGGGAAGGGTAGGAGAGGGGGAGGACTGAGGAAGGAGGGAGAGGAAGAGGGACTCGATGGCGATCACTCGTCTTCAACACACATTTGGACAGCTCTTTTTCGGCGATGAGGGAGGGAGACAAAGAGTCCTCCTCTCCTGCACAACCGAATGCAGGTCCAAGACTGGAATACCGTATAATATGGCATCATCGCTTTCCCCCTCCCTCTCCCTCTCCCTCTCCCTCTCTCTCTCCCTCTCCCTCTCCTTCTCCTCTCTTTCTGATCGATAAACTAAGCTTCCTCTTCCCCCCACTCCAAGTCCAACTCCCATTCCTTTCCTCCTCCTCCTCCTCCCGCTCCACCAGCTAGTAGACCACTGATGAACTTGAACTTCCTCCTCTCTTGTGTTTGGAAGAGGAGGTAGAGGTAGAGGAGGAAGAGGAGGAAGAGGATGAAGAGGAAGAAGAGGAAGAAGGGAGGATCGAAGGAAGAGGAAGAGGAAGAGGAAGACATATCTATTAGTTGCGTTGGGTCGTCTCTTATCTCCGGAGCCTGTCAAATTGAGAAGGGAGGGACGACACAATAGGGAGGAGAGTGAGGACCCTCAGATTGAGAAGACGGAGGAGGGGCGAAGGAGGAGGGAGGAGGGCAGAGGACGTGAGAGAGGAGGAGAGGGGGAGGAAGAGAGGGACGAGGAAGACGCAGAGGGAGAGGTGGAGGAGAAGAACGGGGTGGAAATGGAGACAGAGATGTTCAGATGGGACAGAAGAAGAGATAAAGGGATCGTTTGAGAGGGAAGAGAGGACTGACGGGATGGAGGGAGGAGAGAGAGAGAGAGAAGGTCATTGATGGGAGAAGAGGGAGAAGGGGAAGAGGAAGAAGACGAAGAGGAGGAGGAGGAGGAGGAGGAGGATACGGAGAAGGAAGGAAGGAGGTGAAGACGAAGGAGAAGAAGACAGAGATGGGAACGAGAGGAAAGGGATATCTGGGCTGTCAGACTTAGAGGAGGAGGAAGAGGAAGAGGAAGAGGAAGAGGAAGAGGAAGAGGGGTTCGAGGCCACCGGCTGAGAAGGGGAGGGAGAGAGAGCTCCATTGTTGTTGTTCCCTTTGCTCTTCCTTCCGGCCCTTGTGCTAGATTTGGTTTTGTTCTTCTCAATTTGAATGTACTCGTTAGCCCATCCACTGAAGATTTTATTTTCTTCGTCTACGATGGCGGAGGCAGAGACAAAAACACGGGGAAGACGGTTCCCACTGGACGGGGAGGGAGACGGAGAAAGAAGAGCAGTCGGGTGTGAGAAGAGGAGCAAATGATAGAGAAGCAAACTCCTTGGACGGACGAAGAAGGAGGAGACTACATCCATGCAAGAGGAGGAGGGGAAGGGGGAGTAGGCTGAGGTCGTCGGAGAGAGAAGAGGGGGAAACTGAGGGGGAGGGAAGGGAGAAGAGAGGGCCGGGGAAAGAGACGAGGAAGATGAGGAAGAGGAGGAAGAAGAGTAGGGAGAGGGCGAAGCTAGGAAGGAAGAGGAAGAAGACAGAAGAAGAGAGGTAGGAGAGGGAGGAGAGGGGGAGATGGATGAAGAAATTATGGACGGAGGGGTGAGAGAGGGAGGGGGAGAAAGAGTAGATAAACTACTCAAGGAATTAGGAGGAGGGAAGAAGAAGAAGAGGAGGAAGAGGAGGAGGAGGAGGAGGAGGAAGAAGAGGAGGAGGAGGCTGAAGAGGAAGAGGACGATATGAGTGAAATATATTCAGAAGATGAAGGAGAGAAAGAAATTGAATTGTAGGGAGGGAGTGGTAGGGGAGACGAAGAGAGGGGAGAAGAAGATGAAGATGGAGAAGAAGAAGAAGAAGAAGGAAGAAGAATAAGACTGGATGACAGACTGGAGAGAGTGGGGAGGTGGAATAGTAAAGGAGGAAGAAGGGGAAGGGGGAGGGGGAGGAGGAGTGGAGAGGGAGAGTAAAGAGAAAGGAAGGAGGAGGAGGGGGAGAGATAGGGAGATAAGGGATATGCTGGATCCAATACCGGGGGGCATACCGAAGAAAAGGAGGAGGAAAAGGAGGAAGAGAAGGAGGGGAAAGAGGGGGAGGAGTATAAATGAGCAGAAGAGGAAGGAAGCGTGGAGAAAGTAGAAGAGGATGGAGGTAGAGAGGAAAGGAAGGGGGTGGTGGAGGCGGAGGAGGAGGATGAGGGGGGCGAGGAGGAGGAAGAAGGGTAGATGACGGTGGATCCGAACGATGGGTGTTTCTTCCTTCTCTCTCTTCTCTCTGAGGGCGAGAGAGAAGAAGGAAAGGGAGAAACAGATGAGAAAGAGGAGAAGGAAGAGGGGGAAGAGGAGGACAGAGAAGGCAAGGCGGAGAGAGTGGAGGAGGAGGAGGAGGAAGAGGAAGAGGAGGCTATGGCGGATGTGAACGATATTGGGTCAAGAGAGAAGAGGAGAGAGTACGAAGGGAAAGAAGGGGGAGGAGGGAGTGCAGGAGGAAGAAGGGGAAGGCTCGGAATGGCCGGTTGAGAGAGAGAGAGGAAGAGAGGGAGGCACAGAGGGAGGGGGAGAGGAAAGGGTGTACTCCATTAGATCCGAGGACCAACGGAAACCACGAGTCAATCATATTTCCTAAAATACGACCCACGAATGTCTCCTCTCTCTCTCTGTATGACGCTGAAGAGGAAGACGAGGAGGAAGGGGAAGAGGAAGAGGAAGACGAGGGGGAAGAGGAGGAAGAGGAGGAAAGGGAAGAGGAGGAGGAAGTGGAAGAAGAGGAAGAGGAGGAAGACGACGGTGGGGAAGAGAGAGAAGTAGAGGAGGTGAGAGTAGAGGAGAGAGAAGAAGAGGGACGAGGGGACGCAAAAGAAGGAGAAATAGAGGGAAGTTGAGGAGAAGGAGAGGGAGAGGAAGAAGACGAAGAGGACGAGGAAGAGGAAGAGGAAGAGGGGGAGAGAGGGGGAGTGAGAAGCGGGTCCAGGGGATGACGCGGAGGAAGAGTGGGAGTAGGCCGAGAAAGTGTTCAATAAACAAGTAAACACGGTAGAGGATGGGGACGAGGGAGAGGGGAAGGAAGAAGAAGCAGAGGAGGTGGAGGAGGGAGGAGGAATGGACGAGCTTGCCCCTCCCCTCCCCCTACCTCCTGTTGAGGCATGAGAGGCAGAAGAGGAGGAGGATGAGGAGGAAGAGGAGGAGGAAGAGGAGGAGGCAGAGGACAGAGAGGAGGAGGTGGGAGGAGGTTGGATTTGATTTATATAAATGGGGAGTGTTTTGTTTCGTTCAATTTGAGACAGAAAGGATCGAGAAGACGAAAGAAAGAGGAAGGCTCGGTGGGTCCTCCTCCACTTCACCTTCGTCTTGCTCCTGATTTCTCTTTGCAGATCGTTTGCCTTCTCCACGTCCTCCTCTGTCACGGTGTCCTCCTCCTCTCCCTCTAGTCCGTTTCGCGGGGAGAAGGCGAGGGAAGACGAAGATGAGGAGGAGGAGGAGAGGGAGGAAGAGGAAGAGAGGGACGAGGGAGGACGAGAGGAGATAGATCCTGTTCGAGAAAGAGACGGGACAGGGGAAAGGGAGGGGGCGGTGGAAGAGGAGACGGAGGAGGAAGAGCGAGAGAGGGAAGTTCTCGAGAAGGCAGAGGAAGGGGACGCGTAGGAGGAGGCGGGAGAAGAGGAGGAAGAGGAAGAAGAAGATGAAGAGGAAGAGGATGCTGCTCCAGATGCGGAGGGAGAGGTGAAAGAAGATTGTGTGTGTGCATTCGCGTTCTCTTCCTCTTCCGCTGCTGTCTCTCTCTTTTCGATCGAAGCGGCGAGTCTTTGAGAAAGAGAGTGGGATCCGCAGAGCAGAGATGAATCACGTAGGCTAAGGCCGAGGGAAGATAGGGACGGCAGTACCACGGAGGGAGATGAGTAGGAACACAGCGAAGAGCAGAACGAGGAGAGCGGAGAGGCGAAGGAAACGGAGTAGAAGGGGGCGCATCCTCTCTCCATCACAGGGATCTGGTCGATTTCTGAGAACTGGCCATCCCCCGCTCCTCCCGCTCCTCCTGCTCCTCCTCCTGCTCCCCCTCCCACTCCTATTACTCCCCCCGCTCCATACGCTCCGTACCCGCCTCCTGCTCCTGCTGCTCCTCCTTGGGCCCCATACCCTCCCATATATCCTCCTGATCCCCCCCTACTCCTCCCACTGCTCCACTCCCACCCGCCCCAGCATAGTCCCCTGTCCCTATCGGTCCCCCATTAGTCCCCGCAGCCCCTCCTCCGACTGACCTCTTCCCTCCCGCCTTCCCCCTTGAGCCCCCGCTACGTTTTGCCTCCCTCCCACTGTACCTTGTCTTCTCAGAAGTTTAGGGCCTCCTCCTCCTCCATATCCTCCTCCGTACCCCGCTGCTCCTCCTCCTACTCCTCCTGCTCCTCCTCCATATCCCCCTGCATACCCTCCTACTCCCACCCCCTCTGCCCCTGCGTCTGCGTTTCCATTCAAATTGAGAATAAGCTCTCCTGCCCATGGCTCAGGTAGTCCAGAGAGCTCTTCGATCTCCAACGTCAAAACCCTCATCGTCCTCCTCTCCCCCTCCGTCACGAGCGGCGAGCTGAGAACCAAATTCAAAGACAAAGAACAGCAGGAGTCGAGTTGTTCAGACGGTGAAGAAGAGGAGGAGGAAGACACGGAGGGGGCGGGAGAGGATTCTAGAGAAGTGTTAATGCTGTTGTTGAGCATAGAGTCATTCACCATACTCGGTCTCCTTTCGTCCCCAGAAGAAGAGGCCGAGGAAGAAGATGAAGAGGAAGAGGATGAAGAAGAAGATGAAGAGGAGGATGAGGAAGAGGAAGAAGATGAAGAAGCATGAGAAGGAGTGTTGGTAGCGTTGTTGCTGCTGTTGTTGTTTGTTTTCGTTCTTTGGCTAGCTCCCCCTTGTCTTCTTTTCGTGAGGTGAGTATTGGTTGGCTTTGCCTTGGCCTCGGAGGGTGCCGGTGCGGAGGATGATGAGGGGACAGACGGAATGATGAGAGAGGAGTTTGGAATGAGAGGGTAGGAGGAGGAGATGGATGTGGCGGAGTAGGCGAAGGGAAGCAAGTCAACGACGAACATTCCGATGACTGTATCGGACATGTTTATGTGGGAGGACAGGATTTCACCGCAAGAGAGGATGCCTGACGATGGGGGGAGTAGGGACAGAGGTGAGGGAGAGGAGAAGGAGGACGAGGAGGAGGAGGAGGACGAGGATGAGGAGGAAGATGATGTGGGGAGCCCCCCGGGGAGTGAGAGGGAGGAAGCGGAAGAGGTAAATGGAAGATTGGTTCTTCCCGTGTCGTCTGCTTTGACTTCAAACAGAAACAGAGTCAGAGGAGTCTTGCACAACAAAGAGAGAGAAGCCTCGTTTTTTCCTAGACGAATACTAAGCTTCACGTTAAACTCTGGGTTAAGTGAACTATGAACAACAGGAGTCTGGGGGAGAGGCACACGCAAGAGAAAGATGGAAAAGGGAAGAGAGAAGGAAGAAGAAAGAAGAAAGAAGGAAGAAGGAAAGATGGAAGAGAGAGGAGGAGGGATGAAGGGAAAGGTAAGAAGGGAAAGGGAAGGGGTAAAGGTAAGAGGGAGTGGAAAGGGGGAAAGGTAAGAGGGGGAAAGGTAAGAGAGGATGCAAAGGAGGTGGAAGCAGGAGCGGAAAAAAAGTTAGGTTTAGCTGATGCGTCGAACGACAAGAAGAAGAAAAAGAAGGAGCACATGTGCAGAGTGAAAGAGAAAGAGAAGGAGAAGGAAAAAGAAAGGGAGGAGGAGAAGGAAAAGGATAAAAAGAAAGAGGAGAGCTGGTTAGAAGACGGGGAAAAAACTCAATCAACAACACGGCCTACCTTCACGAATGTGTGGTTCTTGTCAAACCAATGGAACCCAATGTATGTAGAGGGGGCAGCGGTTGCATCAAAGCTGGAACGCACTCCTTTCACCCCCAAGATTTCAAACGTGAAGTCAACATACTCATCCGAGAAATCAGATGGGCTTGTTGTAGACGTCACTTTCACAGACATAGTTGCTTTTTATGCCTTCTTACTATGGTAGTTAATCTCTCGAGATGCAAATATAAGAGATTCAGCTGTAGTTCAGGCTATTTCCTGCGATATATTTATCCCAAAGTTTGAAAATGGTTATGATTGAATAAAAAACAAGATATGAAATGCGACAGAGGCGTTAGAATCTAGCAAAAAGCAAATACAAAAACTGATCAAGATTTGGGCCAATGGTCTAGAAACGCAAAACATAAACGTGTTTAGTGTGTATATAGCATGTGCACCTGTCCTTCCTGATTCAGTAAAACACGTAAACGAATGATTATACAATAAGTCGGCAGAGTAACGGACTGGTATTTTTTTGCCCTTTTCCAACCAACCGTATCAAAAAAAAAGAAGAAGAAAATCGAACGTCAAACAACTTTAGCGTTGTGAGTAGATACAAGAAAATATATTCGACAAGCTGGTTGCATGAATGCATTAATAATTCCCACAATTCATTTTTCTACTTCTATGCTATTTACAACGTGTTTTCATACAGAATGACCAGATATTTGTTGTTATATTTCTCTCTTTCCTGTCCCAGAATTTTAAGAATCTCTTTTGAGACTAATGATGTATAATATGTGATTACAATCATATATTTGAGTTTTAGTTTACACTAAATTTATAAAATGCTTGGAAAATGTGAGATTTTACACAGAATAGTATTAAATCAAGTCATTAACTGACAGGAAAACAAGCATTCAATTCTGAAATATATATAATTGCAAATGAATGACCTTTTGTGTTTGTGTGCTATCCTTGACTAATGGAAAACAAAGTTGTGATCATAAAACCAATATCTATATAATGCAGTGTGTATGTGAATAGCTCTTTTGTTTCAAATATGCAGCACGATTGTCGTTTTTCAATACATTCTTTCTATCAGTGTTTCTTTAAATAGACGCGCACATGTCCTTCTGGCGCTCTTCTTACCTCAGTAGAAGTCTCTTTGTGATTATCTTAAACAACATAAACTAAATATTCATGGTGGTGGTTATGATTGAATGTCGTATATAGATGATTGAGCTACAGGTTGGTGATGTCGCGGATCCCGTAGCCAGCCAAGAGCGTAACTCTGATGTTAGACGTATCAACAGAGTGATTAATGCATTGGAAGAATTCAAGGTGCAAATTAATCCCGACATGAACTCGAGTGACCCTCACGAAGTTACAAAGCGTAAACTCCAGTCCGTGACTGACGCTATCGAAAGAGATTTGATGGATATCGACACTCTGCACGGTCGTGACGCAATCGAGAGAAGGGTTGAGTTGCGTGATAAGTTTAAAGAGGCAAGAGACCTCCGCCAAAAGTTCGGAGACGACTTGAAGAGCATGGCTAAGAAGGCTAAGAAGGACCCTGCAAAGGTTGCGAAGGTGAAGGCGGACTCCCAGTGGCTGGACCAAATCGCCAATACTCTTCAGGAATTGATGAACAAGGGAGTGGAGAAGAAGGTAGAGGCAGGACCTGATGCTCTCGTCGATGCTCCCAAGAAGAGGGCAGAGCAGAGAAGGGCTAGGTACAAGGCGAGAATGAACAGGAAGAAGGGGAGGAAGGAGGGGGATGACAGTGTGGATGCGATGGACGAGGCGATCGAAATGTATGGAGGAGAGAACGATAAGGTCTCTGCTGAAGAGCAAGAGTTCCAGGAGCTGGTGCAGAGAGAATTCGAAGGACAAGAAGAACTGTTAGACATGATCAGTGAGAGCGTCATGGAGATCCACGAACTGGCGCTGCAGATCAACCGTCTGCTCAGAGAAGGAACGGCAATCGCAGTGGAGGTTGATCGGAAGATGGACAAGGTCCAGACTAGACTGGTAAGGCCAAGTCCTGGTTGCTTTATAGTGCTAGTAGTTTTATATATCACCTCAATCAACGCAAGCGCTATGCATAGCGTAGGCGTTATCGTTATCACAGTTGCGCGCATTCCGGTTGGAAGCACGGTGCAGATGATCACGTGGTGTCGAACAGTGTCAATGGATGAGTTTGGATGTCGTGCCATGCGCTGTGTCATATTCATATCTGTAGAGCGCATTTACTCGAATTGTCATGGGCCATCGTGTATCCATGTGAAAAGCATTGCTTTCTGTATGGTGTTGCGTTTTGTCATGTTAATCTTTGTTTGTTTTCTTCTCTTTCCTTTATGCTTCCGTTGGGGTTTTAACCTTCTATGTTATCATACGTATTTTCATCTCATTAATTCGGCTCACTAACGTTCCTGTTCAAACGTCTTTTTGTTGTTGTTTTTCTCTACCTTCTTTCCTTCAACTCCTTCTACTCCGTATTTCCCCTCCTTCCCTCCCCTTCCCTCCCCTTTCCTTCCCTTCTCTTGGTCTCCTCTCTCCACTTCCCTTCATTTTCCCCTTCCCTTCATTTTCCCCTCCTCTTCATTTTCCCCTCCTCTTCATTTTCCCCTCCTCTTCATTTTTCCCTCCCCTTTCCTCCCTTTTCCCTTTCCTTTACTTTCCTTCTCTTTTCCCTCCCCAGGACTCCGTGAATCAGAAGATGGACAAGATGTTGGCCGACACAGGAGGCATTACGCGGTGGTTGCCGATGTGCGTCATGTGCATAGTCATCGCTGCCATCCTTCTCTTCATGATCGCAAAGGTACCTACGTCGCATGTTTCTCATCCACTCCGTGATCTGCATCGCTTGTACCACCCACACCACCTTTGCCACCAACCTTCCCAGCCCATACTCTTGATAAATTACCCCACCCCACTCCTCTTGTCCTTTCCTCTGTCCTTTCCTCTTGTCCTTTCCTTTGCCTTTTATCCCTCTCCTCTCCCTTTGATCCCTTTCCTCTCCTTTTTCCTCAATAATTTTCCTCGTCCCTTTCTTCCGCGTTCCTCTCCTTTTCTCTTGTTCTCTTTCCCCTTTTTCTCCAACCCTTTCTTCTCTAACCTCTTTTCTCCCTGTATTATTTTGTGTGGATTGAATGTATCTGGAATATGTTCCATTGTAAATACGCCTGCCTTCCCCTTCTTCCCCTCTTCTTTTCTCTTCTTCCCCTCTTCCTCCCCTCTTCCTCCCCTCTTCTTCCCTCTTCTCCCCCTCTTCTCCCCCTCTTCTTCTCCCTCTCCTCCCCTATTCCTCCTCTCCTCCGACCTTCTTCTCATCCTCACAGATCCAATAGAGATTCTCAGGAACCTCTCTGTCCCACTCTGCCTCTTTTTCTCTTCCTCTTTCCCTCTTTTTCTCTTCCTCCTCTTCTTCCCCACTTTTTCTCTCCCTCTTTTTCCTTCCCTTCCCCTTCCCCTTCCCCTTCGCTCTTTACCCCGCGCTCCTCTTCTTATTTTTGTGAATTCCCCCTCTGTAAACTTCCGTCTTTTTCCCCCCTCTCTAATTCTATTTTGTGTTCCTTGTTCGTTTGCTCGTCTGTTCATTTTCCCTTCGTCTCTTCCCCTCGTGAATTATACATGTCTTCTTCTCAATGCTCTTTCGCTCCTTTCTCTCTCGCTTGAATATCTTACTCCCTTTCAATGCCGTCCTCTCATTCCCCCTCCACTCGGCTACGAATCAACGATGCATGTGTTGCCTCCTATCGTTGGTTTTCATTAGTATTTTACTTCTTGTCTTTTAGGTCGTATGTACGTTTTTCTCATCTTTTGTTCTCTTACTCCTTTCCCATATTTTCCTCTCTTTCCTTTTCTCGTCTTTCTTCTCTTTTTCCTTTTCTTTCCCTTCTCTTTCTTTCCCTTCTCTTTCTTCCTTATCATGCAATGTTTGTTACATTTCCTAAATAAATATCTAAAAACAATAGATATCAGATACACAAAGAACGAAAAAAAAAAAAAGAAGGCATGGGACGGGGAAAAGGAAACGAGAGAGGGAGGCATTGAGTAGTTGGTGTATGTGTTGTCTTCTGAAATGGAATAGATATGTTAGTTGAAAGTAAAAGAGAAAGAGAGAAGGGTGGTGTAGCAGAAGATGGTATCTGATGAGTAAATGGAAGGATGAAGGGTGGGAAGCTGAGAACAAAGGGATCGGTGATTGAACAAATAACAAGTGGAGAAGAAGAATACGGGTGGGTTGTGGACAACGATAAATGCACATACGTGTTAAATGGGAGAGTAAACACGTGAATAAGCGAAGAGGTCCTACATGCCTTAGAGTATGTTTTTTTATTAAACTAATGTTGTACGTGTATATGTAGTGAACCCCTAGAAGCAACGGACTGTGAACGAAGTCAGAGTATGCATATACGTGTATGTAAACGCGAGGGCATATGCGTACGAGACTGCGTAGGAGGTTGAGTTTCTGTGTGGATGTGCACTGTCTCTTTCTCTTTCCTTCCTTCTTTCCCTCCCCTCTTTCTTCCTTCGACTTCTCCTAATTACTTCTTTCCTCCTCTCGTTCTGATTCCGACCTCCACGATTTGTCCCTCGGCCACGTTGTAGTGTGCGAGAGAGAAGTTGTCCTTGTTAAGGAAGACTCCTCCCCTCACGCTCAGCTTCATCTTCTTATCAGGCATGTTGTTGAGGAGGAGCGAGACTTGGCGCTTGAACTCTATTACTGAGACTGCGAGAGACTCCACCTCTACCGACACGGTCTGACCATTGAAATTGAAGTCCTTCGCTTCAGCAAGTGAAGAAGAGGGCACCAGCACTGAGATCGACTGCTTTCCAGCATGCGAAGAGAGCCAGTCCTCTTCTGATATCAGCGCAGACGAAGGAGCGGAGGGAGCAGAGGAAGAGGACGATGAAGAGGAAGGGTCTGCTGTGGGAGAGGAAGAAGGGGGCTGGGAGGAGAGAGCAGAGGTCGGGGAAGAGAGAGGTGAGGAAGAGGGAGAGAGAGCAGGAGGAGAGGAGGGGGAGAGGGAAGGTAGAGGAGATGGATAAAGATCAGATTTGAACTTCTTGGCGTTGTAGGTGTCAGTGAAGGCGGAGGAGGAGGAACGAGCGAGGGCAGAAGAAGAGGAGGGGGGCATAGAGGAAGAGTAGGAGGAGGGGTAAGGAGAAGGGGTGAAAGAAGAGGATGATACAGAGGAAGAAAAGGGAGGAGGGAAGGAGGAGGAGGGGGAGGAGGAGGGGGCACGAAGGCATTTCCAGCGCGGCTGCGAGAAGAAGAGGAGGAAGAAGATGAAGCGGAAGAGTATGAAGAAGAAGACGACGGTGAGGAGGAGGAGGAGGAAGCAGAGGAGGAAGAGGGAGGAGATGGTCCGATGGAAGACTGAATCTTCTTTGCCTCTTCCCACGAAACCTCCCTCTCCCTCTCCCTCTCCTTCTCTCTGTCTCCGTCCCCCTTCCCCGCAGCCTCATCCTTGGCATGGTCGTCATCTCCCGAGTAAAAGACGTCCTTCCTATTCTTCACGATTCTCCTAAGGTTCTCCAGCACTTGCCCGTCCTCCGCCAGCGCCGTCTCCCTCTTCCTCTCCTCGATTGCCTCCTTCTCTCCCTTCCAGCGGGGGTCCAGCAACTCCACACGCATGTGTTCCTGCAGGTCGGAAGAGGGAACGAGATTGGAACAAATAGGACACTTAGTGAAGTTAGCGGTGACCTCCTTCTTTTGGCGGGAAGAAGGGAAGACAGTGAAGCCTTTCGGAGTTCAACAGACTCCGTGTCCAAAGCGATGTCCCCTCCTCCTCCCTGTCTCTTCCGGCCAACACCCTTTGCACCCTGGGCAGACCCCTCATCCACCTCCCTCTCATCCAATGCCTCCTCCTCTTCCTTCCTTCTGCGCTCCTCCTCTGCGTCCCTCTCCGCCTCCTCCTTTGCAGCCAATTGAACGTCGAGAGCTCTGTTGATTTCGGCAATCGAGTAGTTCGGGGGGGGAGGAACGGGTCCTCTTCGGGACTGAACGTGATTGGAGTCTCAGCCAGTACGAAACCCTGCCAATCAATCATCTGCATCTGTGTCCTTTCCTCTTCGTCGTCCTCCTCTCTCCTCGCTGCGTCCTCCTTCTCCTTCAGTACAAACTTGGCTCTATGCTTCAGGTCCTCAACCAACGCACGTTCATCTTTGTAGTGAGAGTTGTAAGAGTCGAGGACCCTCTTAGGAGTGTTGACAATGTGAGAGTAGATCGAAAAGAGCTGTTGGAAATAATGGTGCAAAGGGTGCACGGGCTTAAGGAAGTCGAACTGCGAGTTACTAGACTCTCTCTGGGTAAGTCCGTTCAAAAACAAGCGGCCATTGCGTGCGTAGAACAAAGCAGTGAGCTTGATGATGTCAATGTCCCTGGGGTGGTACATCGATGGATGCTTGATGGAAAACATACGAGACAGAGGAGCAGGAGGAGAGTCTGTGAAATCAATCAGCGTGTTTGGAAACACAATCGACTCCTCACGGACAAGTTTTTCCAAACTCTCCTTCAAATTGGGCAGTTTGGGAGCCTCGGGCTCAGCCACAACAACCTTCTCCTCCACCTTTTCCTCCACCTTTTCCTCCACCTTGTTTTCCGCTGCTTTCTGTTGTGCAAATGCAGCTAAGCTAGTGGACGCAAAATACTCCTCCTCATTAAAAGTCTCACCGGGACCAAGAGATTTTAGCTTTTTGTAGTAAGGGTGATACACGTGGCTGGGGTTCAAGAATTCAAAAGCTATCTTTCCTGCGTTTTTCTTACTAACTTGTGCCTCGAATGCCTCTCCCACTCTACTCACATACTCTGCTGTTTTCCTGATCATCTCCTTGATTTCAGGAGGAGGAAGAATAATCATCTCTTCCGCAGCATCTACTTTTTCAGGCTCACTTACCGGCCTATCAATTGCAGCGGTGCCGTCCATTATGAGAAAACAACAACTGTAAAGGTAGTTTTAATGAACGTGATTATTCAATAAATAAAATATTTAATTTTGAATAAAGCTATACACTCTTCTACTTATTCATTTTAAATATACAAGACATTAACTGTTAGAAACAATGCTAAATCATTGTATATAAATATGATATTCGTTTGCTGGGTAAATGTTTAGGTGTATACGAAATATGGATATGAAGAAAATCAAATTCCAGTTTGTGTTTAGCTCAAGATGCTGTTTAAAATTGTGATGTACAATTATGATTGTCCATAAATAAGACATGATTGTAGGCAAAGAAGCAAGCATTGAAACGTGCAGAGAGGAAAATAGTAAAGTTAGTTAATGTAGATAACATGAAAAGACACAGAAATGGGTAACATATACGATATCTACGAAAAAGGTATGAATATGATGATTTGGCAGAGAGGCACGAATTCTCAAATGTTGTTGGCAAGAATCTAAATGTAGTTTAAAAGTATATATGGACACACACATTTGTTAGAGGCGTATAGTTATTATTACGAGTCACCATTACTCGGACGTTAGTTAAGCGCGCGAATATATTATATTGCTATGTTCCCAGTAAAGTTCTTAAAATCACAGAGGATCTAAAGCTTTAACATACATGAAGAACCTATTCCCGCATGTTTTTCTCGTTTATGGCTATACATTTTAGTCAAATGTTGTTTTGTTCAATCGCTTTTTGTTTTCTTTTTTTGCATCAACAATAACTATAATCTGAAAATTGTCCCCAAAAATATATGGTACTTGAGCAAAAGAGTGAGCGCAAAGAATGATTAAATAAACAAAATTAATTACATATGAGATATAATAACATTATTTATAACAAAAAATAAAACAATAGTTGAACTTAACATCATATATGTAGAGATAAAATGAGACTTCAATTGGCGCCACTATATTCCAAAACATAGAGAAAATCCTACCATGTTCGCCATTTTCTTAATGATTTTTTTCAACACTCTTTTTTATTTTATGCGCTTAAATCCACCAACGTTTACATTTACTGGCATTACCATCCTCATATGTGCGTTTATTTCCATGGATTTATCTTGTCTCCATTTTTGATTGCTTGTGTTCACACATTTATCTGGTACTTTCCTTTCTACTGACGCTTGCCATAAACGGACTATGACAACACCGCTCATAATGTGCTCACATTTCTCCATTTACATGTCTAAAACCCTAATCATACTGATATACTCTATTCATCATTTCGTGTAGGAACATCGTGGATGAGTTCACGTGTTCCTGATCGTGTAAAACAAATGGGTCTGCTGAGCCGAGAGAGAGAGTTGGGGTTGTTGAGTGGTGAGGAGGAGGATTCTTTCCTAGGGGGAAGTTCTCCCATCCAGGAGGAAGAGATAAGCGAGCAGCACAACCATTCATTTATATCTGGGAAGGGACAATCTTCCCTTAGTGCGATTCAACGAAGTGAGATAGGAGCGATGAGTGAAGGGGCGATCATTGGAAAAGGGAGTGGGAGTGGGTGTAGCGTGGGCAGGAAGACGATCAAGGGGACAGTGAAGGGAGGGCTAGAGAGGAGCGAACGAAGAGGATCAACCACTGATAAGAGAAAGGGGACGTCCAAGTTCTTGGCAGAAAAGAAAAAGGGAGGGGATAGAGAACGAGCAAAAGAGAGGGAAAGAGAGAGGGAAAGAGAAAGGGAAAGAGAGAGGGAAAGAGAGAGAGAGATCCTCGTAGCGAGGGAGAGGGACAGAGATCGGTTGGTGGAGCGTGAGATAGAGACAAGGAGTGACTTGATGGAGCGTGAGTGGGAAGGGGTGGAGGAGGAGAGAAATGTGCTCAGGAGAATCAAGACGAGGCCTTGGATCAGAGCCCTCATAATTGCCGACTTTGACCTTCAGCTGGGTAAGATATACGAAGGATAATATATGTCCACATTGTTTGACGCAATTTGATGCGCACAAAGACATATCAATACGTTCTAAGGTCAATCGAGACGTTCCTTCACGGACTAAGAGGGGTTGAAACATCAAGTGGAGGATTCCTCGACCTATATCGTTCAGTAGCACAGTGGAAGACACGTACACCATGTCACTCCACTCACGCATATACATACACACATACACATACACACGTACATACACAAACATAGACACAGACACGTACGCATGCATACGCGTATGCGCACTCAAAAATACACGTAGAATACTGGATGCTCGTTCATGTAAGTCTCACCCTTCTAGTCCAACACCTTGCTTACTATTCTCCACATTTCCTTCCTTCTCCTTCCCCATCCCTTTACCAGGCCCTTCGCCCCAGTTTGTGTATCCTCCCCTCCCCCAGTTTCCTTCTGCCCCCCTCCCTCCCTCTTTCTCTTCCTTCTCTTCTTCCTCTTCATCTCCCTCTTCATCCTCATCTTCATCCTCTTCATCCTCTTTATCCTCTTCATCCTGTTCCTCGTCCTCACCCTCTTCTTCTTCCTCCTCTTCTTCTTCCTCCTCTTCCTCCTCCTCCTCCACCTCCTCCTCCTCTTCCTGTCCCAATTGTCGTTCTCCTTATCCCTCCTGGTCTCCGTCGAACGAAGAAAAGTGGAGGTCCGAGATCCTCTCTCTTTGCTCTTCTTCATTTCCTGATTCAAATGCGTTCGATGAATCCGATGATACCACGTTCCACTTCGCATCTGACATCGCCCACATCTTCCCCATCGCCAATGACTCTCCCTCCCTCCCCCTCCTCTCTCCCTCCTACGCAGAATAGATGATGTCATCATGAGACAGCGTTGCGAAGAGAAAGGCAAGGGGGAGGGAAGGAGGAGGCAGGAGGTGGAGAGTGTGGGAGTGTTTGTTGTTGGTGCAAGGAGAGAGGAGGAAGTATGGGTGGAGTGCGTGTGTTCCGCAGCAGAGAAGAAAGTACCCCCCACTGCAACCCGATGGGAGGGGACAGCTTGGAGGTATATACCCACTTCAGGAGAAGAAGAGACGATACGAACAAGAGGGGGTTTATGCAGAAAACAATCATGATCGTCACAGACCACTCTTTCCACCCCCTCTTCCTCTCTCTCGTGTCTTCCCTCGCCTCCCTCTTCTATTCCATCGGTCCCTCTGCTCTTCCTCTCCTCTGGCACCACGTCACCGACAAGTGGCCGAGGGTTATTGACCTCCTCCTCTCCTCTCAGTATTCCCCCGTTCCCACCCCCTCCGGCCACTCGCTCCTCTCCTCCTTCGCCCTCCTTTCATTCTCTTCCACCAAAAGACTCCCTTTCGCTCTCCCCCCTCCGTCCAGCTGTATAGAATATTTATATCTGATGTTCAGGCGAAGAGAGAGGAACTCAGAACGAGGAGACAGAGGGAAAGGGAGACGAGAGCTATTGCGTTCATGATGAAAGAAGAGGGACGTGATGTGGAAGGGGAAGGGAAAGGGGAAGGGAAAGGGGAAGGGAAAGGGGAAGGGAAAGGGGAAGGGAAAGGAAAAGATGAGGCAACGGGAAAGCACGGGGACAACAGTGAAAGACAGGGAAGGAGAGGGAGGAGAGGGAGGAGAAGGGAGGAGAGGGAGGAGAGGGAGAAGAGGGAGGAGAAGGAAGGGAGGGAAGAGAAGGAAGAGAGGGAAGCGCGGAGGATGAGGGAAAAAGGAGTATACCAGAAGGAGGGCTATGCGAAGGAAAAGAAAAAAAGGAAACGAAAGGGAGCGATCATACATCGTTTCCTACTCTTCACTCTTCTTCTTCCTCCTCTTCTTTCTCTTCTCCCTGCCCCTCTTGTCCCCTCTCGTGCTCTTGCTCTTCCTCCCTGTTCACAGTCTTTCCCGCATGACTTCAGAGTACTCACGAACTTCTTCCCTTTGGGAGAAGAGGGGGAAAGGGAGGGAGGGAGGACAAGGGAGGGAGAGAAGGAAAGAGAGGAAGGAGAGGGGGAAGGGCAGAGAAGGGAAGAGAAGGGGGAGCGAGTGAAGATACAGAGTGCGATAGAAGTAGTGGAAGGGGTTACGGAAGAGGAAGAGAAGAGAAGGACAAGAGGGAGAAGAAGGGAGGGAAGGGAGGACGGAGGGGGTAGAGACAGCGAGAGGGAGGAGAGAGAAGAGAGAGAGAAGAGAGAGAGAACAAAAGATGATAGCCGCTACTCTTTCCCCTCTCCCTCGCTTTCTCCCTCTCCCTCTCTCTCTCCCTCTCTCTTTCTCTCTCCCTCTCCTCCCCTCTCTTCGCCCTCTTCCATCTAACTCCGCTTCCTCCTCTTCCCTTCCTCCGTCTTCATTCAACCCCGACTCCTCTTCTCTCTGCCCACCTGCCTCCACTATCCCCACTCCCTTTCCTCTCCCCTCCTCTTCCCCCTGTTCCCCCTCCCATTTGCCTCCTCTCCCACTCCTCCTTCCTCTTCGTCTTTACCTGCTTCTTTTGCCTCACAGTTCCCTTCCTCCTCTCCTCCCTCTTCATCTTCATCCTCCTCTTCATCTTCATCCTCCTCTTCATCCTCCTCCTCTTCCTCTTCCTCTTCCTCTTCCTCTTCTTTCTTGCCCATATTGTCTCCCATTTCGTTCCACCGCCCCCTCCTTTTCCCAATTCCCCTTCTTTCCCTTTCCCTTTCCCTTCTCCTTCCCCTTCCCCTCTCTCCTTCCCCTTCCCCTTCCCCTTCTCCTTCTCCTTCTTCTCCTTCTCCTTCTTACCCTCTCTCATCGACAAAGGATCTTGACCCTCTGCTCGCCCTCGTCTTCCCTCTCCCCCTTCCTCCTCTCCTTCCTTCTCCCTCTCTCCTTCTCATCCCTCCTCTCCGCCCTTCCTTCACTCTATCCTCTTTCTTTCTCCCTCGTCTTCCTCTTCTTCTTTCCCCTCTTCTTCTTCTTCCTCCTCCTTTCCCTCCTCCGCCCTTCCTTCCTCCTCTTCCACTCTTGCGTCCCCACCCCCTTTCCTTCCTCTCCTTTCCCCCCCCTTCTTCTTTCCCAACCTCTTCTTTCTCAGGCATACCCCTTCCTCCTCATGCAACTGTCCTTTCCCTCCTTCCTCTTCCTGCTCCTCTTCCTCCTCCTCCTCCTCCTCCTCGTCCTCTTCTAATTCTGTTTCCCCCTTCCTCCTCCGCCTCCCATTCTTCGTGGCCTAGCTACTTTTTTTAGACATATTGAATCCTCGTTCCTTCTTGATTTCCCCCCTCTTCTTCCACCTCTTCCTCTTCCCCTTCTTCCTCCTCTTCCTCTTCCCCTTCATGCTGCTCCCCCTGTGCTTCCACTCTTTCTCCATGCGTGCCTTTTGTTCCAGCATCTCACAGTCTAGCTCTGTTTCCTGTCCTCCCCCTCCTCTCTCTCTCTCCGTTTACGAAACATTGGGCCTATGGCTTATCAAGCAAAGGTGGTAAATATGTCGCATCTTGTTATGCAGAAGATCGCATACACTGCGATGTTTGATCTATCTATCTCTATCGACTACCACGTATACATATACATATACATACACATATACATATACATATACATATACATATACATATACATACGTACATGCATTTACGCATTCATACACGTACACGCACTTCAATTTGCAACAATTCCATACAGAGACACAGCCATCTGTCCAATATCTACATACATTTTTTCTATAGATGTTTTCGTATATGTATCCCCACTCTCACTCTTTCTTTCGTTTCGCCTCCATATCCCTCTTTTTTCCTTCCCTCCCTCTCCCTCCCTCCCTCCCTCTCGCTCTCTCCCTCCCTTCCGTTTCCTTTCCTCCCCTTTCTTTTATCTTCTTCCCTTTCTTTATTTTTCAGGAGGATATGGGAGGTTTTGATGTCGGCAGCCCTTTTCTTTGTTCGAAGAGATCCCAAGGCACTATCCTTCTCTTCAATCGACGCGCTGTGTCACCATATTTCCTCTGGACTCCGCTCCGTAACCCATCCGCAACGTTCTGTCTGTTTCCGATCCTTTCTTTAAGATATGCCAAGACCCGGTCGACAAAGGAAGGTGGGGGAGAGGACCACGTTTTATCGATATGAAAGCATGTCCACATACATACAGATGCGCTTACGCCTGCATACACGTTCGCACATAAACGACGTCCTCATTCTAACCCTTTCTCTCTCCCTTTCTTTCCTTTCTCCCTTTCTTTCCTTTCTCTCTCTCCCTTTCCCTTTGCCTCTGCCTCTCCCTTTCTGCTTCTTTTCCCTTTGTTCTCCATGTTTCCTCTTTCCTAGGATTCCCTTCATGCGTATTAGGAGTATCCAACCCCTTCGTGCTACGATCTCTGTACAGATGCCCAACCTCATGAATATCGGCCCTCTCCCTCTCCTCTCCCTTTCACACAGACAACACCCCTTTCCCGCTCCCTCCCCTCCCACTCCCCCTCTAGTTCTTCTGCTCCCCCTCACTCACTCTCTCTTTCTCCTTCCTCATCTTCTTCACCTTCTTCCTCTTCCTCTTCATCCTCTTCCTTTTCCTCCTCTTCCCCGTCTTCCTCCTCTTCCTCCTCTTCCTCCTCTTCCTCCTCTTCCTCCTCTTCTCCATCTGCTGTGTCCTTTTCCTCTTCTACGGAAATAGTCCCCTTCTTCCTTCGCCTCAGTTTTCCCTTCCTCTCCCCTCACCTTCTTCTCTTCTCCCCTCCTCTCCGCATCTACTTCTCTTTGCCCTTCCCTTCGTTTTTCTCCGTCTCTCTCTCTTTCCTCTCCACTTCCGGCCCCTCTTCCTCCACCTCTTCCTCTCCCCCTCCTCCCTCCTCTTTTCTTTCCCTTTCCTTTCCTCTCCTGGAAGAGACAAGCGGACAGGTAGATCATCCATTCATTCAGGATCCCCCTCTTCCTCCTCCTCCTCCTCCTCCTCCTCCTCCTCCTCCTCCTCCTCCTCTCCTTTCGGATTCCTCATCGTTGCTCTCCTTCTCTTCCCTTTCCTCTTCCCTTGCCTTCCCCTCCTTCCTCCCTCTATTTGTCCTTGCCCTCCCTCCTCTATCTGCTCTTGTTCACCCTTGATATTCCTCTTCCTCTTCTTCCTCCTCTTCCTCTTCCTCCTCTTCCTCCTCCTCTTCTTCTTCTTCTTCCTCCTCTTCCAGCTCCTCTTCTGCTCATCGAACATCCCCCTCCTCTATCCTCTTCCTCTTCCTCTTCCTCTTCCCCTTCTTCTTCTTCCCCTTCCATCTCTTCTATTCTTCGTCCTCTGATTCTATATCAATTTCTCAAATTGAAAGAGAAGGAGAGGGAGGGAAGGAGGGAGAGAGAGAGAGAGGGAGAGAGGAAGGGGAGAAATCATCAGAAAAGGAGAGATGAGGAGGATGAGGAGGAGAATGAGGAGAAAGGTGAGGAGGAGGAGAGGGAGGGAGAGGGACAGAGAAAGAGAGAGAGAAAGAGAGAGAGAGGGAGATGAAGAGAATACAGGAATATGGGAGAGGAGGAGGATGAAGATGAGACAGAGGAAGAGGAAGAGGAGGAGGATGAGGAGGAGGAGGAGGAGGAGGAGGAGGAGGAGGAGGAGGAAGAGGAAGAAGAGGAGAAGAGGATGAGGAAGAAGAGGGAGAGGGGAGAGAGGGAGAGAGGGGAGAGAGGGGAGAGAGGGAGAGAAGAGAGGTGGGGAGACGATGTGGAAGGAGAAGAGAAGGGAAGAACAGTGGGAGTGGGGAAGGGTAGGAGGGAGAGAGAGAGAGAAGGGAGAGAGGGAGAGAAGGGAGAGAGAAGGGGAGAGAAGGAAGAGAAGGGAGAGAGGGAAGGGAAATAACGAGGCCATTTCATTTTCCTCTTCCCCTTCCTCTTCCCCCTTCATCTTCCCCCTCTCCCTCGTCTCTTCCCCTTGCTCGTCTGGAATCCCCTTCCTCCCTCCTCACTCTCTCAACGAAGTTCATCCGCCACAGCGTACGTACAAGAAGAACACGGACAACAACGTGGAAACAATCTTTCTCCACTCCACTCCCTCCCTCCTTCCGCGTGCATGGACTCATTACAAGTCCTTCCATCCAATCAAGTCGTCGCCCTCTCCCTCCCTCTCTCTCGGGGGGGGGGGGGGGGGGGGGGGGGGCTTCCTCTCCGTATCCTCCTTCTTCCTCCTCCTCCTTTTCCTCGTCCTCCCCGTCTTCTTCTTCCTCTTCCTCTTCATCCTCCTCCACCCCTCTCTTCCACCCCCCTCTCACTCTCTTCACGCCCTCTTCTTCATCTTCTTCCTCATCTTCCTTTTTCTTCTTCTTCTTCTTCTCTGTCCTTTCCTCCCCCCTCTTCGTTTTCATCTTCCCTCATCTCCCTTCTCTTCCTCCCCCCCCTCTTCCTCCCCCTCCGCCTTCCCTCTTCCTCTTCTTCTTCGAAATCCAAAAACTTCCGCACTCGTCTCTTTCTGAATCTTCCTTCTCCCCCTCCTCCTCCTTCTCCCCCACATCCCTGTCTTCTTCTTCTACTTTCTCTTCAACCTTTTCTTCTTCTTTCTCTCCCTCTTCTTCCTCTTCCTCTTCTTCCTCCTCCTCTTCCTCTTCCTCTTCATCTTCTTCAATTTTCCAACTGAAAAACTCTATCCAGAACTTATTCAAAAGAAAGATAAACAAGGGAAGACCAAGGAAGTTCTAGAAAGAGAAGGAGAAAGAGAAAGAGAAAGAGAAAGAGAAAGAGAAAGAAAGAGAAAGAGAAAGAGAAAGAGAAAGAAAGAAAGAGAAAGAGAAAGAGAAAGAGAAAGAGAAAGAGAAAGAGAAAGAGAAAGAGAAAGAGAAAGAGAAAGAGAAAGAGAAAGAGAAAGAGAAAGGGAAAGGAAAGGGAAAGGAAAGAGAAAGGAAAGAGAAAGAGAAAGGGAAAGGAAGGAAGAGAGAAAGGAAAGAAAGAAAAAGAAAGAGAAAGAGAAGAGAGAAAGAAAAGGAAAGTAAAAGGGAAAGAGAAAAGGAAAGGGAAAGGGAAGAGAAAGAATTAATTTCTTGTTTGTCTCGTCCTAGTTTCTCTCTCTCTTCCTCTTCCTCTCCCTCTTCCTCTCCCTCTCCATCTACCTCTTCCTCTTCCTCTTCCTCTTCCTCTCGTTCTCCCTCTTTACCTCCTTCTCCTTCCTTTTCCCCTTCTTCTCCTCTTCTCCCTCTTCTCCCTCCCGTGTTCCCGTACCCCTTCCTCCCGATTCCCCCACTTCTTCCCCTCTCTCCCCACTACCTTCTTCTCCCTCCTCTCCTCTCCCTCCCTCACCTTCTCTTCGTTCCTCTCCCTCTCTTCTCTCCTCCTCCTCCTCCTCTCTCTCCCCCATCTCCTTCTCCTTCTCCTTCTTACTCTTCCTCTTCACCCTCTTCTCCCCCTTCTTCTTCCTCTTCCTCTTCTTCTTCCTCTTCCTCCCCATCCTCTTCGTCCTCTTCCTCTTCTTCCTCGTCCTCCTCCTCCTCCTCCTCCTCCTCCTCCTCCCTTTCCTTTTCTTCTCTGTGTGGTTCAGACGCTAGTTCAGGTGAGGGTCCCTCCTTTTCCTTGTGTTCAATAGCTTTTGCAACGTCCTCATCAGCCCTCTCCGCCCCCTCTTCTTCGTTTCTTTTCCCTTCCCCCTCCTCCGTCCCCGCTTCCTCCCTCGGCCCTTACCCTTTGTACACAAAGGACAAGAAGAGAAAGGAAATGAGACACTTCGAGTCTCCTCTGGGTCCCTCCACGATCTCCTATTCCCACGAATGCGTTCTTTCTTCTTCCCCTTCGCTGATCAAACAGCTCAACGTCCCCTCCTCCTCCGCCTCCACTTCAGCTTTCCTCTCTTCCTCTGCGCACAACTCTTTCCTCGTCCAGTCTCACTTCAAGGCATTCACTCTCGCGTTCCTGCAACCATTCAAGGTAGCGTACACATAGACATACACATAGACATACACATACGCACATATATACACATACATACACACATACACATACACATACACATACACATACACGCACAGACAGACACTATCTTTATTAACTATTTGTATATATCCTTGTCATTTCTTTAACATTTCATTCTCTCCTCTGCTTTCTCCCTCCTCTGCTTCCCGTCTCCCCTCTTCCTCGCTCCCACTCCTTCCCCTCTTTGTCCTTCTTTCCTTCCCCTCTCGTTCGCCTGCTCCGTTTCGGACTCAGAAATACCTTTACTTGCCAGCTACAATGATCGAGACGTTGTCCTCAACCAAAACCAACCCGTACTTGATCCACAACATCAACGTATTTATGCCCAACGTAAGAACACATTTTATGAGTACCCATTCCACGATCACACTCACATTTGTACACACACATACACGCCCATACTCCACTCTAACCTTGTTTCCTTCTCCTTCTTTGCTCTCCCTTTCCTCACTCTTCCTCACTCTTCCTCCCTCTTCCTCTCCCTTCCTCCCCCTTCCTCCCCCTCCTTCCCCCTCCTTCCCTTTCCTGCTCTTTCATTCCCCTGTTGCCCCCTTCGCTTCCCCTGACTTCCCTTCTTCTCTGCCTTTCGCTTCCGCTGTTGTCCAGTCCTTCCTCACTTCGATCATGTCGGGCAGTGCGGATGGGCTTCTGGCTTTCGGAGCAATTCATGGATCTCTCAAAACACAAAGAAAGAAAATGCACACGCTGTACTCACAAGTAGGGGATTATCCGCACTAACAATTATACATGCACATTCACATACACACATCCGGACATATACACATACACATACGCATATGCATACACATACGCATACACATACACATACACATACACTCATCTATGTACGTGCAAATGCTAACTTTCCACCCTTTTTGTTTCTCATCCGACTCTTGCCCTTCTTTTCCTTCTTTTCCTTCTTTCCCTTCTTTCCTTCTTTTCCCTCTCTTCCTCCTTTCCCTCTCTCCGTCGTTCTCCCCCCTAGTTTTTGAAGACTCTTACGTTTTCGCAATGGTTCGATACGGAGTTGTGTCGGTCAGTGACTCATCTCCTTCTCCTCCAAGACCACGCCATCATCCGTCTCTTCCTATTGGGAGAGAAAGCCCTGCTCTCCCTGCTCTCTGATTCGTTCCTTTCCGATCTCACAGATGTCCTTCAAATGCTATCCGTTGCCATCCACAAGCTGTCTTCACCTCCTCTCCACCTCCCTGCCTCGCTTCACCCTCTCTTCTCCTCTGCCCTTCAGACCCACATCAATATTATACAAAACATCGTCGACCTCAAATTGAGATTTCCTCCACAACCCTCTTCTCCTTCTCTTTCCCTTCCCCTTCTCCTCCTCCTCTCTATCTTCCCCAGCCCCAACCCCTCTGCCCCCTCCTCTCCTTCTTCTCCTCTTCCTTCCTCTCCTTCTTCATACGCTCAATACTACAACTTCCCTTCTCCCCAATCTCCTTCTTCGCCTTCCTCTCCCCTCCCTCGTCTCTATCTTTTTCCTCTCCTTCATCCTCGTCCTCCTCCTCCTCATCCTCGTCCTCGCCCTCCCCTTTCAGTTCTTCGACCCCAGAGGAAGGGGAGACGGAGGGAAAGAGAGAGAAGGAAGAAAAAGACAAAGGAAAAGAAAAAGAAAAAACACTTGTATCGGTACAAAACAACAACCGTAATTACACACACAAAAACACCCCATCCTCCTCCTCCTCCTCCTCCTCGTCCTCCTCTTCATTTGCTTCCTCTTCTACCTCTAGCTCAAATCCTCCATCCCTTTCCTCCCCTCTCTCCTTCGCCTCTTCTTCCTCCTCTTCCTCCACTTCCTCCTCTTCCTCCTCTTCTTCTACACGTCCTTCCCTTCTCCCCCGCTCTAATTTATCAGACCCTTCCCTCTCTCTCTCGTCCGAAATAGATTTCAAATTGTTCGAAAATCACTTCTAACTACTCCTTCTTCTTTTCTTCTTCTCCCGCCCTTTCCTGTTGTGTTTTCCACCACTCTCTCCTTTTCTCTTCGACACCTCCTCTTCGCATAGCGTGGAATATAGGAATGTAGGAGCTTAACGTGTTCACTTTCATTGCATCATGCGCCCTTCCTTTTTCTTTTTCCCTATCGTTTTTATTTCCGCTTTCTTTTGCTGCTGCTTTTGTTGCTATTGCCGTTTTTGTTGTTTTTGTTGTTGTTGCCGTCGTCGGAGTTGTTGTGTTTTTTTTTTTTTTTTTTTTTATGTTTCGATTCTGTTTCCGTGTTCTTGATCTGAAACAGCCAGCCTTCGTAATTCAGTTACATCTGGCTCCCTTTCTTCCGGGCTTCGTGTTTTCCTTACTCTATTTACTGTTACTTGCTACGCTACTTGTATGTCTCTTTTTTTTTGTATATTGCCCCCTCTCCTTTTTCTTCTGGTTGATTCCTTTGCCATTCCTACATATACACGCGCACACACACGCACGTAAACATATGTATAGACTACACACTCCTGTGGCACAGGTCCAATATCAGAGACGCACTGTACTTGTTTATTTGCTCTTTACCTGGTCCATAATTGCTCATTGTTCCTTCGCTGCTTGTGTTTCAGCTCGAGTTCTGTTTCTTATTGTTCGTCTTGTTTGTCTCTCTCTTCTTGCTGTATGTTGATGTCCATATGTTCATAATGGGTTTCTTTTATTCTTCACGGTTTCTCAAAATACCTTGATTTATATTTCTCTCCAATTTCTACATAGCTATCTTCTTCAGCTTTATTTGTATCTCGTTGTTATGTATTATGTATTATATATTATGTATTATGTATTATGTATTATGTATTATGTATTCTACTTGCATAATACGCACAACCTGTAGTGTTATTATGTGTACATTTTATATGGTTGTGCATTTATTTCTTGCTAATAAAATGCAATTAATTTGACGATAGACTCCAAATACGTACCACTGTTTTGCATCAAATTAAACATGCGCTCAATATGTGTGTGCACACTTACGCACACATACTCAAATTGGATTACACACAAAGGCACATACATAGAGGCGATCATGATTTACTAGCAGATTACGTCATAGGCAAGAACAAAAATCAACATAGTCCAACACAGTAGGCTTTCATAGAATGAAACGTACATGTATGCCTATTCTATGAACACTTTCTTTTGCTTAGCCATCTCTCATAATATTCGCAATGTGATGCAAGTGAGGACAAGAATCATCAAGCAAATCTAGCCTTGCCAATCATTTAGAAATCCGTGAAATAAATCACATTTGAACTATGCTGAGTACATTTATATCTTATTTCGCCGTTTCTATATTCGTGGTTCTTTCCAGCGTAACAGTTAAGGCTGTTTTTGAAAGTAAGTTTTCATCATCAATAGTTTTTTTTTGTTAGCTATTTCAGCTTCACATCTCTACCTACTGCGATTAGGACGTTTCTCCAAATTATTTTACTTGCTATGGCATAGATATACAATGTATTGCACTATACACACTAGAAATAAATGCACATACTAATACACTATCATTGTTTGTACACACTTCTACTTTGGATCCTAAACTTGCGTTTGTTTTCTTTCTTTTCAATATTTCTTACATATCAGAGTATATATTAAAAAAAACCAGCGAGAGCATGCGTGCTAGTACTGGGAGACCTGGGACATAGCCCTCGAATGCAGTATCATTGCGAGTGCCTTGCCGAGAAGGGTTTTGAGGTTGACTTCGTGGGGTACAAGGGCTCCACAATCCACTCGAGGATCACTTCTAATGCGAAGATCCACGTGCACTACCTAGACCAGTTCGTCGTAAAACAGAGAGGAGTGCTACGTATCCCCCTGTTGGGAGTGAAGGTGGTGTCCCAGATCGTGCAGTTGTTCGGAGTGCTATGTTTTGTGTTAAGTTCCCCTGAGTACATCTTGGTGCAGAATCCTCCAGGAATCCCTGCGGTTGCGGTGGCTGGGCTGAGTGCAAGGCTGATGTTCGGACAGCTGGTCGTCGACTGGCACAACACAGGTGCATCTCTGCTGTCTTTGGTGTTCCCGAAGAGTCTTGAGTGGGTGGTAAAGTGTGTGAGTATAGTGGAGCTAGGGTGTGGTTTGATAGCTGGGAAGAGCATCTGTGTGTGCAAAGCTATGAAAGACTACCTGAAGCAGTGGGGAGTCGCGGCGGAGGTATTGTACGACCAGCCCTCAGACATCTTCAGAGAAGATATCTCCATCCAGGATGTCCACTCTCTTTCTCAGGGCCCAGGAGAAGGGGGTGTTGGAGTTCGCAGACGTGTCGTGGGCAAAAGGAGGGGGAGGGGAGGGTGGGGGGGAGCAGGCTGAGCAGGACGAGAGGGAGAGGAGAGTGGGGGTGCTCAAGGATGAAGAGGGCGAGTGGACTCTTCTTAGCGTGAGGCGAAGAGATGGGAGGGTGGAGGAGAGGAAGGATAGACCTATTGTTTTGGTCAGCGGTACTAGTTGGACGCCTGATGAGGATTTCTCCATCCTCCTCCGCTCCCTAGCTCTCCTCGACCAACGCATCCACCTCAGCAGACAGGGCGCAGGGGGACAGGCGCAAGCACAAACACTGCTACAATCACACGAAGCAGCAGGACTGGGAGGAAGGGGGATGGGGGAGGAGAAGAGCGCAGGGGAGAGAGAGGAGAGAGAGAGAGAGAGGAGAGAGAGGGTGCTTCGTTGAATAGAGTGCGCCGTGTGGGCTTGGGATCGTACACCGGTGGTCCCCTCCCCTCCTTTCTCGTCATTATCACCGGGAAGGGCCCTCTCAAAGACCACTACCTTCGCCTAGCTGCATCTCTAAGGTTGAAACACGTCGCCATTGCTTCTGCTTGGCTTGCTGCAGAGGACTACCCCCTCATGCTCTCTTGTGCTGACCTCGGCGTTTCCCTCCATTCCTCTTCCTCTAACCTCGATTTGCCCATGAAGGTATTCAGAAAGCACACACTTTGGTGCACATACACATACACATGCACATGCACATACACATACACATACACATACACATACACATACACATACACATACACATACACATACACATACACATACACATACACATACACATACACATACACATACACATACACATACACATACACATACACATACACATACACATACACATACACATACACATACACATACACATACACATACACATACACATACACATACACATACACATACACATACACATACACATACACATACACATACACATACACATACACATACACATACACATACACATACACATACACATACACATACACATACACATACACATACACATGCACTTGCGCTATTCCTCTATCCGCTGTAGTTACTCCCTTGTCTATTCACTTGTCCCCGCTCTCACCCGCTTGTCGATTTCTTCTCCTTCCATCAGTCTTTTCTTTATTTATCTCTGCGTCTTCTCGCATCCTTCCTTTCTCGTATATCTCTCACTCATACCTTTGGCTGTGTGTATTCCTTGTTGTCTATTCGATCTTCCATTCCTTGACTTACTTACGTATGACCCCATGCGCATTACTCGGCCCTCATTACTCCGTCGTCATTCACTCCTCTAGGTGGTCGACATGTTTGGCTGCAATCTCCCCACCGCTGCCCTTAGATTCCCATGTCTAGGGGAGCTAGTAGAGGAGGGAGTCAACGGATTTACATTTGAGGACTCAGACGAGCTCACCAACATCCTCACCTGCCTCTCTCAACGATTCGGGGGATTCAAGGACAGGGGATTGTGTACACCATCGTCTTCTTCCTCCTCTTCTTTCTCCTCTTCCCTCTCCTGCTCCCACGGTTTTGTCTATACTTCGCTCCAACCTTCGCCTCCAGAGACCCTCAAGGAGCTTCAAGAAGCAGTGGGAGAAGGCAGCTGGACCCATCTTCAAGCTATAATTATACATAACTCAGTAGTTACAGAACTGTGGGTGCGCATATACATGCAAATACAGGCACATAGACGCCCACACACGTAGACACATAGACATATAGACACGAACTCACTTCCACTGTAGAGCCATCGATCACTGTTCGTCTGCATTGACGTGTGAACACGAGGAACTGTATACCGTCGTTGATCTACTCGGTAGAACGATGCCGACCACCCACATACACTATTTAGCTATGCATAACTTTTTATTTAAAGCTGAACAAACTACAGTAGTGCAAACACTTAGAAGAAATAAATAACAACGTTTACTGCTTACATTTCGTCCTTGATACCCTTGCAATGGAAACCGTAACTGAATACATGAAAATGAACAAATCAACACACGCACAGACAGCCACAGACCCAATCGTTCACATCGTTATACACATCACAGAAGTGCTACAGCACCAGGTTTATTGTGTACCTAATTAATACTCATACACATAAATAAATAAAAAGACGACTAGTGAATGATGGACGTTTGTATGCACATATGTGATAAGCGATAAGAAGAGAGACTCCTCACAACTAACAACGCAAGAAAAAAATCATATAATAGTGGAGAATAATAGTGGAGAAAAATAAAATAGATAGAGAAAAAAACAGGATATGGAAACGAAAAAACAGGGAATATGATGTAATTCCGAATAAAGAAGAGGATACACTACACTGACAAAGGATTTAACAGCAAATAAAGGCAGACACACGATGAGACAAGGTTGGAAAATAGGATCCAGGAAGAAAAGAAAAGAAAATAACAGAAAAGAAAAAAGATGTATCGTATGGAGAGAGAAGAAACGGAGATATGCGCAATGAGAGGTACAATGGCTCTCTTGTACATACATATACACATACACATATACTTTTGCGTGAGCACCCAATAACCTTCGCACCACGAACGTAGCGTAGACTCATCACCATATACACCATCATCTTATTTACGTAAGCACCGCCATCTCGTGGTTCATTAACTCCAAACAATCCATCTCACGCCATTCTCTTAGACATCCTCTTCCTCCGAGAGAATAGGTTGCTTTTCTACTGGTGCGACATTCACAGGAGTAAGAGACTCTCTTCTCTTCACCTCTGCAAATGGAGAGGAGTCGGGAGAGAAGAGGGAGAGGGAAGGGGAGAAAGAAGGGGAGAAAGAAGGGGAGAAAGAAGGGAGAGAAACGAAGAAGAAAAGGAGGGCGATGGGAAAAAAAAAAAGAAGGTCAATTAAAGAAAATGCCAGGATGGATGAATGAGATGAAAAGAGGAGCGCAGTACGAACAGTTTGAGAGCAGGGAAAGGGTAGGAAGAGGGTAGGGAAAGGGGAGGAAGAGAGAAGGAAAAGAAAAATATCAAGAGTAAGATAAGAGCTTAAAACAACGCAGAAGAGGGGAAACATCCTCCTTACCTCCATAAAGGATCGTTCCGACCATCGCGATCGAAATTCCAAGCACGTTGCGGAAGACCAACACGTAGTTGAAAATCACAAACCCAAGCACGAGCACCAAGCAGGTCTTCATGTGGCCCACCACCTAAATAAGAATACAAATGGGAAGGAGATAGCGAGGAGGCATAAAATACGAGAAAGCACAGAAGACGGCAGATGGGTATGACACGAATGAGAACAATGTAGAGACACTTATTAGATTCACGTATGCACATTATATATAGGTATATACAAACAGATGCCGCTTGAATACGACAACATATATGTATTTACACGCACACTAGTTTCGAATTAACATATATGGACACTATAAAAACCCATGCCAAGATGGCATGAAGGCACGGTTGTACCTGATAGGTCACAGCGGAGGTCTTTCCGATGATGATGAAGTTAGAAAGGTTCACCATAACTCCGAGAATGGCAGATACCAGGATGATGAAGGCGTGGTCGAACTGAAGGCGGTAGTCGAGGAGTCCGGTGATATCGTTTGTGGAGACTACGTTGTCAAAGAAGGGAGTAATCATGAACAGGAACAACGCAGTCCAGGGGGCTGTGTGGAACAGCAACTGCATAGGGTCCAGTCCGAGATCCTTCTGTCTGGAGCCAGTCAGGATCTGGCAAAGAGCAGTTGCCAACACAGCGAGCAGGGCCATTATGTTTCCAGTAGTGTTCATCTCGAGGTCGGAGACAGTGGCGAGACCAACTCCACCTAGCAAAATGAAAAGCGAGATCTTAATGTTCTTCGACACGGTCTGACCGTACATAAACCACTGACACAACAAAGTCACGGGCACACACAGCAACTTGCTAACCTGGTAGAATCCAACAGTGTTGTAGGCGAGGTTCAGGTTCATGAATGCAACAGATCCAGTAATAAGCCCCGCGAGCACAACAACGTCTGCCGAACGAGCATTCGAGGGCTTAATGTAGCCCAAGAAAGACAAGATGTACATGGACAGAGCAGTCACTGTGAAGTGAATTCCAGACAAGAAAACCATGTACTTGAACTGAGCGATCTGATAGATGTATTTGTTAACAAGAACGATCCCAACACTGGAGCAAATACTCATCAGAATACCGATTAGAACAATCCGATCGATTGACTTCAAAGCCTGAAATCATGCCAACTAAAATGTGAGTCCATTTTATGCAATATATACGAGATAATGTGTGTTAGAAAAAGTATACGATTGAGCAAAGAAAATGTAGAGACTCTCAGCAGAACGAAGAAAAACGAGTTTCACCCATTAACTTAACAAATCGTCTTGAACATATACGCTATTTTTCATTATGAAAAAAAAGGTTTCGTATTCCATAACATTACTTTTCTCTAGTTTACAATGGTATGCAGCTTTCAATATCTCAATAAGCAAGCCATGGGATGGTAACAACATGTATGCAACACTTACTTTTTTTCAGATATTTTCGAGCGTGTGTGCCACTCTGCCTTACACAGAACAAACTACAAAATACGAATACTAAAGTACACAGTTTTCCTGGAGTTCTAAATTATACAAAAACTGTTGAAAATTGGAATAGTAAACACTATTCATTACGGAAATTAGATGAAATGCAGGCAGTAAGTAACATTTTTGTGATATTAAACTGTCTAATTGTTCCCATTTTCTGCAGATCTCTCTGATTTTCTTTCCTACATGCATTCCAATGCATTTACTAAATACACATCATTTGGTGTTTCCATAATTTATATTTACTTTTGGGATTTAACAAATGTAGTGACTATTTCTACATGCAATACTGAATGGTTTCTTGATGCTTCTCATCATTTTCTGACATTTATCTCAAATAAACCTAAGAAACTATAGTAAAGTAGTATAAAAGTACTTCTATTCATGTTTTCCTCAGATTGAAGGTACTTTAGTCTTCATCAAGTGATAAATCTTCTCACTAACTTCAAATCAACATTAAAAATAACATATATCTCTACTAATAAAGCTCTACATATAAATCTCTTATAGTATAGTGGCTAGTATATCTCCCTGTCACGGAGATGACCCGGGTTCGATTCCCGGTGAGAGAGCTTTTTTTGCTGTGAACTAACCAATCTTTATATTTTCTTGAATCCTCAGCGTGAGACGTCTGTGATCATGTCTTACCAGATTGATCACTATTACAATAGAAAGTATTAAGTTACGTGTAGATTAACTTATTTCATAAATAGTGTGGTCTTTCTTATTATGTGCACTGCGATTAAGGACAGTAGTTCAGTCTGTAAATGACATAGGACTGCTTTAGTTATATTATACCGACAGAGTAACATGTCAAATACACACTTTAATACTTTAATATTGTATGCAGGAGAAATGGTCTACAAACGAACAAGAATTTCTATTTCCAACTCAGAAATTTGCAAAAATATAGAAGTGCGTTGTGCGGGAATTGAACCCGCGTCTAATGCTTGGAAGGCATCAATACTAACCGTTATACGAACAACGCTACATGGGACACTGGAAAAAAATATATATGAATCAAAGTAACATGCTTAGTAATTCGAGAATTCCATGCGTATGAAGTTTTGCCTGCATGTAGTATTTATTTCGACATTGAGTCACCCACTTAGAAGTTATGTACCGAAATATATTTAGAATTATACGCTGTATTGACGAAGCTCTCGATGCAGTGAATCTTGTATTCATCGAGAGAGGAGGGAGCACATTAGAAATTTCAACTGTTTTTAGGAAAAAAAAATATATTTGGTGTGTTTACTTGTGTATTCATAACAATGATCTAATTGTATTTCATGCACACATTTTAACTAGAATTTTGAGCTCGAGTACTAAATGTCACTTTCATAGGAATAATGTTCGAGAACATTATACTCTATTTGAATACATACATGAAAAGTAAGTAATATTCATATACATATATATTATTCAAAAGTATTTAAAAAAAGTGTATAATTATAAATAATCATTCATATTTCCACAATCTTTATTTTTCCCTCTCTTTTTTTTTTTTTTTTTCTTTCCTTCTCCCTTTCTCCTTTCTTTCCCTTACTAAGAGAGTAACTTTGGAGTCACTTCTTGCAAACCCAAAACCTTTTAAAAAACTCATATAAACAATGTCTACGCAGTTCCGTATCATAAACAAAAAGAAAGCGGCTCCCCGTACCGTCACTCCTTCTGTCCCTAAAGCTCATCTTGAGTTGATCGACACCGTGAAAAGCATAAAGCCTAACTGGTCTGATGAAAGAATTCAGGCGTTCTGCTCTGAGCACAAGTGGGATACCACTAAAGTCGGAACTGCGCTTGATGATCTCTTTGAATGTGAGTAAACAACATTTGTTTATGTTACTTGCCGTTGCGTGTTTCAAATGTTCCGTTTGTCAAGTCATCACTTCAAATCACTTATTTTTGTTTCTGCGCCATTTGCTTTCATTTGCATCGCAGTTGACAGACCTCAGCACGACCCTGAGAATGCTGAGTGGAATGTCGTGGGAGGATCTAAGAACCACAGCGAACCCTCCAAGACTGTAAGTATTAAACATTTTTTTTTCTTTGTCTGATGTAGATGTGCACATATTTTCTTGTCGACATTTATGGCGCGAAACTTACACATTTATTTTTGATGTACGATTCATATTTATTACAGACCAAATCGACTCCCACAAACAACACTCACCCTGCACAGAACAATCACCACAGACAGTTCGACAACAGAGACAGAAGCAACCTGAACCCCAGGACCAACTTCAACAACCACAGCAACAACAACACCAACAACAACAACAACAACAACAACAACAACAACAACAACAACGCCAACAACAACAACCAAAACAACCACAACAACAACACTCCCATCAACAACGGAAATAGATACCCTCGCCGCGACGACAGCAAGAGGGAGAGAAGAGAGAGAGACGACAAGAACGAGAGAAGGCCCTACGCCGCAAAGGAAGAGGCTGCCCCCACCCCTGCCCCTGTGGCTGCCCCCCTAAGAAGTCTTGGGCTTCCATCGTTGCTCCTAAGCCTGCCCCTGTAGCTGCCCCCGTATCTGTCGCCAAGAAGGAGACTGTGGAGGAAACCCCCGAGGCTGTGTCCTCTACCGATGTCGAGGCTGAGAAGGAGGCCACCACCACCACCACCACCGCTGCTGCCTCTTCCGCCTCTAACCTTCGTGGAGTGTGGGGAAGCAAGACCGGACCTGAGGCAGCGAAGGCTCCCAAGTCTGTGAAGACTACGCACATCACTGCTACCGAGGAGTCTGTGACTATTGAGAAGGTGGAGTCCACCACCACCGAGGAGGTCGTAACTGCTGAGGACTTCGTTCTCGTCGCCGCTGAAACCCACACCACCGATGTTATCACCACTGTTGACAGGCACACTGGAGACTACTCCAAGACCACCATTGAGTCCGAGGTAGAGACCCTCAAGGAGGAGAAGGCTCCTGAGCAGGAGGTCGAGGCGAAGAAGGAGGAGGAGGAGGTTTCTTCTGCTGTGGAGAGCCACACCGTGACTGTTGAGTCCGAAGGCAACCTCATCATCCCTGGATCCGAGAAGGTCGTGGGAGCTTTCACCGAGGAGTCCCTCGTCGTTGACGGAAAGGAGGTGTACTCTTCTTCTTCTATCAGCGAGGAGGACGGAAGCATCAACGTGTACTTCCCTTCCTCCATCCAGGACGACGAACCCACCTTCCTCTTCGGAGTGTCCGAGGTCCCTCAGGTCGAGGAGAAGCAGGAGGAGAAGCAGGAGGAGAAGCAGGAGGAGGTTCCCGTTGTTGTCGCTACCGAGACAGTTGTTGAGGCCATTGTCCCCGAGACCATTGCTCAGCCCACCGAGATCCAGCAAACCATTGTCCCCACCGAGGAGATCTCCGTCCCCATCGAGCAGTCCCTTCCCGAGGGATTCAAGACTCAGCAGCAGCAGCAGCCCGTGCACGAGCAGTTCTTGAACGAGGAGGTGCTCGCTGGACCTAACGACCTCTCTGCCCACGACCAGGCCCACTTCGCAAACCCTCTCGGAGGAGTTCCCGTTGACAACGAGATCGGACTCCCCCCATGGGAATTCACGGATACGACCAGGAGATTTATGATCCCTACTCCTACCACATCGACACTGAGTACGACTACTACCGTGGAAGACCCTCCAGGAACCCCGTGAAGAACGTTAACTACCGCCCCAACTACTACAACAACTACCCCGTCCCCAAGAAGGAGGACATCTACAACAACAACAACCGCCGCGCTCAGACCGTCAAGTCCAACGGACCCAAGCCCACCCAGCAGCAGCAGCTCCACCAGCAGCCCATGTACAACATGAACATCCAGCACTCCCACCTCAACCAGCCCCAGCAGCAGCAGCTCCAGCAGCAGCAGCTCCAGCAGCAGCAGCTTCAGCAGCAGATCCAGAGCCCTCTCAACAACTCCATCCCCATCACTGGAGACATCAAGAACAAGCAGAACCAGCAGTACAACCAGTTCAACAAGCAGCAGAACTTCAAGCAGCAGAACTACATGTACCCCCAGCAGAAGAAGCAGTCTATGCAGCAGTACAACTTCCCTCCCTACTACATGCCCTACCCTGTGTACCCTTACCCCAGATACTACGGAGACGAGTACGCCCACCACAACGACTACTTCAACTCCTTCCCCAACGCTTACGACCCCAGCGCCATGATGGGATCTGAGTGGCCCAACCAGAACAAGGAGAAGAAGGACAAGAACAACAACAACCAGAACAACCAGAACTTCTTCTAAATCGAAGGTTCCTAGGTTCCTCTGCACGGATTAGAGTCTCATGCACATTGTGCGCGTAAAGTTTTGCTGTACACTGCATGTTTCTACTTGATTTGCTGTTTCCGTTCGATTTGTTTCGCTTTCATGTTCCATTGGTTCTTGCTCGGTTCTGTTTTTTCCGCGTTTGAATGTTTCTCACTGCCCAGGTTTCCTCTTTGTGCTATGATACCTGATTTTTCTTTTATTTAATTTACCTGTAATTTATGTTCGTGCACTACAAAAGGACCCGAATAAACTTTTTTTTTTCTTTCATTTCCTTCGTATTTAGTTTCTTTATTTTTTTATTTTATGAACGAAAGACCTTTTAACGTATTTTCCAAGCGCCTCCATGAGAACTCTGCTAGCACCCGTCAAGGCTGTTCAGATTTGTCTATCCCGCTTCGAGGACTGGGATAGATAAGGGTAGTTAGCCCTGATGCTCCTCGATTTGCGCAGGGGGGAGTCAGTCTGCAAGACTTCATCCATGTTGCATGGTTGCTCCATAGTATGGTGGTGAGAGAAGGTTTTGCTGAGGGAGCTGAGCGTTCGACGGATAGAGTGCGGTACCGCATTCCAAGGAAAAAACGGTCGAGTAGAGAAGTAGAGAGGGAGGAAGAGAGAGAAGTGAAGCGGAGGCGTGACTCATAGAGCTTTGTTTTGTTTGTTTGTTTCATTTGATATGTTTTGTTTGTTCGCTTGCACCTTTGATTTGTTCTATGAGAGTTTTTTATTTTTTTGCGTGAATGTTTTGCTTGCCTGTGTACCTGCGTGCCTCTCATAGTTGCATCCTTTTTTTCTAGCCTACTTTTGTTGTATATGCTTAATTTGTGTATGTTTGTTTGCTTTGGAGGTTTTCCTCCCTATCTTTCCAACCAAAGGATGGGTTCGTCTATGCATTTGTAATGCCCACCTGCGTATCTTTAATTCTCCTTCACGACTGCTCTTTATATTTTTGGGAAACTTTACTCTAACGTTCATATGTGTCCCCATGTTCTATGTTTTGGATATGCACGTATGTTATGTTATGTGTGTGTTTGTTTGTTTGTTTGTTTGTTTGTTTGTTTCATTGTTTGTTTGCTTGTTTGTTTGTTTGCTTGTTTGTTTGTTTGATTGATTGTTCGTTCGTTTGCTTGCTCGCTTGTGTGTTCGCTTGTTTGATTGCTTGCTGGTTACGTTGAGCCTCATCTTTCCCAACTTATATTTGATGTTTATCGTGTTTGGTTTGTTTTTGATTCGCACATGTATGTATTATGTGTGCTGCTATCAACGTCCGTTTGGTAGATAATTCTTTGGTTTGGTTAGTTTAATTACCCCCGTCAAGGCGGTTCATACTTTTCTATCCTTTGGAAGAGTACTGCATAGTGACGTTGTTAGGGGCTTTTATTTTCAATAAATTGCCAGTTAAAAAAAAAAAAAAAGTTGCTCCATAGTAGAAGAGATGGGGAATGACTGTGTCACAGATACATCTCCCTCTCTGCCTTCTATCCAGTTGGCTGATGAGTATCCTCTTATGGAACTGGATGGTGTGGGAGTGGAGAGTGAGGTGGTGGTGAGAGAAGGTTTTGCTGAGGGAGTTGGGTGTTCGGCGATTAGCGTGCGATACCGCATTCCAAGGAAAAAACGGTCGAGTAGAGAAGTGAAGAAGGAGGAAGGGAGAGAAGCGAAGCGGAGACGTGACTCATAGAGCTTTGTTTTGTTTGTTTGCTTCATTTGATATGTTTTGTTCGTTTGCACCTTTGATTTGTTCTACGAGAGTTTTTTTAATATATTTCCTTGTTCTTCGTGTAAATTTTTTGCTTGCCTCTGTACCTGCGTGCCTCTCATAGTTGCATCCTTCTCTCCTAGCCTACTTTTGTTGTATATGCTTAATTTGTGTATGTTTGTTTGCTTTGGAGGTTTTTCTTCCTATCTTTCCAACGAAAGGATGGGTTCGTCTATGCATTTGTAATACCCAACTGCGTATCTTTAATTCTCCTTCACGACTGCTCTTTATATTTCTGGGAAACTTTACTCTAACGTTCATATGTGTCCCTATGCTATATATTTAGAATATACACGTATGTTATGTTTTATGTCTGTTTGTTTGTTTGTTTGTCTGTTTGTTTGTTTGTTCGATTGTTTGTTCGTTTACTTGCTCGCTTGTGTGTTCGCTGGTTTGATTGCTTGCTAGTTGCGTTGATCCTCATCTTTCCCAACTTATATTTGATGTTTATCGCGTTTGGTTTGATAGCAGCACACATAACACATACACGTGCGAATCAAAAACAAAGTCCCTTTTGTAGGGAATTCTTTGGTTCGGTTAGTTTTATTTTCCCCCGTCAGGGCGATTCAAACTTTTCTATCCTTTGGAAGAGTACTGCATAGTGATGTTGTTAGGGGCTTTTATTTTCAATAAATTGTAGTTTTTTATATAAAAAAAAACTTCATGCATGCGGTAGGAAACGTAGTCTACCTCGACTCCTCCACCCTTTCCCTTCGCTCTATCTGGGACTCGAGGATGTGAAGAACCCCTACGACATTGTGTGCAAGAGGATGGATGATCTGGTGAAGCTCAGGGCGATTGCAGGAGTATTCAAGACGAACCTAGGAGCAGTGGGAAGAGAGCCCAACACAGAGATGAAGAACGGAGTCTCGACCACCTTCCCCCACTTCCACTCCATCGTCAACAAGCCTCACTTTACTTTGGAGGTGGGAAAGGAGGTGGGGGAGTTTAGAACGAGCACAGAGGTGTACAAGAGAGGACTGGAGAGGATCACTTTGGAGGCGAGTGAAACTGTGAGGGATCTGCTCGGAAACATCTACAGAGGAGAGGATCTCAGAACGACAGTAGAGTCCTTTGTGCAGACTAAGGCCGAGTACTCGTCGCAGAGGATCGAGAAAGAAAGGGAGTTGTTTGTGTGGGTGAACCCTTCTTCCATCAAGAACACGGCTATCGGAGCATTCCTCGTCGACGTTTCTAGTGGAGTTGAGCTGGAGGATGCAGCGAGGGCCTTCGAAGAGAAGGTGACCCTCCATTGCCACAAACAAACCACTGCGCTGGTGACTCCCAAGATGATCGAGGAAACCTTTGCTGTGTTGGAGAAGAAGGGACTCTATAATCCGATCAAGAGAAGACTAGCGTCGCTTAGAGATATACCCTCTTTTGTATGTGTCTGGAGAGACGACAGGGAGCAGCAAAGGAGGGACCTGAGGGAGAGGAAGGAAAGGGAGATTTTTATGGTTGGATGACAATAGAGCGCAAAGGGAAAGGGAGGTAGGGGAGAAAAACGACTACATCGATGCTGGAGCTTCCCTTTCTTGTATCTTCCTGTCCGCGTCCGATCTGTGTGGTATTCATGAGAGAAAGAGAAGACCCTCTTCTCTCTCACTGCTGCCCAAGACTCCTCTGCTCCCTCACTGTTCAAGTGGGACAACGCCATCGGGTGGTCGTACACCGGAGACATCGCGGACAGCTCGATCAAGGAGAGGGTGAGGCAGGCGGGAGGGAACGTGGATGCGGTGCTGAGGGTGTCTTTGTCTTGGCATAACTACGACGACCTCGATATCCACGCCCAGTGCCCCGATGGGCGTGTCTTCTTCTTAGACAGGAAACACATTCTGGACATCGACATGAATGTAAAGTTCAGATCGACGAGATCTGGAGTGGAGAGCCTCTCCTGGAAGATCCCCAAGGACGGAGAATACTTGATCCAGGTGTACCAGTTCACTAAGAGAGAGGATAGTAACATGGTGAACAGGGGTGATTACGGGTATCAACATTCGGGTACGAAACAGCAGGGCAGGAAGCAATAGAGTATCCAGGGGAGTCGCTCTTTAATAACACTATTATCATGTACAGTCCAGGTAAGTTCTGAGCATTGATGCAGGGTCCCTTTCGACTTTAGCTTTCATGTTTCTTCATCGATGTCTGTACTGTCTTTCGGGTAACGTTTCGCAGTGATTAGTCTTAGTAGCATCTTCATGTTTTTCATTGTGTTGGAATTGAAATTACGGATGCTTTATGTCCTTAATAAAAAATAACAGTATATATTAAAAAAGAAGAAAACAAAGGATTTTCCATGCGCTGCGTCGTTAGGTTGCGCATATCTTTCCTCCATAGTGGAAATTTGCCTCAATACATTTGAAATTCATCTGATTCCTTCGTGTATGAAGAGACTGTGTGTTCTTCTGTCAGTGTGCTATGTCAGTGAATCCTTTGTAGTTCTCAAAGTTAGCAATCATATTATGCCTCTGACCAAAGCAATGCATAATACATTACATATTTGTTATGTTAAACGGTTATTTCATGTATCCGAGCGTAGCTCAGGGGTAGAGCCGCCGACTGTAGGCTATTAAGCATATCGGCTGGTCAGGAGTTCGATTCTCTTCGGTCGGATTTATTTTTTACATTAATTCAGCATTTCATGATCTATATTAAACGGAATGTACTAATTTATCATTTTTTCTTGACTTAAGATGTACACACACTTGTAGTAGTGCTTCTTACTCCATTTTATTACCGCGTCTAGAAACAGATTTGAACCTACAAGAAAGAGAGGTGTGCCATTTACTTTGGGAAATATGACATAATATTGCGTATGTAGAATTATATTCGCATTGCGTACTTTATTGAACCTCGAGGAGACATCAAGAATAGATATGCTTACGTATAATCATCGCAATTACATTTATTATTCTTATTTTCCTATTTCGAGTATAAACACTTTTTGACTGTTAATGATATTTTTGACGATCACGATGCACAAGTGGACACACCGCAAACACATCGCTTTGTCACAATTCAAACTAATCACTTTGTAAGTTACGCGCACTTACAGTAAACACGCCTATTTTTTACATTAATCCTACATCTTTGGATTGAATCTTTATACACATTTTCTTGGGTCGTTCGATTCCACTCTATATGCCAATATCGCAGAAAAAAACAGTTTGTGCGTGCGAGCATTTGAATTCGAAAAGAATCTAGCAATTCCTTTTCTTTGTTCGAATTCACATGAGATTTACTTGTCCATTTTTTAATTAATACACCAAACATTATTGACTTCATATAATTTCTTATGCCTTTATGAACAGACCATGAAGTTTGGTGAGACGCTGAAATCACGAACTCAATCTCAATGGTCGGGACAGTACATTGAGGTAAGATTCATTTCCTTAACTTGTAATTCAATCATTTTCACGTTCTAGCTGCCTTTATTACTCTATATACTGCACTGTCACATTGTTTACCACTTCTATGGAATATAACGCTTTCGAAACTAATGAGTATACGTACCACGAACACGCCTCGTTGTGGAATCGATAAACCACAGTATTCTGTACTCAAACAGATTCTAAACGACATGGAGAAGGTGCAGGAGTTGCTGCACCAGGTAGTGCTGAACAAGGTATCTCGTGGGCATGAGACAGAGGTTCGCCTACGTCCCGAAGTAGAACTTCGTTTGCGTGAAATGAAGAGGTCCAACGATGTCTGCAACACCACCTCTACCTCCTCCAAGTTTGTGCCCGAGGAGACTCCTTTGAAGAGACTTAGCGATACCCTCAAGTCTCTGGAGAGCCTGTTCTTTGAGATCCTTGACAGGAACTTGGAAAAGATCAACGTGCACTACAAGGCTGTTCGCACTGATTTGGAGAAAAAAGAGGAGAACATCACCACCGATGCCAACAGAGCGGAGACAGTGGAGCTGCAGGAGGTTGTTCAGCACCAGTACGAGTTGCTGACGAATCAGCAGACCCAGCTGCGTGCGTTTGTGGAGTTGAACTACACTGGGTTCGTAAAGATCCTGAAGAAGCACGACAAGGTTACCCAGAGGTACACGCTGGGACCCTTCATGCACAAAGTCAACAACCAGCCCTTCTACGAAATCATTGACCGCACTGTCCCCTACACCAAGCCCATGAACTCTGATGCCAGAGTCAGGGTCCTCGCTGCCACTGGAGACTTCAGATGTAAGCACTCACATCCGCATCTGTTTACCTCGTTTCCTTGTCTTTTATCGCCCCTAATCTCCTTTTTTATTCCTTTATCTGCTCCTTTGCTTCTCTACTTTTCCGCTCCTATTCTTTTCTTCTCTTGTTTATGTCTTCTCATCTTCTCGTTTTCTCGTCTTCTGATTTTCTAATTTCCTTGCCACTGCATTCGTTCTCTTATTTACATGAATTCTTTCTCTTTGCTGTTCTATCTTTCTTCACCTCTGCCTCTCGCCCTTCCCCTTCTTCACCACCCTCTCTGTTCTACTCCTACAACTCGACCTATACACTCCTTCCACCCATTTCTGTGCACCTGACTATTACGCGTATCTTCTTCTGCTGGTTCCTCCTCCCTGTATTCCACTTCCTTACCACCCGCTCTTCTTTTTCTTTTCTGCCCGTCCTCCGCTTTGCTTATCTTCTCTCTCACCGCTCCTCCTTCCCCCTTCCCCCTTTCTCTTCCCCTTCCCCCTTTCCCTTTCCCTTTCCCCCTTCCCTTTCCCCTTTCCCTTCCTCTCCCCCCTTCCAATGCTCTCTACCCATACCTCCTACACCCTCAACTCCTTTCTTTTCTCACTCTTCTCACCCACATCCGTTCATGCGATTCCTTTCTCTCATTGCATCTCCTGTCCCCCCAGCGCTTGAGTTGGAGTTGTCTTCAGGCGCAGACATCAACACGGAAGGTCCCTTCGGAGGCACTGCTATCATCGAAGCAGCAGCGAATGGAAGCGTGGAGTGCATCAAAACACTTCTGAGACAAGGAGCGAACATCAACCACGCCAACAAGTACGGAGAAACGGCTCTCATCGCAGCGGCCAAGAACAAGTACGTGGAGTGCGTGAAGGTGTTGCTGGAGAAGAAGGCTGACGTCGACATGAGAACGGAGACGGGAAACACTGCGCTGATCCTAGCTACAGAGGCTGGGTCTTTGGACTGCGTCAAACATATTCTCCTCAAAGGAGCAAACCCAAACATCGTCAACGAGGAGGGAAACACTGCTGCTATCGTCGCCACTGCTGGGGGATACTCTTCTATCCTTGCTGCTCTTCTTAGATATCGTGCTGACCCCTCTATTCTAAACAAGGACAACGAGTCCACTCTCTCCAAGGCAGCAGCTGGAAACCACATCGCATGTCTTCGTCTTCTCCTTCAACAGGGAGAGAGACTGGGACAGTGCCTAGGTGTGAATCCAACCTTCGATGGGAAGCTTCCAACTGCCTCCGTCCCCATCATCGCCGCTAGTGTGAGTGGGTCTGCCAGGGCCCTCTCCCTTGTTCTAAACGCAATCGAGGGAAGAGTCAGGAAGAGCTCCAAGGGAACTTCAGGTGGAGGACGAGGAAGAGGAGGAGAGGAAGGAGAAGAAGAAGGAGAAGGAGAAGAAGAAGGAGAAGAAGGACAAGGCCAAGAAGGACAAGAAAAGAAGAAGGAGACGATTGAGGACGAGGATTCGCCCTTGCCTCTCAGCGAGGACGAGGGAGAGGAGGAGGAGGAGGAGGAGGAGGAGGAGGAGAGTCCTATGCCTTTGTCGTGTGATTCTCTGATGAATGGAGCAGACTCAGACGAAGATGACCTGGACATCATCGATACATCCATTCAGCCCCTCGATATCCACTCTTGGTGCGTCAACGTGAGGGACTGCTTCGGTTCCACTGCCCTCCTCAGGGCTTGTGAGTACAAACATGTGGAGTGTGTGCGCGTCCTCCTGAAGCACGGAGGAGATGTACAGGCGCAGGACTGCTTCTCTAACTCTCCCTCATCGTCTGTGCGATGGCGGGGTTTATCCCTGGTAAGAACGCAGCCTGATAGTCTTCCGTCCTAGCACCAACGCTTGTGTTTTTATTTGTTTCAACTGTTAATTTTTAATTTTTTTGTTTAATCGCTGTGCTTGTTTTTTTTTTTTTTTTTTTTTTTTTTTGCCTCCGTGCTTATCTGTATCTGTCCATGTTGATGTATCCACGCCATGTTTGACTCTTAACTAACCCATGTATGTGGTTGTGTTTGCGTTCGTGTGTGCATGTATATGTACGTATACACATATCTGCATGTATGCGTATATGTGTACATGTATTATTGCATATATTCAGGAGTGAATGAGCTCCTGTCAAGAGGAGCGAACGTCGACACAAGAGGAGCAGAGGACGCTACCGCTCTCATGTGGGCAGCAGACAGAGGACACCATGAGATAGTCAAGATTCTGCTGGAGAGAAAGGCGAACATGGAAGTGAGGAACGTGTTCGGACACACTGCTGTCATGAGGGCAGCGATGTGGAACATCAACGAGTGGGACAACGCCAACACACTACGCTACCTCATGGACGCAGGAGCCGATCTAAACGCTACCAGCATCAACGGATCGACCGCCCTCATCATCTCGGCCATCAGAGGCCATGCCTCCTGTTGCAAGATCCTCGTTGAGGGAGGGTGCGGAATTAACCTCACCGACGATGAGGGGTGCACTGCGCTCATGAGAGCTTCCATGTGGGGAAATACTGAGTGCGTTCAGATCCTCTGCAAGGAAGGAGGGGACATCAACGCAAGAGACAAAAACAAACGCTCCGCCCTTGCCTACGCTGCTGCCGGTGGACACTACGCCATCGCTCACATTCTCATTCAATTCGGAGCTAACCCATCTCTCGTCGATCTCTCTGGGAGAACAGCTAGAGACCTCGCTCTTGAGACTGGAGCTGTCTCCATCGTCAACCTTTGGCGGAAAACAAGAAGAAGGACGACAAGAAGAACGAGGAGAATGAGAAGGAGAAGGAGAAGGGGAAGGGCGAGAAGGAAAACTTGGAGGGAGAGGAGGAGAAGGAGAAGGAGAAGAAGGGGGAGAAGGAGAAGGAGCAGAGTGGAGAGATCGCTGAGTTGGACTCATCGATCCTTCCTTCTCTCTCTTCTCTCACTGCGATTACCTCCCCCTCTTCTTCTGCTCTCCTTCTCCTTCGCCCCTTTCCGCGACCTCTCCTGTGCCTTCTGTCACCCTTGAGAGTTCCGTCGTGGGACTCAAGCAGTCTGCCCCTGCCTCCGCCTCTGATTGTGGTCTCCTGAGACACCTCGCTGCGAGTAAGAGCATCTACCTGTCAACCTTTCAACTTTTACACTTGTCTTTTTCTTCTTTCTTGGACTCTCTCTTTCCCATTGCCTCTTTCTCTCTGCCACTTACCCCTCTCTTTCCATCGCCACATGCTTCCATTTACTCCTCACTCCTACCCTTCTCTTTCTGTGTATACCTCATATATCGCAATTTCGATTTTCTTTCTTTATTGACCCCAATTTGCTCATTCACTTTTCCTCAATCTAATCCCTTCATCTTTCTTCTTCCCCCCTTCGTTTCCCCCACTCCTCTTCTGCTTCTTTCCCCTTTCCTCTTACCCCTTTTCCTCCTTCGCTCTTTGTTTTCCCCATTCCCATTCCCTCTCCCCCTTCCCTCTCCCCCTTCCCTCTCCCCCTCCCCTCTCCCCCTTCCCTCCCCGCAGTCGGAGACTACGATGGATTGCAGTTGGAGTTGGACCGCGGGGGTCGTTCGTTGACGAGAGACCCCTCCGGAGCAGTGGTTCACTGGGTCAACCGCACAGACCCTATGGGTTCGACCGCTCTCATTCAAGCAGTAAGGGAGGGGAGAGTGAGGTGCGTTAAGCTCCTTCTCCAGCACCCTGACATCGACGTGAACAAGGCCAACATCTTTGGGTCGTCCCCCCTCCTCATCGCTGCCTCCAAGGGCTTCGCTCGATGCGTCGACCTCCTCCTTTGCGCAGGTGCCAAGGCTGACCAAGTCGACGAGTACAACAACAGCGCTTTCCACGTCGCTGCTAGGGAGGGATACGCGAATGTTCTCCGCGTTCTGATTTCTCACACTACGGCTGCCCTCAAAGCCTCTGGGGCATCCTCCTCCGCCCTCTCAGTTTCTTCCCTCGTGTCCGCCACCAACAACTACAAGTCCACTCCTCTCCACCTCGCCTCCAACGCCAACCATACCGATTGTGTGAAGCGTCTCCTGATGGCGAAGGCAGACCCCAACACGGAGGACGGGTCAGGGTACTCCCCCTTGTGCTAGCCTCCCTCTCTGGATACGACGACATCGTATCCCTCCTCATTTCGTCTGGTTGCCACATCGACGGATCTCCGAATGGAAGATGTCCCACCACCGCACTCGTGGCTGCGTGCATGCGTTCTCACCCATACACAGCCTCCCTCCTCGTGGCTGCCAGGGCTAACATCGAGAAGAAGGATTCGTTTGGTTCGTCTCCTCTGCTCCGTGCCTCGCAGTCCGGCACTGTGGATGCGGTGCGTCTTCTTCTGAACGCCAAGGCGAACCCCAACGCCCTCGGATTCGGAGGGTCCACTGCTGTCTCCTTGGCTGCCTCCGAGGGACAGGTGGAGACTCTGAAGGAACTCCTCAAGGCTAAGGCCAACGTGAACGTGAGGGGAGAGGGAGGCTCCACTGCGCTTATCTTGGCTGCAGACAAGGGCAACGACCAGTGTGTGAGCCTTCTTTTGGAGTACAAGGCACAGATCGACGTCGCAAACGGTCACGGACACACCCCTCTCATCAGATGTACTTACGGAAACAACAACAAGTGGACCTATCACAAGACACTCAAAACCCTGATCGACGCGAAGGCTAACCTCAACGTCGTCGCCGAACACGGAAACACCAGTGTACACATTGCCGCCTTCAGAGGGCACTCAGACTGTCTCTCAATGCTCGTGGAGGCGAAGGCAGACGTTAACAAACAGGACAATGAGGGAGCTACCCCTCTCGCCAGAGCTGCCGCCTGGGACAACGTGTCTTGCATGAGGATTCTCTTAGCATCGAAGGCGGACGTTGATGTGAGAGACAAGGTGGGAAGGACTCCTCTCCTGCACGCATGTACGCTTGGAAGACTAGCTGCAGTGAGGGTGTTGCTGGAGGCAAAGGCAGACCCAGGAATCGAGGGATTCGACGGCAAGAATGCGAGAGATAATGCTGTACAAAAGAAACACACAAACATCGTACACATGCTGGACTCATTCGATCTCTATTCCTACAAGAAGAACGATGAGAGAGAGAGAGAGAGGGAGAGAGAGAGGGATAGAGATAGAGACAGAGATACCGTTTCTTCTTCCCCCAGGTCCCAGTCCTCTGTTGGCAGCTACGCGGGAGATGAGAGAGAGAGTAAGAGAGGAGTGGGGTCGAGAGGAGATGCCAGAGATCTCCAAGTAGTGTCTTCGTCCAACAGACGCGTTGGGGGAGCAAGAGAAAGTAGGGCAGAGGCGAGGGAGGAGAGGGGAAGAGGACGCAGGGCTCTCGATGAGGAGAGTGTTTGTTCGTTCGCCACTGCTGCCGACTCGGACATGATCGATGTGATCGATGTGATTACTCCTCTTGAGGAGGAGGAACAGCATGACCAAGTGGACCAAGCGAGGGAGAAGAGTAAGGAGGGGTCGGGGGAAAAGGAAAGGAGGGATAAGGAGAAGGAAAAGGAAAAGGGGAAGAAGAGCAAGGACTCTGACTTCTCCTCCTTCTCTCCCTTCCCCCTTCGTTCTTTTCCCCTGTGCCTGGTTCTTCTCCTATCCCCCCGCCTCCTCCTCCTCTTCTGCCTCTGCCTCTCCCTCTTCGTACTGCGCCTTGGAGCATCTGTGTCTGCTGACCAGAACTCAAGAGTACCTACCTTCCCTCCTCCGCCAAGGAATCCAGGAGCCCGCAGACCTACTCGTGTTGAAGGAGGGCGACTGGAGCATGATCATCCCACCCATCGGACCCAGAAGGAGACTACAGCATTGGGTGGAGTCTAACCAATAAAACTCTAACGTTGGGTATGAGGGTAGCGGAACAGGGCGACAGACGAAGAGAAAAGAAGAAGAGAAGAAGAGAAGAAGAGAAGAGAAGGAGAGAAGAGGAGAAGAGGAGATAAACGAGAAGCGAGAGAAGAAGAGGAGGCAAGGGAAGAACTAATCGCTAGGTCAGCGGAAGAGTACAGCATCAGAGCTGGGACTTACTCGTCTCAACAGTAGGTTTCTTTCTTCTTCGAGAGATTTACGGCAGATGGATGCCGCAACTGCTCAGAAGGATGGCAGCTCTAAAGCTTCTATCTTTATCTTCATCGTCTTCTTCCGCCTCTCCTCCACCGTGGTTTGTCTCGTTGTTTTCTTCGGTTTTCTGTTTCTTTCATTTCTTTCATTTCTTTCATTTCTTTCATTTCTTTCATTTCTTTCATTTCTTTCATTTCTTTCATTTCTTTCATTTCTTTCATTTCTTTCATGTCTTTCGTTTCTTTCGTTTCGTTTCTTCCCTTCCTTTCAACTTCTCTTACTCATTCGTATTCAATTGCACCAGTTCTTAGTGTGCGTGTTGTCTGATGTTCTCAGGTTATTTTGTTTCTTAGTCCCCCGTTGTGTTTATTTCCAGTATTGTCCAGTCTTTATTGCTTCCTTCTCTTCGTTCTTCCACTCCATGCGTTCACGTGAGTCTCCCTTTTAATCCGAGCCGTGTCACATCTGTATGTGTGCATGCATGTGTTCATGCCCATATGCTTATATAAATATCTAAGATCTCCTATCACGTTCTTTTTTTCCTACCTGTTTGACATTGTTTCCCCCTCGCTCGCTCCTTTTTTCCTTCCTATTTATCTGCTCCTCCCATTTCTCCTACCCCTTTCTCTTCCTCTTTTCCTCATCCTTTCCCTTTCGCGTTCCCTATTGCGTTCCCTTTCGCTCCCCCTTTTCCTCTTTCCTGTTGTATTGCTCTTCCCTGTTCATTTTCTTTCGCGTTCCCTATTCTTTCTCTATTATCTTCGATTCTTCGATATCCATTTCCTTAGCTCCTAATTCCTCACACACCCGTCCCACCTACGTGCTTCTGACTACGCTTCCAACTACGCTTCCACCTATGTGATCTCTTTATTTTTCTTTCGACGTTCGTTTTTCCTGGTTTGTGTTGCTTTGGTGTACTCAGCGACACTACCGCATCTTTTATATGTATTTCTCGTCTCTACTTGTTTGATATTCCTCTCCTAATATATTTTACGAATACGCACCTCTTGCTTATACTGCTTCTTTCGTTCCTTTTCTCTGTTTGCCTATGCTTGTCGAGATCTCCTTTCTTCGTCCGTACCTCAAATCGACCCTTTACTCTCGTTACTCTCTTCATTCTTTACTCTTTTCCGACTGGATTTTATCCGACTGGATGGATGATCTTGACAGCATTATTAGCCGTTACGGTCTTGTTTAGTAAACCGAGCACACATTTCCAATCTCGCCTCTTCGAGTCTGTTCAAGTAGTACCTGCACTACAAGCAAACGAATATATTTATTTTCTAGGTGGTATCTGACTGTGTTGTCGTTGAGGGATTTTTTTGTTGCTAGCAAACTGCCAAGTTAAAAAACAAATTTTCTGGTCAAAGTATAAATAAACGCCAGTTTAATAACAGAAAAAAAAAGAATCTTACGCGAAAAGAAATCGAAATGAAGAACAATGTGATTATTCAGAGGATGATTCTTACGTGAGATGATCACGCTAAGCCAAGAACATGAATGACAAACAAATCAAAGGATCCGACAGCATGCCATTATCAAAAAGAGAGATGTACACTGCAATAGCAAACAAGGTTTACTAGGCATTGCAACCGACCGACATAGAAGACCCTACTCTTCTCAAATAAAGGAAGGATACGCCCATGCAGAAACAAACTGAAACAAACCGAAACACACTCAAGACTAACGGAACGACCGTCTCCACATGAAGAGTAGATAAATAAAAAAAAAAAAAAAACAGTACTAAGAACACGAGAGATATCACGATTCAGTCGAGCGAGATAAGAGAGAAAAAGGCAGTCAAACACAAAAGGTAACAGCAAGAGGAAAAAGAAAAGGAAAGAAGAAATGGAAAGAGGAAAAAGAAATGGAAAAGTGAAGTAAAATGTAAACAAATCTTATAGGAAAAAAAACAAGTCGAAAATAAGAATAAATACAATGATTGAAGAAAGGGGAGAAAGAGAAAAGGGAGATTACGAGGGCGACAAACAGTGCAAGGAAAGGAGGCAAAAAGGAGGGAATAGAGTGACTACATGCACCACCCACCCTCTTATTTTGCATTTCCCCTGCCCACACGTTTACCTCCTCACCGAGAGGAGGCAGGGAGAAGAAAGGGAGGGGAGTGAACGAGGAGTATACCATAGCAAAGGCAAACAAGCAAGACCGAGGATATCGACTATATCCATTCCAGAGCCTTCGCATGACTTGCATCACTTACTGGCTAATTAACTTAGATCAAATCAACGTAGTTTCCAGGAATGATTCCGCGCTTTCCTTCGGCGTTCTGCGCCTCGTACCAACCGTCGACCTCTTCGAACACTTGTAAAACATCTCCCGTGTCGAACGACAATTCGTCATCCGCTTCTCCAGTGAAGGGGTACAGCGCACGGACCTTTTGCACTGCGGCTGGAGGAAGGAAGGAAGGAGGAAGAAAGGGGAAGAAAGAGGAAGAAAGAGAGGAGTCAGAGACACATAATAAGGAAGAAACAAGAGAACAGAGAGGAAACAAACGAACAAGAAAGAAACGTAGGGGATTCAACTCAAACATAGGGACAAAGAAAATAGACGAGTGAAGAATACAAGGACGAGTGAAGAATACAAGAGACAGAGAAAGGCTAACAAGAAAAAACACTTTGACATTCATTCAATAATGGCTGTGGGAAAGGAAATAGAGAGAGAAAAGGAAATAGAGAGAGAAAATGAAATAGACAGAGACAACACTTACCACCAGTGGTATCAGCGGCGGGAGGAGGAGCAGTGGGGTTGGTGGCAGGGGCAGCGGCAGGGGGGAAGGCAGAGGGAGCGGCAATGGGAGGAGCGGCAGAGGGAGGAGCGGCGGAGGCGTTATCAATGAGCTTAACGTAGTCCCTGGGGAAGGTTCCGCTCGCTCCGTTGATAGAACCCTGCCACCAGTCGTCGTTCTCGTTGTAGGAGGTCAAGCTCACCACGTCGTTCACGTGCAACTCAAGGTCTCCAGGCTCATCTGCAGCAAAATCGTAGAGAGCGATAGCCTTGGGGGCGGAAGAGGAAGCTGCAGAGGTAGAGGCAGCAATGGAGACAGGGGCAGCCACGTTCGCAGTGGCAACAGCGAGGGAAGAGGTGTTAGCGCCGGAGCTAGACTGTTCGGACAGGACAGAAGCATCTCCGTAGTGTCCGATGATGTCGGACGGCTTGGGAGTGTAGAGAACGTGGGGCTCAGGAGTCTTTCCGGTGCACGTCTGAGAGATGAATGTGCTCACGTCGTTGGAGACGTCGATCTTGTCGAACGAAGCCTTCAACTGTTCACAGAGTCTCTGCATGTCCTGGCTGTAGGTCTCGTGGGCGAGCAAGTACTTGGAGAGGATGGCCTGGAACTCGTTCAGTCTCTTCCTCTCCAGCTCCTCGAACTGCTTCATATTTGATTCCACCTCCTCGTCGAATGCGTTCTCGGAAGCCTGACAATCTCTCACAGCCTTCAAATAAGCGGCGTGGGTCTTGTCAAGGTCCTTGGCGGTGGAGGACACTGCGTCCTCCAGCTTTCTGAGGACCTTGTCTGACTGAGGATTGCTCTTTCCGGCGGTGAGGTTCAGCACGGCGTTCTCAGCCTTCTTTACTCCTTCCTCATACTGTACTTTCGCCTTTCCGTGCGTAGTGCGCTTGGACTCACGGTCCTTGTAGTGCTTGGTGTAGCTGTCGTGGAGCCTGGTCTTCACCAACTTCACCTCCTTGATGATCTTGTCAAGGTCTCCACTGATGTCCTTGCATGAGGCAGCAAAGGTGGAGTGGAGCTTAGCCAACTGGATAGAAGACTCTTTGCAATCCAAGCAAGCGGTCGTGACCGAGGTCTCTACCACAAAAGGAGCAAGCTTCTTGGAGAGACTTTCGAGGTCCTAGCATTGAAAACATGCGGGGTAGACCAAGGGGAATGTGACCCACACAAACAAGAACAGAAAGAGAAAAAGAGAGCAAGACAAAAAAAAAAAAAGATAAGAAAGAAAGAAGAAAAACGGAGAAAGGAGAGCAACAGACGTGGCATAAGAGTAGACATATCGATGAAAGAGAGACCAGATAGAGATTAAACCAAACAAATTATATCGTTAGTTGATGTGATGACGGTAGCCCAAGAAGGGCATGGAGCAGACACAAATGGGGTCGAAACAGAAAAAAAGCGGAGATGACGAACAAACAAGCAACATCCATACAACGGCATCCACCATTCTGAGAAAATCCAGACTCTCTCCGGAGTTTCATGCGCAGCCCAAATAAAATCGGCCGACATGGTACACAATGAAACATATGAGAAAAGTGAAGAATCAGAAAGAAGGTAGATGTGAGCGAGGAAGATAGCTGCCCTACCTTGGCATACTTCTCCTCCAGTCCCTGACGATTCAACAAGAAGTCGTGGAATCCCTTCATGTCTCTACGACCCAGGGTGAGACGGTTGTAAACGTCCTCAAACTTGTCCTATGATTTGAAGCATCGCCCACGCCATAAAAAAATATACCCCGAACCGGAATAAAATACCCCACAGGGACATGGAAATCGAGAAGGTTCCACATTTACGCCGAAATACAGGGACAATGCCACATAAATAGGCAAACACACACATAAGCGAGCATACAAAACACCCTGGTTAGACAAATACATTACACGGGTCCACAATTTCAGCACTCCATGAATTCGCATCTCCTAAGAGCGGAGATCGAATTGCAGAAGAAACCACACACCACGCACCGTTTTCTACCCTATCTTTTCCCATAATTTACACACAAAACTGTCTCGATTCATTTCCCACATAGAGATCAGCTCAATCCCCAGGAACAGGAAACAACTGAATACAAATGCACCATTGCCCCAGAAACAAGGCAATGAAAAAACAACATAATTTAAAGATAAACAAAAGTATTGGAGGAAGGAAAAAAAAAATAAAAAACTTACCCACAACTGTACAAATGACATTTCCCACTTAATATCACCGAAGGAAAAACACAACGAGCACAATGTTATACGTATTTACATGCCACATATATATTCATTAGAACCATGTTGAAAATGCATACTTTTGCCCAGACTAATTGCCGATTTTAATTTACAAAAATGGACAGACAAAACTACAGGCGCAAGCTGGGAAACAATTCATGAAATCATGTAATACGGGAAAGTCTCCAGATATTCGTTCTCTAAAAACAAAAAGACGCATACATGATTAAATACATTTTATAGCTTTATGAACATGTACGACTTGAATACAATCGAACAACTCTTCGCTTTCCTCCGTTGGCACTCTGCTTTGGAATGGGCAGTTTGAATCCCTACAAAAATCTAATTGTATAACATTATGAATAAAACGCATACTGCTCATACAATAACTCTGCGTGAATACGGAAACAGGCATAATACTGCTATTATTTCACGAAATACACCTTATCTACTAAAAAAACTACGCGTACATAGTCATTTCATTGTATTTTTGTCTCCGTATTGTCCACAATATGCGTTGAAATCTGGATAGATGAATATGCAAATTGTGCAAGAGAATTCAACAACAAGATTTAGTTGATATGGATAGATACCCACCATAAATACACTAGATTATACTTTGCTTCCCAGTTTCTTGCATTACACATCTTTGCATTTTCTCTAGTTCTTCTCCTTAATTATGATTTCGCGCTCATTTTTAGAGCATGAAGTCAAACTGAGGAATGAAAGAGTATTTTACTGCCAACCTTGTTCATCGCTATAAAGACGTTAAAAGAATGAATGACGCGAGAGTAAGACGCTTTTGCATGTCCCACTTTTATGCTCTCTATGCTCGATCTATGCGACAGCTACATATCAACACTTTATCTGTTGCATGGTTCACTAAATGCCATTTTGACAATGCCGTGTCTTCGGAAGAACAGGGAAGAGCGAGCACACACTGCCAGGCAGAGATACAAGGTGCTTTCCGCCCCCCTCTTTCCATCGGAAACAAAACAACATATCTACCTTACTGTTATGTTCATATTCGAATCACGATCTAAATTCATAATTATGATTCTTTTAATTTCAATAAACAGTAAAATTCACTAATATACAAGTAGAAGAAGAAATAAAGCACAAAGAAGCAAACGGGCAAAACGTGTCTACCAAAACATTTAAGATCGAGCACCACCAGCTGCTGCTAACTATTCATACTTTTCAAACCTTTAGTATAAAGTTACTGACGTATTAGCTACAAAAAACAAAAAATCTACTCTGAAGGACCAGAAACAGACAAGTTGGAGAAGCCAAAAGTATTTCAACTATTCAACCAGCTTGCATCAATATTATAATTCTCTTTCTCACATATTCTAATTCATACTGAAGAAACTAACACTACTGCTTTGACCCGATTTTAATTTTCATTTGCTGTATTTTTTGAAGGGCTCGTGTAACGGAAGAATAAGAAGATAAATCTACCATGTCGTTCAGAGAAGATGATCTCTCTTCCTTTTCTCCTGACTCCAATCTGTTCTACAACCCTGAAAAAGAAAGATCTAAAATACCACGCTTGACTTCTAGAAGACAAATGCCATACAAGTCGACAGAGGAGAAGTACTTGAAGCCTAAAGTGATCGAGCAAGAGAACGTGGAGAACAAAGAGATTTACTCTCGAAAGAACACGTATCTGTCCTTCCGAAACAACCCTTTGCTAGATGCAGTAGCGTCTTCTTCACCAGTGAACGTGTTCAAAGACAGCGTGGACCCCGACGTACGAGTGCGGGCGTCGGGGGAGAGGGAAAGGTTGGTGTCTCCAAACGCAACGAATGTGCTGAGACTCAGGAGCGAACACTCAAAGAGAGAGAGGGGTGGCACGGAGCCAATGGAAAAGAGGCGGAGAAGGGGAAGGAGAAGCAGAAGGAGAATGAAAGAGGTAATACTCACGGTTCAGAGGGACAAGAGAGTAAAGAAAGAGCAAGGAACAGACGAGCTAGAGGAGTGGGCAGCGCTGGGATAATGAGAGGAGGGGGAGGGGAAGGAGGAAGAGAGACGGGTAGGAGGGAGAAGGAGGGGAAGGAGGAGCGAGTGGACACCGTGGGGAGAGATAGTTGGGTGGTGGGCTCAGCGGTGGACAAAGAGGGGGAGAGGAAGGCGAGGGCGAGGGCAGGAAAAGACCAAGAGGAAATGAAGAACAGACTGGCGTTAATAAAGAGTGAGATGGAGACTACTGAGCTAAGGAAGAAACAGTGGGAGGACTCACATCACTCTGTCTCCTCCTCCTCCTCCTCCTCCTCCTCCTCCTCCCCCTTCTCGTCCTCTACCCCCTCCCCCGTCTCGTCCTCTTCAATTTACTCAGCCCGTTCCCCTCTTCTTCCCCCCACACCCCACTTCCTTCGCTCTCCCCCTCACTCTCGCTCCCCTTCTCTTTCTTCCTCTTCCCTTTCTTCTTCCCCGCCCCGTTCTTCTCCTCCGTCCCCTCACTCTTCCTCCTCTATGGTCGTTGCCTCTCCTTATCGTTCTTTCTCTCCTTCTCTCCCCTCCACCTTCTCCCCCTTTACTCCTGCTGCTCCTCCTTCCTCCTCTGCCTCCATTTCCTCCTCCTCAGCTCTTCCATCTACGGTCATCGCTCCTCTCTCCACCTCTTCATCCCTTCTTCATATCTTATCCCACAGCACCTCTGTCCTCTTCTTCTACCCCACTCCCCCCTCCTCCCGCCTCCTCCTATTCTTCTAGAGCGAGAGGAGTCAGTCTCAATTTGAACTTTCCTCTGCTTCTCTCCTTGCAAAAATTGTGACCGAGAAGGAAAGGAAGAGGAAAAGGGAGGAAGAAGGAAGAGTACACAACGACAGAGAGAGTGGGGGAGAGGGGGCGGGGAAGAGGGAGAGAGAGAGGGAGAGGGAGAGGGAGAAGGAAAGCGAAGGGAGAGAGAAGGGAGGGAGGAGTGGAGGGAATGTTGAGGTGGGATCGAGCGGTGCCGTTGACAGCGAGGGAGATGAAAGAGAGAGATTACCTACTCACAAGAGTGTGGGGGAAGAAGGAAAAGGAGGGGGGAAAGAAGGAGACGGCAGTAGACAAGGGGAGGGAAGGGAAGAGGGAAGGGGAGAGGGAAGGGGAGAGAGAGAAGATGAGGGAGAGGATGAGGGGAAGGAGACGGGGACTCGTATTCCTTCAAGAGGTATTTCGAGAAGAAGAAGGAGACATTGTATATGGGAGTGGGAGTGGGAAGGAGAAGAGAGGGAGAGGGAGAGGGAGAGAGAGAGGGAGAGAGAGAAAGAGGGGGAGAGGTAGGGGCGGAGGGACAAGGCTGGAAGGGGAGAGAAGGGAGAAAGGGAAGGGGTAACGCTGTGGTGGGAAGACACGTGAGCATTAGAGGTTGTACAGATGAAAGGACGAAGGAGAGCAGGGATGAGGAGAGGGGAGACGGATGGGTGCGAGAGGGGGAAGGAGAGGGGAGGGAAGGAGAGGAGAGGGAAGAAAGAGGAAAGCAGAACGAAGAAAGCGGAGGAAAAGGAAGAGAAGAAGGAAATGGATCGACAAATCTGAAATCTCGAAAGAAGAAGACTCTCTTCCTTCCCCTTCCCTCTCGTCACCCTTTCCCCCTCCGCCTCACCCTCCTCTGCTACCTCCACCTCCTCCTCTCGTCCCTCTTCATCTCTCTTCTTACCTCTTCGGCCTTATTCTTCTACGCTTTCTTCACCTTCGCCCTCTTCCTCTCTCTCCTTCTTCCCTTTCCTTCTCCCCATCTTCTTCTCATGATGCCTTGCATTCACCTGCTCCTTCCCCTTCTCTCTCGTCTCCCCCCTCCCCTTCGCTCCCTTCTTCCCCCTTTCCCTTCATCACTTTCCTACTCTTCTTTCCTTAGTCAGAGAATGGTACAACTCAGACAGAAGTCATCTAGGCGGAAGAAAGAAGGGACTATGGACAACCACTTCCTCCCCTCTTCCTCTCTCCTCTCGCTCAGCGGAAGGAGAGGAAGAGGGAGCAGATGAGGGGAGGAGAAGGTAGGGGAGAGAAGGAGATGAATACCACTCAAATGGAGAGAAATACAAGTAAAAGAGGGAGACGAAACGAGAGAGGAGGCGATATTTACATGAAAGATATTTACTCGGCGAACCATGCGTTCGCATTTGGAGAAAAGAAGAAGATGAGGGATGGGGAGAGAGGGAAAAAGGGAGAGGAGGGGGAGGGGGAGACACGGATGAAGAGGGTGGAGAGGGAGAGAAGGAGGGAGGGAAGGAGGAGGAGGTTGGGGAAGGAGAGAGGGAAGGGAAGGGGGAAGAGAGGGAGAGATTGGACAGACCGAGTTTAAATTGTTAGATCAGGAAGAAGAGCTTTACGACGCCATACTAAGAGAAGTCGCTCTTTCTCACTCCTCTCTCTCCTCTCTCTCCTCTCTCTCCACTCTCCCTCTCTCTCCCTGTCTCTGCCGCCTTCCCCACCCCTCTTTCTGTATCTGTGTCCCCTTCGTCGACCGAATCCGCTCAGTTTTCTTCTTCGTCCCCTTCTATTCCATCTTCTTCCTCATCCTCTTCCTCTTCGTCTTTTTCTTCGCATCTACTTTCTGCTGTTGAGAGAACGGAGGAGAGGGAAGGAGGAGAGCAAGAGAGGGAGAGATAGAGTGGGCGAGGGAGGAGGAAGGGGGGATAGTGGAGAAGGAGAGGAGGGTGATGGAAAAGAAGACATGGACTTGAACGTTTGGTTGGAAGCCGAGGCATCTGCAATGTTCGAGGAGGAGAGGGCGAGGTTGAGGGCAAAAAAGAAGAGGAGGGAGTGGGAGGTGGGGCAGAGGCAGAGACAGAGACAGAGACAGAGGCATTTGATGAAGAAGAGGCAGATGGAGGGCAGAGAAAAAAACAGTTTAGATAGAGTTAACGACAGCCAGAGGGGAGGCGGAGGTGGGAGAGGAACAAGAGGCGAGGAGAGACAAGAGAATAGCGCTGTTTCATATTCCGCCCCCTTCTCTGGCCCCCCTCGCTCCCAGCCCTTGTCCCTTTCCTCTTCCCTTTCCTCTCCCCTTTCCTCGTCCGTCTCTCCCCTCTTGTCTTCTCCTTCTCTATCCTTTCTCATGGACGAAAAAAAGAAGGGCAAGGGGGAGGGAAAGGGAGAGGGAAAGGGAGAGGGAAAGGGAGAGGGAAAGGGAGAGGGAAGCGAAGATACTCCTTCGAGGAAAGATATTAACGGAAACAAAGCATTGGGATCAGGATCTTCAGGAAATATTTTAGATCTTTTGGACGGCGTTTACGAACAATATGGAGAAGAGGAGGAGGAGAGAGCGAGGGAGGAGGTGAGGGAAAGAGAGAGAGAGGGAGAGGAGGATAACAGCGAGAGAGAGGAGCGAGAGGGAGAGAGGGGAAGGAGATCGAGAAAGGAAGAGGGCGGATTGGGAAGAGGTGAGGGAAGAGGAAGGGGAAGAGGAGGAGGAAGAGGATGAGACGGAGGAGGAGGATTCGGACTGGGAGTTCATGATGAATAAACAAGCGATAGAGACAAGGGAAAGAGAGATGGAGAGGGAGAGGGAAAGGGAAAGGGAAAGGGAGAGGGAAAGGGAGAGGGAAAGGGAGAAACAAGAGGAAGCGGAAGTGGAGAGAAGAGAGGAAGAGAGAAAGGGAAGAAGATTCAACACATAGGAGGGAGGGAGACGGAGACGAAGCGGAAGAAGATAAGGAGGAGGATGGGGATGAGGAAGCGGTGTTTGAGAGAGAAGGGGAGGGAGAGGATGAGGGCGAAGAGGGAAGGGCTAGGAGGAGCAGGGGGAAACAAGGGAGAAGAGACGGAGAGGGGAGGGGAGACGGCAAGGGAGAAGAAGAGGGTGAGGGAGAAGGAGAGGAAGAGGGAGATGGAGAAGAAGAGGAAGACAGAGAGGGAGAGGATGAGGAAGAGGACGAGGGAGAGCAGGGAGTGTGCAATGATTCTTTCAAATTGAGAAAAAATACTGTAAGAAGAGGAAAAGAGAAGGGAAAGAGCAGGAAAAGGAAAAGGACAAAGGGAAAGGAAAAACCGTAAAGGGAGAGGAAGGGGTGGCCCATGAAGACGAGGGCGAAGAAGAGAAAAAAACAGGAAAGTAAAGGAGAACAGGGGAAAAGTATGTTTCCCTCTTCTTCTTCTTCTTCTTCTTCCTCTTCCTCTCCTTCTCCCTCTTCCTCTTCCTCTTCCTCTTCCTCTTCTTCTCCTTCCTCTTTCCCCTTCCTCCCTGTTCCTCCCCACCCTCTTCTTCTCTCTCCCCATCCTCTCTGCTCTCTTCCTCCGCCCCTTTTTCCTTCGTCCCCTCTGCCTCTCCTTCCTCTTCCCCCTCGTCCTTCTTCTCCAAGATCTCAACCCCCTTCTCCTTCATCTTCTTCCCCATCCCTAGCATCTTCTTCGCGTCTGTCCCCGTCCTCTTCGTCTCCGCTCCCCCTCCTCCGCCATCGACCTTCTTGAACTTAACTCTCTTGCGTTGGGGTCGTTTGGAGTATCAGACTCTCTTATCCACTCCATCAGACATGGTATGAGTTTAACTTCTTACGCGTACACACGTACATACACACGTACATACACACATTACGTACACACACACATATACATCTTCGCTATGCACATTACCTATTGTTTTTTGTTTTTTGTTTTTTGTTTTTGTTTTTTGTTTTTTGTTTTTTGTTTTTTGTTTTTTGTTTTTTTTGTTTTGTTTTTTGTTTAATTCCGTTGTTGGACTCACCACCGTTGTGTAGCTTGAATTGCGCATGATATGCTTAGTCTTCACTTCACTCATGATTGATGGTTTGCACTTGATATATTTCCTTCATTTCTTATGTCTTTGTTTCACTTCGCATATGACCATATTTCCCCTTTCCCTCTCCCTCTCCCCTTCCTTTCCCTTTCTCTTTCCCTTTCCCCTTCCCCCTTTCTCCCTTCCTCCTTCGCTGACCCCCACCCTCCCCCATAGGTCTGTACGTGTATTCTTCGGGGGCGTTGAGGCGTCTCTGTTCCTCCTTGTCGTCCCTTCTCAACAGAACATCGTCCCCCCACTCGCTCTCCTCCATCTACGTTGCAGTTATTTCATGCCTCTTCAAATTAATGCAGATGGCAAACGTAAGTTCCCCAAAGACAACAATCCGGAATGCCATCCATCACCCGATACGTTACCCCGAGACATACCCTCGCTTTACTCTTCTTTTACGCCGACTTGCTTGTATTTAATTCTGCTCTTTAAGCTAGGCGTAGAAGATAAAATATCTCGGTTCCAGTCAAGTGATCTAATTCATGTTCTTTCTTCTCCACTTCCCTTTTCTTTCCTTTTCTTCCCATCCCCTTTCCTTCCCACTTCGTCCTCCCCCTTTTCTTTCCCTTTTTCCTCTTTTCTTCCCTTTTCTCCTCTTTTCTTCCCCCTTTCTTTTCTTTTATCCCCTCTTCTGCCCCTTCCCCTCTGCCTCCCCTCCCCTTTCTTCCCTCAGCCTAGCATTGTGAAGTACGGAGTGGTGAGTGTGTGCACCAGCAACGAGAAGAGGGAAGAGATTAAGATCAAGAACCACCTCTCCAAGCTCAACCACATGCAGGTAATCAGAGTGCTCATTCATTTTCCCACTCTTTTGATCTGGAACCACCGACATCCAGTTCTATCCTACTGCTGTATTTGCTAGTGCGCTTATGCTTTCGTTTACTCGCTGCGTTCCCATCCACATTCATAATCTCTTCATTTTCCTCGCTTCCCTTCTTCCTTTTCTTTCTTTTCTTTCTTTCCTTCCTTTCCCTCCTTTCCCCTCCTTATCCTTCCCTTCCCCTAGAACGATATTGAGAGATCATTCCCTGACGTGTTGAACCGCATCAACGATCTGAGAGCATCGCTGACAGACTTGCTCAAAAAGGAAAATCAAGTCAAGTACGAAGTGGAAAAGAGCGAGGACCTAAGGTACGTCGAAACACTCTCTCGTTGGAAACACTAACAACCACACGTACAACTCCACATACGGTTACCTATACAGCATATGCTTTACATTGAAGGATCGTTGATGCACGAATGCTGAAGTTAACAGTTGCATACTTAGCTATAATGAGATGAAGCAACTGAGAATGCGACATGTACCTGTCATGAAACTCATACACATACATCCCCTTATCCTTCTTGTCTCTCTCCCCCTTCCCCATTTCCCATATCTTCCATCCCCTTTCCCCCCCTTCCCTCCCCTCTTTTTCTTCTCCAGGTACACCACTGCGTCAGTTTCTCAAGAATTGGAAGCGAGTGAAGCTCTGCTGGAGGACCACAGGTAAAACACCCACTTCCCTATGCACCAGCCCCCTAACCGTCTCCATTCAGTATCTCTCTCTCAAGCCCTACTCCTTACTCCTCTTGTCTCTTCGCTTTGTCTGTCCCTCTCTCTTTCACTCTCCCTCCCCCTCTCCCTCTCCCCCTCTCTCTCGCGCTCTCTCTTTGACCCTTTACTCTCGTTCTCTCTCGTTCCACTCACCATTCCTTCTATTCTCTGCTTTCTCTAACACTACTGTTTGCCATCTCTTCCCTGCACCCTCCACACCCTCCACACCCTCCTCTTCTTGCCCTTTGTTCCTTTCCGTCCCCCTCTCTCCGTCCTCGTTTCGTTGTTCTTGTTCTCTGCTTTCTCCCTAGGTTGCTTTACTCCCACGTGATGACCGAGACCAACGAAATGAGCTTAGTTTGCGATGAACTCATCAACAGGTAAGGGCTCCCTCTCCACGTTCTTTGCGAAGAAAGAGAGGGTTTGCTATGGTAGACAAGCTGAAAAGGAAAGAGAAGATTAAGACAGAGTTAACATCCGCTTTCATCAGTGCTTTGTTTGCCATTCGTTGCTGCGCTGCATCGTTTCTATCTTTGATCGATTATATCTTGGTTCGATTCTGTTTTTCATCGATTGTATACTGCATCGATTATATCCTGCATCAATTATATCTTGCATCGGTTATATCTTGGTCCGATTATATCTTGGATCTGCTATATCCAATCATCCCTTCCGTAGCTTATTCAAGCCTTCTCTTCTTTCTTTTCCTGTTTCTCTCCTCGTTCTCACTTATCATGCTTTTCTCACTCATTTCCTTTCACTTTGCTTCATCTTCCCTTCCGTTTTGCAGGTATATTGCGGCCAGAGACAGAAATAGGGACAGCGAGAAGGAGAGGGCGGAGGAGGAAAAGAACGCGAGGGAGAAGGAGGGAGAAGGAGGCGGAGCTGAAGGAGAACATGCGAATCCTAGAAGAGATTAACTGCAACCAGATAGAGAGAGAGTACAGCGACGCTCTGAAGGTCCTGATTAAACAGAGACACGAGTTAGCCAACCTCAAGAGGTTGTGCGTCGAAAGGAGGAGGAGAAGGACAGGGTTGCGAACTCGATTGCCAACAGCAGGCATTTCTTGAACTCCCTTGTCAACGCACGTACGTCCACTCGCTCTAGCTACTATTTCATCCGTCTTTTATATATATATTTTTTTTCTTCTTTTTTCTATGTATAAGACTTCTAGTATGCATGCGAATCGTCGACCCACGCGCTCTGCTTTTGCCTACGTCAACTCTCGCTGCTGAGCAACACCTCCGCTTTCTCATACACTTCTACTAGCACTCCTAGAACCCGCATTTCCTCTTTCCCCTCTTCCCCTATCTCCTTACTCTGCGCCCTATCTCCCTCCCCTCACCCCTTTCTTTGAATGCGTGCTCATGTTCACTCTCTCCCCGCTTCTCCCTCTCTCTCTCTCTCTCTCTCTCTCTCTCTCTCTCTCTCTCTCTCTCTCTCTCTCTCTCTCTCTCTCTCTCTCTCTCTCTCTCTCTCTCTCTCTCTCTCGCTCTCTCTCTCTCTCTCTCTCTCTCTCTCTCTCTCTCTCTCTCTCTCTCTCTCTCTCTCTCTCTCTCTCTCTCTCTCTCTCTCGCTCTCTCTCTCTCCTCCGCCCTCTTCCTTCCCCTCCCCCCCTTTCTTTTACCTCTTCCTACTCTCTTCGCTTACTTTCCTGCCTCTTTCCTTGTTTATTCCTTCCTCCCTCACTCCCTTTCTTTCTTCTTGGACCCCCTTTTGCTGTTGATTTTTCTTTGGTTTATGCGTTCGTTTTTCCCTTCAGAGGTTGAGTACAAGCTCAAGGGAGAAGGAGAAGGATGGCCGCCCCTGTTGCGTTTGAGCTAGAGTTTCCTCGTAGAGAGGGTGGGAGGAGAGGTTCGATCAGAGCGAGGGGAAGTATGGTGGCCGATTTCCCAGTCGCAGTGGGAAAGGGGAAGGAGGAGGTGGAAAGGGACAAGAAGACCCTCACCGAGCTTGCAAACAACAAACAAATCAGCGTTTACGACTCCACTCTTCTCTATGGTCGGTCCTTCACCTTTCCCTGTTCTCCTTTTTCATTTCGCTCTGTCTCTTCCCCATTTGTATAATGCTTGCCTTCGGTGGTTCTGTTCTTTATTATCTTTTCTTTTGCGTTTCGCTTTACTTTCGTCTATACTTGTGCTTCCACGTTTTTCTTCTACTTGCAGCTAATTCTTATTCATATTTCCACTCTCATTTTTATTTTCCAGCGTCTCGCGGTGTCGTCGAGGGCGAAGAGAAGTGGAAGAAAACAAGAGGGGGGGGGGGGGGGGGGGGGGGGGGGGGGCGCACAGGTGAAGAAGGAAGAGAAGAAAAGGGTGTCTGATTGGCGCCGGTATGTGCGCGACCGATATATTAGATATTTTTGAGATATTAATGAGATATTAGATATTTGTGAGATGTGTATAACCCATGCCAACTTGTGTGCGTTTACATTCATGCATGTCTTGGTTCGTTTTCTTCACTTTTCCTCTTCGCCTGGGCTTCTTTCTTTCATTTTGTCTCCTATTTCACTTTTCTCACCCCCTTTTGTGTTATTTTCCCTATGTTTTCTCCTTCGCTTTCCTTTCTTCTGGAACAAAGGCATCTGTGTTGAGGAGAATTGAGGAGGTGGAGAGAGAGATTGAGGTGGAGAGGAGGAGAAAGTGAGAAAGGGAGACGAGAAGGACGAGAAGGCAAAAGAGGTGGACTGATTTTACCGCTGATCAGCAAGTGGAAGATCATGCTCCAGACAGAAGAAGAAATGGCCACGGCAGCGAAAGAAGTAACGGAAAAGAAATATCTAGCTGTGCTGAAGAAACAAAGGAGGAGACAGAGGAGGAGGAGAAGGCGATGGACCTCTTGAAGAAAGAAAAAGAGCTCAAGGCGGAAGTCGTGACGTGGAATTCCAGTGCCACTATGGTTCACGTACCTACAATCAGTCATCAACGAGAGAAGGAGGTCGAGGATCAAATATCCAACAAAGTAAGCAGCGTTGAAGAGACGGAATGATGAGACGGCAGAGACACATGCACATATACACATACCATATACACATACACACCCATGTACACGCATGCACAACTACACATACCCAGACATTGACTTATATATACACAAACTAACACGCATACCCTCTTTTTTCTCCCTTCTCTCCTGTCTTCCCATTCCGTCCCCTCTTTCCCCCCACCACTTCTGCTCTCCCCTGTATCTGATACCACACATCTCACTCAAGTACTCCCAACTGTCTGAGATCTCAAACATTGAGAAGAAAGAGTTATCAGACAGTGAGAACGACCTCAACAACTCACTCAAGTACGGAGCTAAAGTGAGGAAAGCAAGTGCTGTCTCTTCCTCAAGGTAAAGGGAGCTGTACTGGCGACCAGAACACGCAAACACTCATTCGAAGAACATGCGTTCGATAATCTGATGTAGCAGGCATTCTCACACTGTTTAGTTACGGAGATATGTGCACACGCTTTTACAATCACAGTTATATACTTCCGCATTGAGAGTCGTATGTGCATGTGTAGTTGCTCATATTGACACACTTATTTCTCTGACGCTCTTGCCCCACCACTAACACAACTGCATTCTAACCTATTCGCTCTGCTCTGTGTCTTCCTTCTATCTCATCCGCTCTTCCTTTCCTTTCGTTCTTTTCTCTTCTTCTTCCTTCCTTTCTCCATCTTTCCCGGTCCCTGGCTTTGATTTTTTCCCTTCTCCCTCTTGGCCCGTCCTTCTTTTTCGCTTTCCTTTATTTTCTCCTTTCGTAATCTGCCTCTCCCCTTCTCTCCCTGCTATCCTTTCGCCTCTCTTCCTCCCCTTCCCTCCCTTTCCTCTCTACTTCCTTTTCATCCAATACGCAGATAAAAGAGGTGAAGAAGTCCAGTCTGCTGCTGAAAGATGAGCTAGACTGAGAGTTGGAGGAGGAAAAAGAGAGCTAGACAGGATCTTGAACAGAGTGCGGCAGAAGAACAAACATTATTTCATCTGAGATCAACACTTCAGAAAGCGAATTGCAAAAGAAATACGCACATATCGACGAGATGAGGAGGTAGTTGCCGTTTGCGCCCATACGTACATATACTCGTACGCATACCACATACGCACACACTATACACACACACATACTCACACACATACACATACGCATTCACATACGCATACACACACATGCACATACATCTACATCTACTCCTGACTTCCCCCCTTCTCTCTCTCTCTTTCTCTTTCTCCATATTCCTTTCGCTTTGAGTTTGAGCTTCAATTTCTAATCTACACACGTCTATCTCTCTTCACTGATCACCCCGTCTCTCTCTCTGTCTCCGTCGCTTTCTCTACGTGGAATGCTGTACCTCTGCATGTCTTCCGTTTCCATTGTTGCTTTTTGTTAATGCAGAGAGCTAGAGGAGCTGGAGCAGGGAACCGAGAAGTCAAAGAGAGAGAAAGTGGAGCAGGAGAGGACCATCAAGGGCGACATCGAAGACCTAATCCAGAGGAAAGTGGAGCCTACTCGTACTGCTGCAGGTAGGAAAGAACGACGCAGTTCTATCGTACGTGAGACGTACAAACGCCAGCGTTGCGTGTATCGAAGCGTACATAGATGTGCTCCATGAACGCAGTGTTATGAGATGTATCGTATAGGAACTGTGAGGCACAGTCTCAAGTACATGCGGGCGCTAATGATGACTCACCCTTTCCTCTTTCCTTTCCTTTCCTTTCCTTTCCTTTCCTTTGCCTTTCCTTCCTCTTCTCTTTCCCCTTTCCTCTTCCTTTCCCTCCCCTACTCCCCCTTGCCCCCCTTCCTCCCTCCTCCTCTCCCCTTTCCTCCCCCTTTCTGCGCATGCATTTCTGTCTCGACTCGCCAGCGACTGCGAAAAGAAGAGAGCGAGAGGAAAAGAGCGCATGGAGAAGAAGAAGAGAGAGAATATGACAGACGAGTACCTCGCCGAGAAATGACTTTGTCTTCGCTCTCGAACGACCTCACCTCCCTCCACCACCACAATGAAATCAAAACAAAATCCCTTCAGGTACAGTCACCTCACAACCCTATTCCTCGCTTTGCCTCTGCACATTCTCCTCCGCCCTTCCGCGCACCCGAGTCTATGCTTCTAAGCTTCTAAGCCCCACTCGCTCTCTCTTCCTGCTCCCTCCACCTTTTCTCCTTCCTATTCTACTCACATTGTCTTATCTTTCTTTGCACTTTTCTAACTCTACTCTTTCACATCAATCTCTCTTCCCCTCCCTTCCTTTCCCATCCTTCTCTCTCCTCCCCCTCCTTTCCCTCTCCTCTCTCCTTTCTCTCTCCTTTCCCTCTTCTCCCCTCTCCTTTCCCTCTCCTTCCGCTCTGTCTTCCCCACGACTCCCTTTCGTTCTGCCTTTGCTAGATGGAGCGTGTGAGTCTGAGCGCGGAGGTGAGCCTCTCGCGAAAGAAGAGGGAGAAGAACTGAAGAAAACCAAGAGTTGCTGAAGAAGACTGTCTCTCTTCGGGAAGAGAACACGTCCGTGCAGGCATCGCTCTGTTCCAGAAACAAAGTAAGTCAGAAAAGAAACTCACAGGACATGACATATATACATGTGCGCATACACATACACGTACACATACACGTACACACATACACACACACATACACACACACATACACTTGCCTGCGCTCGCACATCCTGCCTTCGGCTTTTCTGTCCGATGCTTCCTCGCACATGACTGGTGGTCCTTTTTCTTGCCCCTCCTTTTCTTCGTCTTCCTCTTCCCCTTTCTTTCCCTTCATGCTTCTGTATTTCTACCAATTTGTTTCTGTATCTGTATTTGTGTCTGTTTCTCTCTGCTGTGTTTTTTTCCAGACCGTAAGACAGCGTTGTATGCGACTGACAAGAGCATGAAGGACGTCATCGACCAAGTTACCCTCTCAGGAGAGAAGCTAGGAAGGGTAGGATAGTTCGATTGCCCACAAACTGATGAACGTACACAACACAAACCAGTGCAAGCGAAGGGGGCGCAGAGCAGTGGAAAGAAGCAAGCGGGAAGAGAAGGGAGAGAAATAGAGGCACAAGAACGACGACGGACGGGAGTGGGATTTGCTCGTTATACGTACCCCCCGTCCTTCCTTTCGTTTCTCTTACTCTCCTTCCCTTCTTTCCTTATTCATTCTCCATTCTCTCTTCCTCTTCTCTTCATCTGCGGTTCTCATGCTCTTCTATCTACACATTTAAATCACGCTTGAATTGTTAATGCTGTTGTTAATGGTGTAATTCCTCTCTCTATCACCCTTTCCTCTCGCTCATCTGGCTAACCCGACTCCTCGCTTCGATTCCCTCGACGATCTATATCCTTCGTTTCTTCTGCTCTCTATCTCCTCTTTCCTCCTCTCTCTCTTTCCCTCCCCTTCCTTTTACTTTCCCGTGCTCCACCATTCCCCCGGCTCCCGGTTTGAAATGTTTAGGAACTTGACTTGAGATCGATGAGAACGGCAGAACATTTAATGGAAGTCGAGCGCATTAAGAGGTTCCTCTTTGGTAAGATACGTATGCCATACACGTATCATACATACACGAAACATACGACATCATACACACATACACACATACACACAGACACACATGCACTCGCATATACACCCACACATGCACCCACGTATATGTAACCAATTTACCTCGTGTGATTTGTACATCATTCATTGCTCGCACCAATTGATCATTCATATTTCCTTTTTTCTGGTGAACTGGGTGTGGTCCTCTTCCTTCTCTACTACTCTCTACCTTCTTCTCACCTTTCCTTACCTCTGTCCTCTCCAACCGATCCCGCCTGTCTCCCTTTTTCTCCTTCGCTTTGTTTCTTCTTTCGTTCGTTCTTTCCCTCCCTTTTCTCCCGCCTTCCTCTCCCTTTCTCTCCTCTCTTCCCCCCCCCTCTCCCCTCCTTCGCGTTCGTTTCCTCTCTATTCGTTCATTTCCAACTAGACCTGGAGTGCAAGGTGTACTGGAGTGAAATGAAGACTTCCTCCGCCAACCTAAAAAAGACCAACTTCTCTTCGGGGGTAGGCTGCTTGCATTCTCTTCTATTCCAGTGCACATGCACTCACACTCGCACTCACACGTACACATACACATACACACACACATACACATACACATACACATACACATACACACACACCCTTATTAATATGACTCTAATCTAACTCTTCACCGAATACGCTCTCTGTGTTTTTTTTTTTTTCTTTTCTTCTGTCTCTCCCTGTTACCTTAATTTCGTCTCTTGCCTTATTCGCCCTTTGCCTCCCTCTGTTGTGCCCTTCTCTTCCCTTGGACAGCTCCGTGTGCGGATGAAGTCGTCAAGTACCCAGACGAGAGTGGATAGAGTTCCCATCAAAGAAGATGGGCGTCAACATGATCTCCTCACTGCTGAACATTAGGCACGGCCGCGCTTACCCCTTTCCCTCCTGTCCGGAAGAGCAGATCAGGGCGAGGGAGGAGGAGGCTGTGAAAGAGAGGGAGAGGGAGAGGGGGAGGGAGAGGGAGAGAGATAGGGAGAGGGAGAGGGAAACAGAGAAGAGTGAGAGGGACAGGGTCAAGAGGGAGAGAAGGGACGGGGATGGGAGCTAGTGAGGGCAGAGAAATGAGGGGGAAGCAGGACGGAGATACAGAGGAAGAGGAGGAGGAGAGGGTGAGGGTAGGGCTGGAGGAAGAGAGGGGTAGGCCTGACTTTTCTGATGAAGGAGGAGAGGAAAGCGAAGAGGAGGAGTGGGGGAGAGAGAGAGAGCGGAGGGAGAGGGAGGAAAGGGAGAAAGATCTAGGAGTAGGAGTGAGGGGGGCAGTAGGGGGGAGCTCTAGAAGAGGGAGAGAGAAAGGGGAAGAAGGGGAGGAGGGAAGGGAAGGACAAGAAGAAAGGGGCGACAGGGATAGAGAGGAGGAGAGAGAGAGGAGGAGGAAGGAGGAGGGAGGAGAAGAAGCGCATGAGAGGGGAGAGAAGGAGGAAGGAAGGGAGGAAAGGGGTGGGAGAAGATGTGAATACGAAGAAGATGAACAGGAGAGAGAGAGAAGGAAAAAAGAAAAGAAGGAGAGGAAGGAGAAGAGGAATCGAAGGAGAAGGGAGAGGGAGAGGGGGGGCAGAGGGAGAGAGAGAAGGGAAGGAGAGGGAGGGAGGAAAAGATCTACGGCTAATGTGGGAGCAACGGACACCAGCGCCATTGCCCCACTTGAAGAGGAATCTGACAATTTGAATTTGACTGTCGATGAGACTGAAAAATATCTACGGACAAAAGACCAGTCTGCAGATATTAACAACTCAGATATTTCTCATTTAGATATTTCCAGTGGAGATATTTCTTTGAGGTCGGAGGGAGGGAAGAAGAGGGAGGTGAGGGAGAGGAAGAGAGGGAGGGAGAGAACGGAGAGAGGGAGGGAAAGGGAAGGGGGAGGTCGGCAGCTACTGTTTCTGTCTTCACTGCTCTCTCTCCCTCTTCTCTTTCTTCTATTTCCTCGTCCTCCTTCTCTTCCTCCTCCTTCTCGTCCTCCTTCTCTTCGTCCTTCTCTTCCTCTTCCTCTGATTTCTTCTCTGACCGGACAGATGACATGACTGCAGATGATGAGGATGGAGGGGAGGGGGAGGGAGGGGAGAGGAGAGAGGAGGAAGATGCTTTGTTCAGTCGATTCCGACTGCTTAGACGACTTTGATCTGTATGGGACTGAGGATTGGGACGAGGAGGGGGAAGAGGGAAGGGGAGAGGGAGGAGGAGAGAGAGAGAAGGGGAGGGAGAGAGGGAGGGGGAGGGAGAGGGAGAGGGAGAGGGAGAGGGAAAAGGAAAGGGGAGACTAGGAGAGACCACGAATGGAAGATGAGAGAGGAAGGACAGGGGATTAGGAGGCGTACTTTTTAAGGCAGAGAGAGGAGGAGAGAGAGGAGAACCAGGAGCTATGAAGGCTGGTGACGAGACAACGCAAAGGGGAGGGAGGTGGAGGAGGAGGAGGAGGAGGGGGGTCGGAATGCTGGATCCAGTTCTCTTGTTCGAAAGTGACGACGTGGATGTAGAGAGAGGGAAGGGAGGGAGAGTAGAAGGGGGAGAGAGAGCAGAGGTGGGAGAGAGAGTAGAGGGGGAGAGAAAGAGAGAGAGTAGAGGTGGGAGAGAGTAGAGGGGAGAGAAAGAGAGAGAGAGAGGGGGAGAGAAACAGTAGAGGGGTGAGAGGGAAGTAGGAGCGCAGGGAGGGAAGAGGAGAAGGAGAAGGGGGAGAGAAGGGAGAGGGAGAGGGAGGAAGAGAGAGAGGGGACGAGGGAGAGGGAGAGAGAGAGAGGTAGAGAAAGCAGCAGAAGGAGAGAGCGAGAGAGAAAGCGAGAGAGAGAGAGGGAGGAGAGGGAGAGGGGCCGAGAGGGAAGAGAGGGAGAGAGAAGGGAGGGAGCAGAGGGAGGAGGGGAAGAGAGGGAGAGGGAAGAGTCTCTACTTCCTACTACGTTTGACGCTGATTCTGTCTCTAAACTCATCTCGGACTCTCAAATTGAGAAAAAAGGTCTCTCTTTCCTAGCGTCGCTTTTCAGTTAGATGAGATCCACGACTTGAAGAGCGACTTGAAGAGTGACTTGAAGAAGGACGTGAAGATAGATAAGGAGAATTCCCGGCGGGAGAGTGGAAGAGGAGAGAGATGAGAAGAGAGGGAGAGGAGGGAGAGGAGGGAGAGGAAGGAAGAAGCAACAGTTATATGAAATCGTACCTTCCTCCTCTTCCTCTTCCGCTTCTTCCTCTTCCTCTTCTTCCTCTTCCGCTTCTTCCCCCTCTTCCTCTTCTTCCTCTTCTTCCTCTTCCTCTTCTTCCTCTTCTTCCTCTTCTTCCTCTTCCTCTTCTTCCTCTTCTTCCTCTTCTTCCTCTTCTTCCTCTTCTTCTTCTTCTGCCTCTTCTTCTTCTCCTCCTTCTACTGCTGTATCTCCTTCTCTTCCCCTCACCCGTCTTCCTCTCCTTCTTTTGCCCCATCTCCCTGTCTTCTCCTTCCCCTGCTCCTTCCCCTTCCCCCGCTTCTCTTTCTTCGTCCAATCTCCCTTCTGCTGTTCCCGCCCCTTCTTCCTCCTCTTCCTCCACTTCGTCGTCTTCGTCGTCTTCGTCTCCACTCTCTCTCCCTCTGACTTGCACATCTCTCGCTCGTTTTCCCTTCGAACTGTAGGACAGGCAGACAAGGCCAGACAGAAGGTGTAGAAGGAGCTATGAAAAAAATCCACAGCTCTCAAATTGAGAACCAAACAGCCAGCGATGTCCACCCCAACTACGATGTAGGCGAGAGACAACATCAAATCGGGAATAGCGCTCAAATTGAGAATCACGTCCATTGGGGAGGAGCGGTCGGAGATGAAAATCAGAGGAAAGAGGGGGAAGAGGAGTAGGGAGGGAAGGAGGGAAGGAGAGAGGGAGAGGGAAAGGGAAAGGAGAGGGAGAGGGAGGCACTAAAGGAAAAGGAGAAAGAGAAAGAGAAAGGGAAAGACGGGAAGAGAAAGGATTCAGTGAAGTCCGGTCTCCACGTCTTCCTCTTCCTCCTCCTCTTCCTCTACCTCTGCTTCTGCTTATGCCTCTGCCTCTGCCTCCACTTCCGCCTCTACCTCCCGCTTCTCCTTCTCCCCTTACCCTTCACCGCTCTGCCCCCACTCCCCCACCTTTCTTCCTTCTCTCCTCCCCCGTGTTCCCCCCGCTCCCTCCCTCTGTGTTTTGATGTCTCAGTACAAAAAAACCGTTCCATCAAGGCCACCCTCTCTCCTCTCCTTCCCCTCTCGCACCCACTCTTCCTCCCCCGGCTTCCCTTCCTCCTCCTCCTCTTCCTCCTTCTCCGTATTCTCAATCTGAAAGACAAAGCTCTGCCTCCGCTTCTCCCTTTTCTGTCTCTTTTCTGCCCATGCATACTCACCCTTCTCCTCCATCCGCCCCCTCCCCTCCTCCTCTCCCCTTGTCCTCCTCTTTGACCTCTTCCGCCTCCCTCCCCTCCCTCCCCATCGCTCTCTCTTCCGAAAATATCTAAACAGCTGAGTGCAAAGGCAATAGGAAATATTAAGAAAATGAGCGAGAGGGAGGGGAGAGAGAGATTGCTGACCTCCATCTCAAGAGGAAGGATCACGGAGGGTAGAGGGAGAGAGCAGAGAGGACGCTGGGGTGAGAGGAAGAGCAGGGAGGGCCGGTAGGAGACGGGGTATGGCGACCGGATCTTAGGAATGCGTGTGTGTGCTGCGTTGATATTTATTCTATTGCGTTAGATTTTTATCATCTGACTGAGTAATCTCCTATAGATCAGTCCCATGTCTTTTCTTCTTTCCTCTGCTTCCCGTAGTATACACTTTGTAATTTTGTAATTAACACCGCCTAACCACGAATTCATCTGCTAGATGCTTGTTTGCATGCATGCCGTGGTAATTCACCATTGCCTCGTGGTACGAGCAATAAACACTTGTTTGTCGTGCTTCGAATCTTCATGAACGACTTCATTTCCATTTGTATATCCATGCACAGTAGTATTTATCTTGAGTTCGCACTTACGCGTGTATACCTACAGTTGCGTGCCATATGTTTTTTTGCCTCCATGTATTGTCCATTCTTTTGTTCCTTATATTGTTGTTTGGATTTTCGATCAATCACAGTGCGGTGACTAACTTCATTCACCACGCCCACCGAGGTCAATGACGTATACGCATTTTATTCCTTCCATTCTCTACCGTTTCGTTTCTATGCGATTTAGCTCTCTTGTTTGTAGAGTGTATAAATTGGAATATCGTCTTTTCGTTTATTCACCGCGACCGACGCAATGGTGACATCACGATCACACCCATTTCTAAATCCAGTGATACGCAAACACATACACGCATACATACATTTATACACACGCAAATACACACGCATATACACAAACAGATACATGCACATAAATACACACATAGACGCACACGTTTAAACGCACGTATGCGCATGAATGCGTTCACTTGATAGCGGGGAAGCTGAGGATCGGGTAAATGAACTATCAAAAACATAAAGGACTGACATATGCGATAGGAAAATGAATAATTATAGTACATGAAGGGGATCAACTACTTCCTCTGCTTTTTGACCCATTCCCTTCCTTCCCTCCCCTCCCTCTCTCCCCCTTCCTCCCATTCCTTCACTTCCTTCGACTACTCTTCTCCTTCTCCTCCTCTCCTTTTTCTCCATCGCTTTCAAAACTCTCTTCCTCTTGTTTTGGTTCGGTACGAACACAAAGACTCTATCTCTCTCTTCCCCTTCTGCTCCCCCTTCTCTTTTCTCCTTTCTTTTTTATTGTTAAGGCCATTCACGTCTGCTCTGAACTTCTTCTCCCCCACACGCCCATCTCCTTCTTCCTCCCCTCTTCCTCTACCCCTTCTCTCTCCCTCCCCCTCATTTCTTACTCCTCGTCGTTGCTTGTTCTCTCTTCCTCTTCTTCGCTCTTCCCTTCGTCCTTCTTCCCCGCCACCCCTTTTCTTTCCTCCTCTCCTTAGCCTCCCTTTGGCTCTTTCTTCCTCCTTCTATGCTCCTAAAGGAGAGGAGGGGAGAGTCCGGGGAGAGAGGGCTGAGTTCCGTAATCGCAATTAGGGAGTGGAAGGGAATGAGGGAGAGGAAGGAGAGGAAGGAGAGGAAGGAGAGGGAGAAGAGGAGGGGGAGGAAGGGGGGAAGGGAAGAGGAGGAAGAGATAGAAGAAGAGAGAAGAGGGGGGTGATTTGAGGAGGATAAAAAAAAAGAAGGTGAGGAGGCAGAGGAAGAAGAGGAAGAGGAGGATGGGCAAGAAGAGGAAGAAGAAGAGGAGTAGGAAGAGCGGGATTCCACCGATGAATGCTGGGAAGATGAGCTAGAAGAGGGAGGGGGAAGGGAAACCAACGAGGCCGCAGAGGAAGAGGTAAAGGAGGACGAGGGAGGGTGGGACGGATTGGTATTAGACTGGGGGTTGGAAGAGGTAGGGGGGGGAGCAGAGGAGGAGACGGGGAGAGGGAAAAGGAGAGTGAGGAGAAGGAGGAAAAGGACTCGGAATACGGAGGAGGAGAGGATTCAGTCCCCCAAGTGTTCCATCTCTTATTTTGTTCTTTTCCTCTCTCTCTCTCTTCCCTCTACCCTTCTCTCTTCTCTTCTTTCCCTCGCCCTCTCCTCTCCTCTCTCCTCTCCTTTCTTCTCCTCCTTCTGCTCTGTTTACTTCCTCTCTCTCTCTCTCTCCTCCTCTCTCCTCTCTTCCTCTCTCTGTCTCCACTCCCTCCTTCTCACTCCCCTTTCTACCCTGACGTCTTCTTCTCCCTCTTCGACTTCTTCCTCTTGTCCGCCGTCTCCTCGTATCTTTCCCTCTCCCTCCTCTCCCCTCCCTTCCCTCACATTCTTTTTTAGCAATGAAGCTGAAGGGAACTGAGATTGCATGGAGGAGGAGGGAGAGAAGGGAGGAGGGGAGACAGTAGAGCGAAGAAGGGGCCAACAGTGAAGAGAAGGAAGAGAGAGAAGAGGGAGAAGAAGAGGGAGAGAAGGAGAAGATCGAAGAGAGGGAGGAGAGGGAAGAAAATGGTCGAGTGCGGAATAAGGAGGAGGGAGAGGAGGAGGAGGAGGAGGGGGAGGAGGACGAGGAGGAAGATGCGATAGATGAGGGGTGGAGAGAGAGAGACGAGAGGTGAGAGATAGAAGAGAGGGTTCTATGGTTCATAGATAACCTCCTTTCTTCGCCTTCGCTTCCTCCCCTTCCTACTCTCTCCCCTACCCCTACCCTTCCTAGTCTCTCCCATTCGCTCCTTCCCCTTCTCCCGTCGGCTTCTCCCTCACCGTTCCCTCTTCCCCTGTATATGTCTTCTACTATCCTCAACATCTCCTCTAGTTTGCTTTCGAACAGAGGCATTTCTGATCGAGAGAGAGAGGAGGAGGAAGAGGGAAGAGGGCTGGAGGAAGATAGGGATGACCTGAGGGAGAGGCACAGTATGAATACGGATGAACCGATTAGGATTTGTCTTATTCTCCATACAACGTAGTCCACTCCGCCCCCTCTCTCTCTCTTCCTCTCTCCTCTCCCTCGCCTCCCCTTTCCTCTTTCGCACCGTCCCTTCCGATCTTTGCCTCCACATCTGTCTCTCTCTCTCTTCCCCCCTCTCTTTCATTCTCCCTATCCGACTCTCTCTCTTTCTCCCCCTTCCTTCCATCTCCCTCTAAACCTCCCCAGAGCCAGAAGGAGGACTGGGCAAGAAAGGATGATGAGAGAGAGAGGAGGTGGTAGGGAATTTCAATCAAGGAGAAAAAGAGACGAAGCGGAGCGAGGGGGGAGGAGAGGGAAGAGATAGAGGAGGAGAGAAATGGAGAGAACGAGGAGAGTGAGTAGGATGGCAATGAGGAAGGGACTATGGTAGGAGAAGAGAGAGGGTGAGAGAAGGAAGACGAAGAGAAGGCGGAAGAGGGGAAGGAAGAGGAGGAGGAGGAGGAGGATGAAGAGATAGAGTTAAGAACCTTGTGACTCTGGATGAGGTCCACCTGGTGTTCTACAGATGCAGAGAGGGCGCAGAGGAGGATGAGAAAGGGGCGGGAGGAGGAGAAGGGAGGTCGGGAAGAGGAGAAGAAGAGGACGAGAAGTGCTGAGGGGTAGAAGAGAGAGGGAGATCTCCATGGGAGGGAGGAGGAGGAGAGGGATTGCCTCAGTCCATCTGATACCCTAGCAACTCTTTCTACAGTGCCGCTAACCCTTCCCATCGCTTTCCCCACTTCTTCCTGCGCTCTCCTTATTTTCTCTCCTAGTTCAGTCGCTTCTTCTGAGGCCTTCTTCTGCTCCTCTCCTACTCTCCTACTCATCTCTTCTACCTGAAAAGCAAATGCAGTGCACGCGTAGGAAAGTTAAATGAAACACGTATGTCGAGACAGCAAAGCAGGTACACCGACGGCATATCGACATTGGCATATCGACAGTGAGTTTAAAAGAACAGAGGGGCGGAGGGAGGAGATGCCAGGAAGACCAAGAGGGGAGGCAGATGAGATGAGTAAGAGGGTGGAAGAGAAGTGAACGCGGCGCATGGTCATGTAATCCGGATGAACAGGGGAGAGAGTGTAAGAAGGTGGGGGAAGAGAAGGTAGGAGGGATATAGAGAGGGAAAGAATAGAGGGATTAGAAAGATAAGAGGGAGAAACGAGAAGAGTTAGAAGAGAGAGAAGGCGGAAATGCATACCTCTTTGATTGCATGGAAAGTCTTCAACAGTTGAGAGTGCGTAGCGGTCGAGGAGGACTGGAGGAGGGAGAGGGAGGAGTTAGTGGACGACCGAAAGGAGGAGAGGAGCGAGAAAGAGGATTCCAGAGCCTTCCTCTGCTCTTCTGATAGAGACGAAAGAGAGCTACGAAGATCGTCAGACAACTCCATCAAAGACTCTGAGCGGGTATAGTAGGTAAACAAGAGAGGTAGGGGAGAGGAGGGGAAGTCCAAGGGGAAGAAAGGAGGACCGAAGGGGAAGGAAGGGGGAGTCATAGGAGAAGGAAAGGAGACCGAAGCAGACGCGTTGGATAACATAATAAAAGTGGAAAAGGGATACAGTAGGATAGGAGAAGGGAAGAGAAGGGAAGAGAAGGGAAGGGAAGGGAAGGGAAGGGAAGGGAAGGGAAGGGAATGGAAGGGAAGGGAAGGGAAGAGAAGGGGAATAAGGAGAAGAGAAGAGGAGTGAGAAGAGAAAAGAATCAATCATACAAAATATATATTCACATAGTGACCGGTTCTGTGCATTTCTTCTGCTGCCAGACAAACTCACACACACATACACACCCACGCACACACGCATACACACCCACGCACACACACATACACACACACACATAATACACACACGCATGGAATATAACAACAACGTGGCATATGTGATACATTGAGAGAGGGCGCGGTTGTGTTTGTTCGAGTGTGTATGTGAACGTGGGTGTGTGTATGCTTTTTTTCTTTTTCTTTTTTTCTATTCAACTGAACAATCAATGATGAGTAAAGACGTACCTTGTCTTGATTGGATGTCTTTTGTGGTTTGATGAACGAGTGCTTGCCTCTCTTCCGTCCTCTCCACCATCAGTGCAAGCGCCTGTTGTTTGGATGCAACTCCTTCGATTCCATCTCTAGCTGCCTCTACGTGAGAAGTGAGAGCACCCAACCTCTCTCTCTGTCTCTCGTCTCTCTCCTCCATTCCCCTCTCCACCTCGTCCGCCCTCTTCTTAGCTTCCTCGTGCATCCTCCTTGCGTCCTGGTGGAACTCTGACAGTTCGCTGGCCGTGAGCACAGCTGCCTGGAATAGATGGTTGACTGCTTGCTCAGCATTACGCTCGAATTGATCTTTCTTAAGAAAAAAACACAGGTTATCTACGTGAGAGTAAAACGTCGTGTACGATCCGAACGCCACCGCATCCCTCCCCACAGCCTTAGTGCACTGCATCACATCGATGTCTGGTGGGCACTCGTAGGTCATGAGTCCTGCTCCTCTGAGATGACAGTTAGTCAATGCAATTGCTATCCTCGACCTCACTTCATCATCCAAGCGAGAACACCTCGACACCAACGACGCTACTGCGGGCTCTGCCATGCACTTGTTCCTCGTGTCGAGCTGTGCGGCCAAGTCTTTTCCGTCTTTGAGTGCCTCATCGAGGTTAGAGATGCTGAAAGGGGTTCTGTCTGGTTCTCCCAACGCCTTCACCTTCAACTGTTTTGCACTGCTCGAGGAAAACGAAAAGAAGGCCTCACTGTATCTTACAATGCTTAATATAACCAACAAAAGCAGCAGATTCTTTGTTTGCAACCGCTCTTTCATTTTAATTTGACTCACAGGTTTCTTATGATTCTCCTAACGCTTATTCCTGACCTTATGTACAAATTGCTGGGACAAAATTCAGGTCTCGATAAAATATAAAGCGGCTTCTAAAACGCAACTGAAGTATATTCTTTTAACTATTCAGCTAGGCCCACTTGAAAAAAAGACATGAAAAAAACAGTTTTTTTACTATTGTACAGTGAAAACAAAATAATGAAATAGGATATGCAATGAAAAAACTGTGCGTGCCTGTCATTTTTCATTGTGAAAAAAAAAGTGATGTCCAACATCAAATTTGATAAACTCAAATAACATGCACACTAAAATGTGTATACTAATATTTTTACAATCAATAAGTTATTTTGCCGCCGGACATTTATACCATCGTTTATTTAACAGGCACGTTTCAGTGAAACGCACTACATTCAATATTATTCAAGTCAAAGAAATATCAGTATCTCATTCTTTTTTCTTTATAGCAGCATGACGGAGTATAAAATTCAAATAGAAGTAAAAACGACATGTATAACTAGTTAATAACATTTGCCATACACATGCACACATTTATTAATTATACCCTACATTTGCATTTGTAAATTTTGAAAATTACATACGTGAAAATAGGAGCATGAGTGAACAGAATGCAAGCACGCGCTCTTATACACACCAGAAATTGCAAAGAACATCCAACTTGAACTTTATTAAAGAAAATTTTTGGACACACAAACACATCCAAATGAAAGACCGGTGAATAAAGAGAGCAAACTTATTTCCAGATCTTCAAGACTCCGTCAAGAGAAACACTGAAGAAAATGTTGGAATACTCAGAGTGGCCGATGTGGGAGATTTCCTGCTCAACAAAGGGACAAAAATAATGAGCACACAAATATGTTAGGTCTCAGATACACAGTTAATATAAGGGAAAAATATAAGTATACTCTTGTAGCACATCAAAACATCTTGATACAAATACTTACCGATGAGTGAGGCTTAAATGCATAAGCGAGCTTTCCAGTCTCAGAAGCGAAACAGTAAACAATGTTGTCAACTCCTGCAGCGTAAACATATTTTCCTTTATGCGAAGAGCATACATGGACAAGATCAGTGCTAGTCTCAGTAGCTCCCTTGGACTTGGCGGATGCAGGCGCGGAGAAGGTCTGAATTACTTGTCCTGAGAAAGGGTTGACAATAGATAACACGGGGGAAGAGGAGGCTACCAACGAAGAATCCGCATGGAACCGAAGAGGAACGAACTCGAACACAGCAGACCCCTGTTCACAGAGAGCACCCAACAGTCGCAAATCGGGACGAAGAAGTAAACATGGTTAGCAATCAAACAAATGATCCAAAAGAGGCGAAGGCGATGATTGGTTGAGAGCGACACTACAGGGAAAAAAAAATCACGCAGAAGGAACACAAACACTGAGATCGAGTGAAAGTAGTGAAGAGTCTCCGTACGTTTGCAGGCTTGTAAGTGTTGGTCATGACTCCAGTCCTTGCATTCCAGACAATTATGGATCCATCGCTGCTGCTTGTGACCAGGGTGTCGTTGTTTTCTGACAAATATACTGAAGTTACGTAACTAGAGTGCCCACGGAACTCTCGGATCATCCGTCCTCCCTTCAGCCCAAACATGCGAGCCTATGGACACAGTCATAATAGAAGCGTACCCACACATACCACACGTAGATACGTATAGCGATACACGTAAATGCAGATGTTTGCATTTAATATGCCCACATGATTGTTATTAGAGATGTAATGCATCAACAACCTACAGTCAAACAACAAATACTGGCTTGGCTCATCGTCTCCTAATTATGAAAGAGAAAGAGAGGGAAAGAGACAGAGAGCAAAGCGAGGAAGAATGAGACTGTGGGAGTACGAGGTAGCAGTGACTTACGGTGTGGTCCTGGGAACACGAGACCAACTCTGTCCCAGAGGTAGAGAACTGGAGACCAGTCACTGCCTACGAATCAAAGCGAAGGGGAGGGAGGAAGAGGGTGAGGTGGAATCAAAGCCAAGAGGGAGAAGGAAGAGGGGGAAGAAAAGAGGACGTGGAAGAGAAGGTAGGAGTGGGAACATGAAGGGGGAAAGGGCGAGGCAAGAGGGAGGAAAGAGGGAGGGGAGACCGAGGGAGGGGAGACGGAGGGAGGAGAGACGGGGAGGAGGAGGAGGAGAGAAGAAGTTGTGTTGCACATAAGATAAACAGGGTATTAGAAGGAATAGAATAATACAATAGATGGCGTGCATCGGAGTGGAGAGAGAGAAGGAGGAGGGGATGAAATATGCAAAGAAAGCCACGAAGGTAGGGTACATGTAGAGCAATGGGACAAGAAGAAAAGGGGGAGGGAAGGAGAGAGACTCAGAAAGAAAGGGGAAGGGAGAAACGTGGATGCGAGAAGAAACAAAGAAGGAAAAGAAATGATTCGAGAGAACAGTGGATGGAGAAGAGAAGGCGCAAAACGAAAGAGTGAAGAGACGATGGGACAAAAAACAAGAAGAAGTAGATCGAAGTAAGAAAGGAAAGGAGGAAGGGCGAGAGGAAGGGAGGAGGAAGAAGAGGCAGAAGGGCGAAGGGGGTGAAGGGAAGGTGGAGACCAGGTAATATGAGGGCCAACTTACAGAAGAGTGGGCGTCGGAGAATTTGCGAATACAGTCCCCGGTGACCAAGCGCCAAATCTAAGGGGAAGGGGGACAGAGATAGACGAAGCCATACAAGCAGAGTTAGTGGGATCATCCATTGAGTGAGGGGGTGGGGCACGGGATAAGGGGATGGGAATTAGAGAGAAGCGGATAGGAAAGGTAATAAAAAGGAGAGCACTGGGGTAAAGAGAGAAGGCTGACGATCAGGAAAAACGCAGCCAGGGTACTGAGCATGAAGTGGCAGATAAATAGTAAAGAGTCTTACCTTGATTTCTCCCGCAGCGCTTCCGCACTGGCAAGGTACTCTCCGTCCCTTGAAACAGCAAGAGAGATAACGGAGGACTGCATCACCATGAATTCATCGTTTCTTTGGTACGTGAAGGCGTTAGAAAGCTTTCCTGTCGAGATGTCGTACACCTCGATCAGTCCGTCCTTGCAACCCGCCACTACGTGAGTTGCGTCAGGAAGAGCAAGAAAGCTCACAATCTTCGACATCGGGTTACGAATAGTCTTCACGGAGAATAGGAGGAAAGGGAGGAAAGGGAGGGAAGGGAGGAAAGGGGGAGTAGGATAATCAATTAGAGTGGCAAATGAGATCAAAATATATAATACCACACGCAACACATACGATAGGGAAAGAATAAAAATCAGAGTGGGGTAGAGAGAGAGAAATAGAGAGAAAGAGAGAGGAAGAGAAAGAGAAAGAAAGAGAGAGACGTAAATATAGAGAGCGAATTAATAAATACGTGAAATGGGATGGTGGTGAGATAAATGCATGGGTAGTGGGTGTATTTCTTACGGCGTAGTTCTTGGAGACATGCTTCTCCACCGTTTGAGTGTTGTTCTTTTCGAAGGAAGGATCCTGCGCTATCAAACTGTACTCAGCCTTGTCTCCCAACTGACCAGTGTGTTGCTGCCACTTGAGCGACTGCGGGAAGGGGGAGTGGAGAGAAAGGCAGGGGATAGGGACAGAAGGAAGGATTTGAGAGATGTGGGCGATAGAAGAAGAAAGGAAAGCAAGGGATTCGAGGGAGAGGAGTGGAAAAGTAACAAAACTAGTTAGGGAGACACTAATGAACAGTCAATACTACGTTATCGCCACAATAACAAGGAAATACGAAGACGAAGATATGCTCGCCTCGTTCACATGCACACTATAACAGATCGTAAATGCCACCCCTAAATAACCAGACCATCATGAATATCACACAACAACCACGCAGACAAACGTAGACACTGATACACATGCAGACACACACACAGCACGACGACACCCTACAAACGGCAGTCCCCTTCCTTTTCCCATTTCGTCGCCCACACTGTCATTCCCACTCGATGGTGCGCTCCCCTGACATGTTAAGCGCCCTCTTACGCTGCCTTCTAGCAGTCGTCAACAGCCCCATACTCAAATAGCAAACACTCCCTCTCTGCAGCTAACCTCCTCGCGCTCAACCGCCCTCCCTCTCCCTTCTTCTTTCACTCCACCCCCCTTCTTCTTGCCACAAATTTCCCTTGGCTTCTCCTCCCAACGCCAATACGCGGAGTTCTCCTTCTCATCGATACTCTTGACCATTCCTTTGCCCCTTTACGTTCCCCTATCTTGCATCTCCGTTGTACTTTTCTCCATTTAACCCCCCCCACCCTCCCCTCCATCCCCTTGCATTCCTACTCGTTTCCCCTTACTCTCTCTCAGTTTCTTTTTTGTTTTTTGTTTTTTTGTTTTTGTTTTTGCTTTTCTTTTTTGTTTTGTTTTTCTTACCATTGCCAAGTGTCTCAGCAGCCTAGAGGGAGCCATGTCTCTAATCTCATCAACTAATTCATCAGCAATCACCCTCCTTCTGCTCGCCTTGTTCTCTCCTGCGTTGTATACTCTCGAGGGGGTCGAAGTAGTCCTTCTTGAGCATTCCCTCTAGGCGAAGATATCTCGTCGGCTCCACTTCTTTCATGTCCAGCAACACCTCCGTCCCCCTCAACAAACCCTTCGCTACATCCTTCTCTCCGATCTCAAGCAACTCAATCACGATTTGTTCGTACAAGTTCAGCAGCTTCTGGTGTGGCAAAGAGACAGAGGATAGGGTGTCGAGCACCACGTCCCACCTCCCTTCCAGGATGTTTCCGAACAGAGCATCAGAGTCAGCGATCGTGTTCAAGTGCACTCCTGTCTCTTCCTGCAACACACGAAGAGACTTCAACAGGTGGTTCTCTTTCAAGAACTGTTCGATCAACACCACAATGTCAGAGGAGTCTACCTTCAGGTCTTCAGTCAGTTGAGAAAGAGAAGACAAAGCAATACTCTTCTTTGTCTCCTGCTGCTCTCAGTAGAGCTCTTTTCTGACGAAGCATCAGACGAGCCTGTTGTCTTATTTATTCTAGCATTGATTTTCTGAACATTGAATTGAATGGTTGGCTTGCTAGAAAACGAAGACATGCCTAACAATCAACTGAACAAGCAACAACGCAAGTTTTGTTTGCGACAAGAATAAGGTTAGGTGATTAGTTAGAAATTTCACATTTTACAGTGTATAATAGAATAAATCACGAGTATTTTAGACGCATATAGTTAAACGAGCTAAGATTCAACAAGCAGATGAATTAATTACATTTTATAAAGTGTATATTTTCTAGTTTTCCCATTTCCAACATTGCCACCAATTTGAAATAAAAATCTGGTTGGAAACTAGCATGCACACACAGTCCGTTTTTTGAGTGATATCAGTAGATGGGAAATTACTACTAGTAATCGTACCGGAAACGAGTATTTGCACTGCTCATTCGCCAACACTAGTGTATAATATATAATGGGTGACGAGATCAAGTCAATTGTTCAGGCGCTTAACCGCCCCCTTTCAACATGAGGTTGAACTTGGTTTCTTTCCACAGCAAACGTGGGTTGGAACTTTTGCAAGTTGTTAACGATGTATTCACTTGGATGGACCCTAAACAGAAGAGGGATGTGAGAGATGAAGACATAACTACGTGTGCCACGAGAATGCTAGAGTTTGTAGCCATTTTAAACTATAAATCAGGGCAAGATCTGTAAGTTCGGTACCATGAGAGACAAGCCAAGCACTCTAGAAATATGGATACATACTTTCTATTCCAGTTTGTTGTTTTTCTTTCGTTATATCTTTATTTGACGTCAGCAGTGAGGCATACATACATATTAGTTATCACTTGTTCGTTTTGTGGAGCGTCTTCCCTAACTAGTAACTTTGGCCTTGCTTTTTGAATGTGTTTCTAGAGCGACTTTTTCAGATGGGTTTTTAAAAGCAGACTCAGCGGTGTTATATCCTTTTCTACTGTGGATGCTGAACCGACTGAATGACCTGAAGAAACGAGCGTACCTCGCTAGGTACCTTCGTCCTGTGGACATACCGGAGGAGTACTTTGCGGATGAACAGATCGTGAAGTTGATTCAGGATTACCAGAAGGCGCAGGAAGAGTTCAAGGAGCAACATAAGAAGACCGAGGAGGTGAAGCTCACCCACAGGAGTCCCAAGGAGATCGAACAGGATGTTAAGCAGCTCGATGCGGAGATGGAGCAGTTGGACAACAAGCTCACTAAGCTACAACAGCGGGTGGATACCTCCCCTGAGTTCAAGGTGATCGACTTTAAAGCTTTGTTGCTCGCAACTCATACGCTGAGGAAGGAACAGGAGGAAGAGGCCCAGCTAGACAGGTCTCTGTTCGAACAGAACGTACGACTGGAGAAGACAACTGCTGCTAGGAAGGCTGCAGTGATGAAACTGAAGGAGGTGGAGGAGGACGAACATAGCGGAGTCAGCCCCCAGGTCTTGATGAAGAAGCTCAGAGACGGAGTTGAAACCATGCGAAGTAAGACAGTGTTTACTATACTTTATTATGTTATTTATACTATGGCCGAGCGCAATCTTCGTTATCAGATTTTCAATGCTTATGTATTTATCTGAGCATGAAGGCATACATCTAAAGGACGTTGTCGATATCCCACCACTGTCCCCACCGAAGGAATTATGATTCGAGGAAATGAAAGGAAAGACTAGGGGGATCAAAAGGGACGGAAGAAAGAAGCAAAAGGGAGGGGAAAGAGAATCAAAGGGAGGGAGGGGGGAAGAGGGACTAAAGGCGAATGTGGTTAGGAAATATACGGGTTGGGGCAAGTTGTAGGGGGTGGAGGATCACTGATATGGGCGAAAAGTAGGGGTAGAGTTAGGTAAGAGGGGAAGGGTGGATGAGGGAAGGGCTGAAGCGAGGAGGTGAAGGACAGGGTGCGCGTGGATGAGGAGTGGGGCGGAAAAGAGGAAGGGGGACAGAAGGGATAAGAGTAGGATTATCGGAATAAGTGGGAAACAGAAGAAGAGGATGAGGGAAAGGGATGTAGTGTAGTGTAATCAGTTTTTCTTGTCTTTGATTGGAATCCGTTACTTTTACTTCGATTTTTTTTTCTTTTTTTTGTCGTACGTTTGGGTTTCCCTCCTTGACCAATTTGTTTCCGTTTGTTTCTATGTGAATTATTATCTCCAGTCGTCTGTGTGACGTGGACATGGACCGAGAGCTGAAGGAGAAGGAGAAGACGCTGAGAGACCTCACGAGGACTCTGACTTCGAACCCTCTTTCCCTCGACATGGTCGAGCAACTCAGAAGCGAATGTGCTGCCCTCGAGGAGCACGTCGCTTCTCTCTCTACTCACAGAGATGCACTCAACAAGTCAACGGACCAACAACTACAGGTACACATACAGAACATACAGACAAGTATACACACACACACACACACAATGGATACACACACACACACACAATGGATACACAATGTATACACAATGTATACACAATGTATACACATGTATGCATCTGGCACTCTAAGAGGGTACAGAGGGGGAAAGAGAGAGTTTGTGTATGTGGATGTGGGCGATGACGAAGGTTGATGCCTGAGTCACGAATATTAATTTGTCTTCGCTGTAGATGTTTGCCTCTGTTCCCGCTGTCATCTCGTACATACATGGCAGTATACCCGTTATCGTTCATACTTGTTGATACATCCAATACACCTCTGACCGCTCGCATCGTCTGTTCTCTGTTCTTTGTGTGTATGTGATTTCGCAACTGCCCTGTTTCCCTCTGTTCCACCCCTCTCTTTCTCCCAACGACTGACTCTTGATCCTTCTCATCCACTTCCCATACTCCTTTTTCATTCCTACACTTCCCTCTTCCTCCTTATACCCTGTCTTCTACCTTATCATCATCTATTTCCCTGTGTACATGTTTGCTACGCTTCCCTCTCTCTCTTCACCCTTTGTCCCTCATCCCTCCGCCTGCTTCCTCACTCCGCCTACATCTCCCCCATCTACTTCGCCCCCTACTTATGCAGTACTACCGAGACAGACTGAGTGGAGCAGAGAGCAAGAAGGACAAGATGGAGGAGAGGTTTTCTGACTTGGATGAGGAGAAGAAGGATTTGATCAAGGATCTTCAGAAAGCGGACAAGGAACTCCAAGAAGTGAGGTCAGATGGAAAAAAACCAATGAGCGAGGAGGAAATAAACGCATACACATCTGAGCTTAAGGAGAGGATGAAGGAGTTCAAGCTCAAAAAGTTAGAGCTGAGGGCGGTCCAGACTGAGTGTTCGATCCTCCAGCAAACAGAAAACATCCTCAAGAGCAAAGAAGAACAAGTCGAAGAAAACACCGCGGAAATGGAGAGAAACAAGGGTACGAACACCTCCTCACTAGCTGTTCATTTGTCGTTTCTGTCTCAGATCTCTTTCTCGTCTCTTACGTTCTGATGCCTCTTCTGTCGTATACTTCTTCCGTCTTATATCTGCATCAACAACCCACTCTCCATGCTCGCTCTCAACGATCTCCTCCGCGATGTCTATCTCTTCTCTTTCTCGTCTACCCCACCTGCGTATTCCACTCCATATCGCTCTCCTACCATATCTAACTCCACTTTTTTTTTACTCCACCTCACCCTTCTCTTCGTCTTCTATCCCTTCTGTCCCTTCTGTCGACTCCCTTTCCCTTCTCAGCTTGTCCACCTCAGGAGTGGTTGGATTTACACAAGGCTAATGCGGAGGTCGATAGCTTGACTCTCGCCCAGGACTCTCTAAACGTTCAAAAGAAGAGCTCTCTCGAAGAGATCAGCGCAATGGTTGAGAAGATCAACCAGGTCCTCCAGGCGAACAGAGTGAAGCTGCAGCCATTGATCAAAGATCTGAAGCAGGTGAGGCAAGAGTACGAGGAGTTGGAGGCCGAGTACAACAGAAAGTATGCTCAACATGAGGGAGTGGCTAGTGTTCTCAGGGGAGACGTCGAGAGAACGAAGGAAGAGGTTGCCAAGCTGGTCGGAGAGATCGCGAAGGAGGAGAGCAACTACCACAACGTCCAGATGTTGCTGAACAAGTACGAAGAGGAAGCAAGAGGTTCTGAGAAACGAAGAGCAGTTCCAGCAGGGAAGAGGCAGATTCAGTTCGGAGTACAAGTCATACCAAGAAGCTATCGACAAGGCAATCGACCTCGAACAGAAGGAACAAAGGAAGCTCCAGGCAGATCAAGAAGAATATGACAAGCAAACAAGAGGAGAACGTGGGGCAGGGGAAGATGTTCCTCGACCTCCGAAACTTACTCGTCTCGAAGCTTTCCTCTTCTGAGGCAGACATCAAGTCCAGGAAGGCACTCATTCCCCCCGCTGAGTAGTCATAACACTCAACACCACACTCTATCTATTTTCCTCTACACCTCCCCTTGAATTCACTGATTCACTCCGCTCTCTCCATTGTTGTCTTTTCTTGTTTTTTTACACCTTTTATTTCCCTTGTTCATTACCTGCACTCAAAACCTTTGTTTCACTTTGCCTGAATACATACCTTCTATCAATCAACACACATGTAGTCCTATATGTCTTGTATGCATAATATACATCCGCTCATCCTCTTCCGCGTGTACCATACCTCATCCTCCTTGCTTTTGCCCTTCGTTTCCTATTCTCCTGTACCTCCTAGTAGTTCTCTAGATTGTCTTTATGGTTCTTTTATTTACACATCCCATCGGGGTACTTACGTTTTCATAAAATACTATTTTACGTCTTCTCATGCGTTTTCATAATTTTGTATATTGAATGTTTGTTGCTTCGTTCCATTTTTCTCAGATGCTGACTATGTACATTTCAAAATGAGATAAATTTCGTTTAAACAGATGAAGGAACAAGAACCTAAACTAAACATACGCGTATTTAGCTTTTATATCCATTCACTTCATTACATTTTACTCTATGTACGCGCATTCTAGATGCGGGACATTTGTTTACTATATCTCTTAGTTGTTTCAAGATTCTCCATCTAATCTATTCTGGATCCTTAGTTAATGATTTATTGGCTTATTCGGATGATTACTAGGATATTAACTATTTTCGTACACAAAAAGCTATCCAGTGTTCTGTGTATATCTTTGTTTGCTTCATAGACTGTATATATCTATGCAATACTACATGCATAGTGGGAATGTAAACGACATTTCGGCGCGCAAACATTTCAGTTCGATTTACTCACTAAAGTTGTTTGAAAATCCCAGATTACTAAACAGTTGATTATACATATGTCTTTTCCACGAATTAATACATTGCACATAGACCAATCGCTTACATTAGATTCATCTGCAAGCTATCCGTAGTAAATGCGTTTTACTCACTTTTAGCTGTCTAGGCGAATTGTGTTTCTATGTTTCGTAGCAATCCCATTTCTTAACGTGCTTACGTTTTATGCTCATACATATACCAACCATTTGCTCTATGTGTGTAGGCCAAAACTTATTTAATTGGTCGGTGCATACGTCATTAGATTATGCCCAGTTATTAAATCAGTGTTTCCCCTGAGAGAAGGAACTTACATATTACCTTTACAGCTTATCGTGTATTCAACCAAACTCCATAGGAGGAGCTTCATGCGCTGTTCAAGAGAACAAACAAACGAGAGAGACCAGAAAATACAATACTACTTGATTTGGGAGACAAAGCCTACGCAATGAACCTGTCTAAATACGTGATCGCTCCTCTTCCTTATAAGGTAGTGACTCTGGGTTCAACAGCACCTACTGCTCGTGCACTGACGGCAACTCCTTTGGTGATGCTACACAGCCTACTTAGTGGAAAGGACATGTGGACTATGTTCAGTCATAACCTCAACACCTGCGCTGAAGGAGAAGAACGTCAGAGTAGAGGCATACTTCATGGACGCCAGACACCACGGAGAAGCTCCCCACATGAAACTAGAACATTCGAGTGGACACATGCAGATCGACATGACGTTGGATGTGTTGAACTTTCTGAAACAAAAAATCACCCTGGGACACAAACCCTTCCTCATTGGACACAGTATGGGTGCTAAGGTCGGTCCACTCTCACAAGTACACACATACACGCGTACACAACACCTACCATACACACGTATGCATAAACTCATACATGCATAAACATATACACACGCTTACATACACATATTGATATTCGATAGCAAACGAATATGGAACACTGTTGAAACAGGATCATATGACTTGAATTTTATTTAACACGTGCTATGTTGATTATCAATTTCGTACTGTCTTCTCTTGCTGGCTCTGTTTCGTCAGGTTGCCCTCCTCCTCTCGCTCCTCTCAGTCGAATGTTCTGGGGTGGTTGCACTCGATGCCTCCCCATGCAGAGTCACATGCATTCCCACGATGCATTGTTGTCTTCTATCTCTGAGCTTAACTTGAGCCGAGTGACATCTAAATATCACGCGACGCATGAGATTATCAAGAGCCTCCACTGCAGTCCAGCAACCGCTTCATACGCAATCAGCAATCTGATGAAGAGGGGAGAGGGCGCGAAGGAGATTGCAGACGAAGGGGTGGAGGAAGGGGTGCTAGGACGAGAGGGGAAGAGCGAAAAGGACGACATTGGGAAGGGATACCACTCGTATAGAGACAGCTACGGGGACCTACACATTTCCAGCGCGGGGTCGTTCTTGTGTTCCTCTGGGCTGGACAGGGACTTCTACCCCTGGCCCAAGATTGACGACGACTCGGAATTCTTTTGGAGGATTAATGTGGACTCTCTTCTTGCCCAACAGGGACACGTCCAGGACTTCTGCTTGCCATTGCTCTTTGACCTACCTTTGTCCGCAATAAACTCTCCCTACGTCCACCCCTTCTTCCTCTCCCACCCCTATCGCCAACCCTTGCCTCCCTCCTCCCCTTCGTACTCATTTTCTCCCCAAGAGACCTTTAACGGTCCTTCGCTCTTCATCGGCGGGAGAGAGTCAAACAGAATGACGGATCCTCTGCTACGCCCCCTCGATTCCTAGCGTCTTTCCTTCTGCTGATATCCACCTCGTGAGTGGAGGACACTTCGTCCACCAAGGACCCGACTCCCTTCTCTGCGCGCGACTCCTCGCTGACTTCCTACTTAAAAACGCAGACATATGATCTACATCAACCACAACTGACCAGACCCTACCTGCAGCACTTGTCTCCGCTCTAACAACCCCTACGATGCTTGCAAGGTTGCTTTTCCTCCTTGCTTACGTGTATCTACGTAAATCATAACTCGCTACAACTCTTGCGGCAGCATCCTATCTTTGCTTTTCTTTTTAGTTTCGTCCTCTACGCTACTATCACTAATCAGCCCTGAACCCTAATTACGAGTGACGACTTCTCTGAGATCTCGACTGTGGTTATCCCTAATACTAGTGTTAATATTTTTATTCCTGTTCATATTACAATTGCCACTTCTCGCCCCTCTCCATCGGCGATCGTCTCTAGTCGTGGCTCGTTGGCCATCATACACAAACGAACGTTTGAGTGTATGGACGCTCTCTTTTTGCATGCGGTGTTCTCTTCTGTCGTAATGGGCGTTTGTATTTCGTTACTAATATCTTCCATTTCGCACGGCTGTTTTTATTCTCTCCCCTTTCCAACCTTTACTTTCATTTCTCCGTCAGTCATTAAAAACCAAAAGTTTTTTGTTTTTTTTAACTAACTGTTATTAAAAATAATAAGCCTTTAAAGATGTCACAATCCACTACTCCTGAGCATGCGTATCCTTGACAGATTGAGATGAGAAGAGAGAGACAGCTACCCAAAGGGAGAAACGTAGTGCTAATGTAGTTGCATGTAATGGATACGAGCGAGAATCAAAACGAAACAAACGTGTGCTGAACTGAAGGGAGAAGGAAAACCAAAGGTAGAGAACGCGGTGTGCAGTCGATAAGGCAAGCAGCCACTAGTCAATAGAAATGATCGCAAGAAAGTTCAGTCCCATAAACCAACCAGTCTCCTCTGGATAGACACTACGCATATTGGTATGGCAAAGCACGATCGAATGATCTTGGGTTTGGACGGGTCTAAAGGGGGTCAAAGTATAAGACAAAGTTTACTGCATTTACAACATTTTATTATTCTATGCTCTAACGGATGAAAACAAGAACAGATAATCGCAAATAAATAAATAAATAAATAAACGAGACAAAAGTAGGTTCAATTTACTTGATCGACACTAGCACATTGAACAATGATGTGATGCGGCGAACAGCTCAACAGAGGGCTTTCAGAGGGAGAGGGAAAGGGACTGGAATGGGAAAGGAGGGGAAGAGGAGAGAGGCGAGGGAGTTGAGGAGGCGAATGGCGAGGGATGCTTGTTGAAGGAAGAGGCTCTTAGAAGTTGTCTTCGATTTTGTCATATCCATACGCACTGCCCATCTTCTTCGAGTTGACAGCGAGGAGCTTAGGGCACTCCAAGAGACGGTGACCGAATCCTCCACAGTAAGCGCACCCGTCTCCCTTATTTGCGCCTGTGTCAGACACGTATTCCTGGGGGTCGGGGATCGAGAGCAGGACAGGGGGGATCTTTTGCTTGGCTTGTCTGAGGAGGTGTTTTAGGTCGAGTAAGAGAGTTTCTCTGCTGTCTCGGTTGATGAACGTTGTTGCTAATCCCGTCTTTCCGCATCTTCCTGTACGACCGATACGGTGCACGTAGTCCTCTGAGGGAGACGGGGTGGAAGGGGACGGGGTGGAAGGGGGTGGAGTGGAGGGCGTTGGTGAGGTGGAGCATGGCAAAGGAAGCAGACGGGGGGGAGAATCAGAAGAACAGATAAAAGAAGAGAAAGAGAGGGAAAGAGCAAATGGGATAATACAAGACAGATTGGACGTAAGTAAGAGACGTAATACAAGTGAGAAATTAATGGAATCCCTGAAAAAAAAAGGGATTAGTTGGGTATCGAAGCGAGATTGTGGCAGATTATAGACTGATCTCGATTAGGAAATGTGGTCAGACTCAGAAAATGTTATGGACATATAATACTCTACCGATTTCCTTCGGCATATCGAAGTTGATGACGTGCTTGATGTCGGGGAAATCGAGACCCTTACTGGCGACATCGGTGGCAACAAGCACGTCCTTCTCTCTCTTCATGAACTGGTCCACGGCCTCCTCTCTCTCCTTCTGGTCCTTTCCTCCGTGGATGGCTACCGCGTCCACTCCCTTCAGCAACAAGTACTCGTAGATGTCATCAACGTCGCTCTGGTTGCAGGCGAACACAAGGACAGGGGAGGGGTCTTTTGCAGGCACTCCAGGAGGTAAATAATCTTGGCCTCGTTCTTCACGTACTCCACCTCCTGCACCACGTCGAGGTTGGCAGCTCCTGCTCTTCCCACGTTCACGATCACCGGTTTGATCAAAGAAGACAACGCAAACTCCTGGATCTTCTTGGGCATCGTGGCAGAGAACAATACAGTCTGAGGAGGATGAGAAGGGTGAGAAGGGAGTGCAGGAACCAGTCAAGAATAGCGAACACAGGCGCAGAGAAGTAGGGAAGCGGGCATGGTTAGAAGTACACGTACGGGTGAATGAGCATCGAGCGAGAGGCTATCAATCAAGTGTAATGGGGTGCATGGGGGGGTGTGAGAGAAAAAATACTGGAGTGGATGTGGATGTGAGCGTGGGTGAGGAATTGGGAGTGTATGTGTCTGTGTATATGTATGTGTACATATTAGTACCTGTCTCTGGTGGCTGAAGTGGTCGAGGATACACCTCACATCCTCTTCGAATCCGATGTCGATCAAACGATCAGCCTCATCCATCGCCAAGTACTGAGTAAAGGAGCGGCAAGCGCAAAAGGGGAAAGTGAAAGGGGAGAGTGAATGGAGAGAGTGAAAGTGATCGGCGAAAGCGAAAAGTGAAAGCGATGACAAGCAGAGAAGAAATGAGAGGAAGAGAACAAGGCAAGAGATGAACGAGGGAGAAGAGGGAAGGAACGGCGAAGGAAGCGAAGGGTGAGAGGAGAACACGAGGGAAATCACATCGAAGAGGGGAAAGGAGGGCAGGCGGAAGGAAAGAGTCAACATAAGGGAAAGCGAAGACGAGTTAGAGAAGGGAGTATGAAGAGGAAAAAGTGAGGATGAGGGAAGGGGAAGAAATAGAAAAAGGGAAAGTGAGGAAGAGAGAGACAAGAAGAGGAAAAGGGAGGGAAGGAGGCAGAGAGATAAGGACGGCGAGAGAAACTAAGGGGAGGAGAGGGGAGGAGAGAGAAGGAGAGGGAAGCAGAGAAAAGGAAAGAGAAGGAGAGGGAAGGAAAGGGGGGAAAGGGGGGAAAGAAAAGCGAATAAAAGGGAAGTAAATTGAAGATAAACTTACGATGCATCTGTCGAGAGTCATTCTCTTTCTCTTGAGCATATCCACGATCCTTCCAGGAGTGGCGACGCACATATGGATACCTGTGTTCGGGGGGAACTGGGGGGAAGAAAAGGCGAAAGCAAAGGAGGAACGGAGAAGAAGCGGGGAAAGAAAGCAAAAAAAATCGGGCAAGTAGGAACAATAGGGTTGGTAAGAACACGGATGAAAAGAATAAGCAAGAGATGAAAAGGAGAGAGGAGAGGAGACAGAGAAGGGAGAGAGGGGTGCGGGTGTGTAAATGAAGGCAGATGAACATGCGCATATGTGTGTAAGGGTAGCTATGTCAGTGTACGAGTGAGAGTTATTCATGTTGACTTCTTCACTTACGCTCATGAACTGTTCGGCCATGTTCAGTCCTCCGGTTGCGAGGAGACAATTCAGGGTGGGGTAATCGTGTTGTTTGAGTGACGCTGCGAAGTCCACTGCAATTCCGTGGATTTGTCTGAGGGAGAGAGGGGGAAGGGAGGCGAAAGAAGAGATGAAAAGGAGAGGGGAAGGGAGGAAGGGTGAGAAATGAAGGTAGAGGAGTGAACAGATATAAGTAAAGGAGGCGAGATTAGCAATACATGATAACAGAATGGTAGAAATAGAAGCATAGAAGTGAAGTCTAAGATCGAACTGCAGTCAAGGATACATCAAACAACTACGTGAACAGTACGAATACACGTTAAAAGCATGCAACGTTAAGTAATGCTGCCAATCTGCCTACGTAACAATATAGGTGGAGCGAATGCCAGAGTGACTGTCTTACCTGGCGAGCTCTCTAGAAGGAACGAGGACGATTCCTACCGGTCCCTGGTTCCTCCCCAAGGGTCTCTTGAGCTCTTCTTTCAGGGAGAACATTACCATGGGAAGGGTGAACACCATCGTCTTTCCCGATCCAGTGAACGCTATTCCGATGATGTCTCTTCCTCCCAAGATGCATGGAAGACACTGGATCTGAATCGGAGTGGGACGAGCGATTCCTAGTGCGGGGAGCAAACGAACAAGGGGAAAAACAAACAAGGGGAAAGGGCGGGAAAGGACGTAGGAGAGTAGGATTTTGAGAATTAATGCGTGTGTGTACGTGTGTATGTGTGTGTATGTGTGTGTGTGTATATGCGTGTGTATATGTGTGTGAGTGCCCGTTGGTACCTTTTTTGTCGAGCACTTCGAGGATTGGATCGGGGAACCTCATGTGTTTAAACTTCGTAATGGGAGCAGGGATATCGTCTCCCTCGACCAGGATCTTATATTTCTCTCTTATGCTTTTGCACTTCGACTCACTGTATTCTCGGATGTGTTCGGGAGGTCTCCATCCTGAGAGAATTCAATCGGGGGATGAGTGAGAAAGGGGTGGGAGGTAAGCGGGAAAGATATAGGAGTGGAAAAGAGATGAGAGTAGGGTGATGAAGACAAGGAGAGGAATGGGTGGGTGATCGTAAGGGGACAAAAGGAACGGGAAAGGGGAGCGGTTAGGGCATTATCGGGCAGGGCAGGAAAGGGAAGGGTAAGCGGAAGGAACAACGAGTGGATGGACAGGGGTGGTAGGGACAGAGAGAGGCGCAAAGGGAAAGGACGAAGGAAAAGGGAAGGGGGAAGGGAAAGGAGAAAGGGAAAGGGAAAGGGAAGGGAAGGGAAAGGGGAAGAGACAGAAAAGGGTAAGGGGTGATAGGTGAGTGTGGAATTCAAAGTGCAGGTACAAGGGTAGAGATAGAGGACAATCAGAAGAAATATACGCGTTAGATAGCAACCTAGACAAATAGAGAAAGGTGGTGAACTTCAAACAAACGTATCAAGCCAATGAAACAACTCAGATTGACTCGTTCCATCCCCCCACAACATGGACAACTCCCTTCATGTGCGCACACGCATCAACACACAGCTTAGAATTCAACTCCCCACTCCTTCCCTATTCCTTTCCCATTCCTTTCCCCATTAAATCCTCTTCACCCCTTTTTACCCTCTTCACCCTCCGTTTCCACACCCTCTCTAGCGCTCATCCCCTTGTATCCTTCTGTTCCGTTCCAATTATTATTCTCACTCTCTCGCCCTCTCGCCCTCTCCTCCTCCCTACTCCCCTTTAGCCCCTTCATTCCTATGAACGAACATCCTCTCCTTCACCTCTGCCCTCCTTCTAAATACGCATCCGCCCTTTCGCATCTACCCTCGTACATAGCCTACTCTCCCCCACTCCCCTCACCCCTCCCTCCACATTCCCTCCCCTCCTCCTCTCCTCTGTCTCTCTTTTTCCTTCACCTCTCTCCACCATCTACTTCCCCTTTCCTTTCCCCCTTCTTTCGCTTCTACTCCTTTGCATTTCCTCTGCCCCTTTCTTTTCACTTCGTCTCTTCACCCCCCTGTTCTAGCTCTTCATTTCATCGAACATCTTCCACTGATTGATTGTGAGACCTGCATTTCGGTAACTGATTTTAAGCCATACTTGCTCTTTCGTTTCCCCAATTAGTTCACCACCTTTCCTCCTCTCTCTCTCCCTTTCTTTTCTCTTCCTTCCCTTTCTACGTTCTTTCCTTCTCCTTTCTTCCCCCCACCTTTCCCACTCCCGTTCTTTTCCTCCCTATTTCCCTTCATTCTCCCTCCCTATTCCTCACCATTCACAACTTTACTCTCACACCATTGTCTACACTTCTCCCCCCTCTGAACGCACAACAGCTGTCAAACATAAATATGAGATATAGAGCGGTCCAACCATGAGTTTTACAATGTGCGTTCCTACCTGTTTCCATAGGTTTATCGAAGATCTCAGCTACTCCCGCAGCCTGTTTCCTTCCAACGAGTGGAGCTCTATCTTTGTTTAAGTGCTCCATCAGGTACTTCTCCTCTCTCTTCTTCTTCTCTCCTCAGTCTCCTCGTTTTCTCCTGAACAAGCAATACACACACCAATTTGTAAAACACACGTAAGAAACGTATTGAGGATAATGCCAGTGAATGCATACACTACAAACAAAACAAAACGGAACTGAGCCTGAGCAGTAGTTCGATCAGAACGAAACGAGTACACATCTATGCTCACCTCTCTCAGATGCAATCTCTCTGGCAATCTCAACGAGAGTTTTGTTCGCATCACTATTCAAGGCTTCTCTTCTCAACTAAGATAACAATACATCGATGAATCCAGAAAGATACAACATGGCGGAGGTGTTAGTGTCGTTCGTTGACTAAGCATCACAATGACTCAAACAATAACGTCATACTTACATGATATTGCATATGAAAATGAATAAACGCACATACATATACATACAGTGTGATAATATCATGTTCATAATAGTTGTATTTGATTCTATATCTCATATTATCACACAAAAAACAAACTTACAGATTCCTCCTCATCTCTTTTCCTTCTTTGCTGCAGAATATACGAAGAGTTACGTTTAATTTGTTCCAACCTCTCCCTCTCCATCTCCTTCCTCCTCTTCAGTGGAATATAATCAACTTTATCTGAATCCATTTCTGATCAGAGATTAACTATGCCTTACTTTTCTTTGTTTGCTTTAACTTAAAGAATTGTATATATAATTTTGAATAAGGGAAAAGAAACCAAAAAAAAACTGCTGCGCTAAACAACTACGAATATCACTTGTTTCATTTGATAGACTGAATAAGCAACAATCTTACAATTAGAAGTGTTTCTTTATAACACTTCCTCATCTCACATATTTTTTGTAGTGAGAAAATCAATTACTAGAAGGAATTTATTTTTCCCAATTTAGTGTCGACCTGAGCAATGTCACTTGCGTACTCCAAAAACCCATTTGCGATTCCGAATGAAGATGTTTCGTTAGCAGAGAAGCGTCATATTCAGCACATTAACGACCACCGAAATGATCGCGTCGTGAATGCTAAGGGGTTGACAGACAACCACATGACCCCCTTCCGTCTACCTTTGAGAGAAACCCAAAGAAGGCTCAGATTAGAAGAGGTGAGTAACGAGCTAATTATAATCGCTCCCATATATTTCATGTGTAAACGCATCCACATATACTCACTAGTTTGATGAGTGTCTGTGTACATCCATTAGTCTAGTTTGTGTTTCTTCTTGCCTTATTTCGTTGGTATTCTATATTCTCCACTTCTCCTTCTCTCCTTTTCGTGTTCTTTGCGTGTATTATATTTTCTTCTTTAACTATACACTCGTTTCCTTGATTCTTCACTAATTCCCTATGTCATGTGCATCGGTATGTACCCCTGATCTCTTCGTGTGATCGTAGAGGAGAACGACAGGATCTTCCATGATAACATGGTGCTAGTTTCTCGAATGAGGAAGATCATGCAAAGCGAAGGAAAGCTAGTCACGTCGGAGGTGTACCTGCCAAAGGATGGAACGCTGAGAGGGCCAAGGAGGAAGCAGGTAGAGGACGAGATAGCGCTGGAGAACCGGAGGTTGGCGAAGAGATTGGAAAACACCAAGTCGGTGTGTTCGAGGAAGGAGTGGGCTGAACACGCAGAAAGAGACGTGAGAGGGGAGGGCAACCTTTCCAGACACCCTAAGAGGATAGGGGCAGCAGGGGGGACCGACGCAGTGGGAGCGAAGGGTGCTGATGCGGTGAACAACCCCAGAGCCCCTCTTCTTCTCTTTCGTTGACGAGGTTCTTGGCCGTTGACTCCGTTGAAAGAGGAAGGCAGAGCAGAAGGGAAAGAGAGAGGGAGAGAGAGACGTCTTCTCTATCACCAATCTACTCCCTCCCTCCCTCTCCTCCCTCCCTGTTTTCGCTCTCCCTCCCCCCTCTCTCTCCTCTTCCTCCGCCAGTATAGGGGAGGGGGCAGGAGGAAAGGGGAAGCAGAAGAGTGAAGGGAAAGGGAGTGGAAGTGGGAAGGGGAAGGAGAAGGGGAAGACGGGGTATGATTTGTCGACATCCTCAAGAGTTGGAGTGTCGGTGGATGATCTCTGGTCGATGTTTAATGCGAAGAGGGGAGGAGACGTGTTGTTGTACAAGGGAGAGACAGAGGTGGGAGGAAAGATGGCGAGGGTGAGCGTAGAACAAAAGATCAGGGCAAGGGCAGGGGGAAGGCAAAGCGGGCAGGGGAGAAGGACAGGGGGGTTGGAGAGAGCAGTAGTGGGGATAGGATTCACCAGGGAGTGGGAGGAGGTGTCATTGAGATAAAGATTGTCCTTTTGTCATCGCGGGGGAGGAGAGAGGGAGGGGAATGGAGACAAGGGAGGGAAGAGAGGGAAGAGAGGGGAGGGAGGGCAGAGAGAGGGGAGGGAATGGGGGAGAAAGAAGCGGAAGGGGAAAAGGAGAGAGGGAAAGGGAAAAGGAAAGAGAGGGACTCTCTGGACTTTCCTCTTCTCTCCCTCTGCCCTCCTCCTCCACCCTTTACTCTTCTCCTTCCCTGAGCCACTCATCCTCTTCTTCTTCTCTCTCCTCCTCTCCTCCCTCATCCTCTCATCCTCCTCCTCCTCCTCTTCTTTCTATCCCTCAGCGCCTTCTCTCCCTCCCTCCCCCTCCCTCTCCCACTACAGAGTTCCTTGCCTCTCTCCCCCTCTCCGACGTCTACTCCGCCTTTTCCTCATATCCTCACCTCTTCTTGCTTCCAATAGAAGCCTTCTCGCAAAAGCCCTCCTCTCCTGCTGTTTCTTCATCAGACCTAAAATATCTCATAAAATATCTACAGGCAAACACAAGGCACCCTTGGACTTGTGCATAGATCTTTCTAAACCACTCCACGAACATGATGAGGGGGAAGAGGAGGAGGACGAAGAGGAGGAGGAGGAGGAGAGAAGGAGGGAAGATGAGATGTGGAGACGAGAAATGGAGAGAGAAGGAGTAGAGGAGGAGCAAAGGGAAAGAGAAGAGAGAGAAACAGAGGAGAGGGAGGATGAGAGGAAGAGGAGGGAGGGGCAGGGAAACAGTAAGAAAGAGAAGGAGACGGAGGGAAGAGATAGAAAAGGAAGAAGAGGGAGAGAAAGTAGGAAGGGGAAAGGAAAAGGGGAAAGAGGAAGATTTGGAGAAGGAGGGGGGTGGGGGAGGAAAAGAGGAGGGGAAAGAGAAGGAAGAGGGGAACGAAGACGAGGGAAAGAAGGAAGATGAGAATAGAGGGGAAGGAAAGGAAAAGGAGGAGGTGGAGGAAGGGAGGGAGAAGGACGAGGTAGAGGAGAAGGATGACGTAGGAAAGGAGTCGGAGAAGAAAGATGAAAACAATGGAGAGAAGAACGAAGAAGAAACAGAGAAGGTGGAAGCGGGTGAGAAGAGTGAGAGAATAGATGTGGATGGGAAGAAAGAGGGCGCGGAAGAGAAGAGCAATCAAAATGAGAAGGATGAGAAGAAGATTGAGGTCGGGGGAGATATTAGGGGTGAGGAGAAGGAAGAAGACGAAGGGGTGAAGGAAGAGAGCCCAGAAGAAAAGAAAGAGGGTCAAGAAGAGAAGAAAAACATCCAAGAGGAAAAGAATCTCCGAGGAGACTAAAGAAGATGAGAAGAAAGGAGCGGATCAGGAAGAGAAGGAAGAGAAGGAAGTGAAAGAAGTGAAAGAAGTGAAAGAAAAAGGGAAGAAGAACGAGGAGGAAGAGGTGGTGGAGGAGAAGGGGGAGGAGAAGAAGGAAGAGAAAAAGGAGGAGAAGGAAGAGGAGAAGGAGGGGAAGAAAGGCGAGAAGGAGGAAGAGAAGGAGGAAGAGAAAGAAGGGGAGAAGGAGGTGGTAGTTGTGGGCGTGGATGAGTCTGAGTTGCAGTCTGTGTTCATTGATATTTCCATTTCCGATACACTCCACTCTCTCCTCCCCCTCCTTCTGATTCCCTTCCACCCACAGGTGTTTCCGCTGAAGATATTTCTAAAACAGATATTTCTCAATCTAGTATTCCTGAGAGAGAAGTGTGCGTGAGGGTATACACAAGGGGAGAAGGAGATGAATGGCAGTCTATGGAAATCGAAACAGAGTGGAGGAAGGTGGGGAGGAAGGAGCGGAGGAAAGGGGGGACGAAGGAGGAGGAAGAGGGGGGAGGGGGAGGGGAGGGGAAGAAAGAGGAGAAGGAGGAAGAAAAGAAGGGAGGAGAGAATGATGATGAAGTGGAGGTTAGTTTCAACTCATTGGTGGAGTTGAAGTATTCGCACAGAGGAACCATCGAATATGCATTCCTCCTCTTCTCCAGGGAGAGAAACAGACAGGACGCTAGGGAAGGAGCGGAAGGGGAGGGGGGAAGGAAGGGGCAAACGAGGGGAAGAAAGAGAAAGAGGCAGAAGGGGAGGAAAAGAAGGATGAAGAGAAGAAAGGTGAAGAGAAGAAAGATGAGGAAAAGAAGGATGAGGAAAAGAAGGATGAGGAAAAGAAGGATGAGAAGAAGGATGAAGATGCGAAGGAGGAGGAAGGAAAGGAGGAGGAAGGAAAGGAGGACGATGGCGTAATGTTGGGTTCAGCAGTAGTCGCAGTGGACGAATTGGTCGAGATGGAGGACGGGGTTGCACAGGTTAACTTCGCCTCTCCCGACGGAGTAGAGAGCCAACACTGCGTACTCACACTCTCTCTCAAGGCCATTCAATAATCTATCGCTGGCCTTGTATTTGATATTTTCTAGTATTTGTGTGATGTCTTTGTTTTAGTAGTTTCCTTGTTCTCATCGAATTTGTCCGTGCGATGGCTCTATATATACGTTCAACTATCTCCCAAATGACTGACTACACATAATACGATGATTTTTTTGAATCAGTTTTAGATTCGAATATTCATTAATTTAACTTTCCTTCTTACGTTTGTTTCTTGATTGTGTCGTACACGTTAAATCTGTCTCAGAACTTTTTTTTAATTTTTTTTTAAAGTAAAATGCTCTATTTATCAAAGTTTTGTGTGTTCACTGCATAGAATAAATGAAAATGCTTTGTTTTTTTTTTAGAAAATGTGCAGTCTCAACCTTTAAAAAGCTTTGGATTTCTTACTATTAAGCATGCTTACTCTTATTTCAAATATTTAAATTATGCTAACTTGAAGCGACTTGAAGTGAAAAGCAGTTGAAAAAAATAAATGTGCGCATGCTGTTTATACTTTATTCAATACTATGTACAGAAAGATATTTTATAATTCTAAGTGCACTCATTACTAATGTTTTTATATATGTATACCGTGGGTTCATGTATTTCCTGCTTGTGCTACCTAATAAGCATGGAATGGGACGAAGGGAGGTATAACGAGGCTCTTCGAAGCATTAAGAAACAATCCAAATTTGCTCACGATCAAGGAAGAAAACCATTGTCATTGTATAGTTATCGCCATAAAAAGCAGCAACAACACGTTAATGGTAAGATTAAGCACTGGATGAGCACTTCTCTTTTCGTCATCCATTTCAGACTGGAATTAATGAATTACTATTTCTTGTGTTTTTGAACGTATTTTTAGACAGGCCTCAAATGGCTAGTTCTCGTTTTAATGAAGATGAATTTGGTGATGAAAACATGAACAGTGCAAATAGGAATTACAACATGAGGCAGAGTGATGATGAAAATGAAGATTGCTACTCATCGAAGAGAAGGAAAACTGTAATTACCTCTTACACGTCAGTAAAACCGAAACAGGCATGGAGTGGCGACCTTCTTTCGACAAGAAGAACATCGTATCAACAAGATCTTTTGCAGACGAGAGACCCCAAATCAAGGGGCGACCTGCTGTCAGTTTCGAGTAGAGGTGTGTGTGAAGGCGGGGAACATTCGGATGAAGAAAATTTGCTTTCAGTTAAGAGACGAGGAGGGGCTGATGAACACATCAACGGGGTGGAAGGGGAGGAATAGAGACACAGATGAAGCACAGCCGGGGAAGCAATGCACTATGCCTTCGTTCGAACGTTTTGGATTACCTCGAACAAGAATATCTCCTGTGACATTTCTGGTTCAAGCCAAGCACTCATCCATGTAGACGATGCTTCCTCGATTAAAAATTACTCTGGGGAGGGAGAGAGAGAAAGCATAGTAAACGCAGACACTCAACTGCATGTTGGAGCCAACGATAAATGCACTCAGGGAGAAAAACAGGAAAATGCGCATGTGAGTCTCGAGTTATCATGTGCTGAGGTGATTGGAGATGAAGAAGAGGGCGGCAGATTTAACGTATCGAACGTTTCGAATACTCAAGAACACTCTCTAACTACCAATGCATCCTCAGAAGCTATTACTCGCACAGAAATGCTATGTAACCCTAAGGGAATAGATGCTGGATTGGAAGAACGCGGAGAAGGTCCTTTTTTCACTGCTCAATTTCACGTCTTCCGTTCATCTCTTGCTGCAGTGGCGCGAAGCAAATGAGGCTAAGTCATGTATGTGTAATCACTGCGCAAGCACTGAAACAGACCCCACTTTCCTCCTGGAAACGATCAATTATACTTCTGATACGGAGTGGGAGGATGTAGATTGTGATATAGTGTGTGGTATACGAGAAAATATTGACGAGGTAGAGAATTTGAATGAGAGGAATGCTATCAATAGAGGAGGGGCTAGTGGTAGTTCGGATGAAGAAAAAGAGACTGTTACACTCCTGGGTGAAACATTCGTTGTTTCTGAAGAGTGCACGCATGAGCTAGAAGAGGGTGGTGAGACGGATGGAGTAGAGGTAGAGAGTACGTTGCCTGTAAAGTATGATAAGCTGGTCGGCAAAGAGAGGAAGAAAACGCACGATGAAGAGAGTCTGGTGTTTGATCTATTGGACCTGATCGAAGAAGAGGAATTATCATTTAAGCGAGGCATCGAGTCACCTGAATGCAACGACCTTGATTCAGGCAACAGTGTCAATTTCACGCATGAGCTAGTAGAGTCTATTGTTCGGCATGCAATTGAAAACATCAAAGAGTGTTCCAATCCACCAGAATACCCCTGTGAGAGTGACATGTTTTTTGTGCATATTGTCCCTTCAACTGAAGATAATTGTGACGGAATGTTCTCTATCAACATATCCACGTGTCCTGTTAGTGATGGAGTACCAATATCAGATGGAGAATGTATTAGGATGTGGAATATCTAATGAGAACACAGACGAACTCATGAACATTGAGAGCAATGACATCCGAGAGCAAGCATCTGTAAATGAAGGTCACCCAGATGGAGCCATGTGACGACAACGGCTACTGCGACGGGGAATGTGTAAAGTTCAAAGAAGAGATAGCAATTTCTCACAAGAATTATTTGGGACACGAGCCATATGTAATTTCACTCTTTAGTTAGGGAGTATTCTCAGTCCGAAATCTCGAGTATGATAGTTGAGGATTGCTGCGAAGAAGATGATTTGTCTCCTGACACATATTCTGCGACCATATCTGAGGAGATATGTACACTGAGAACACATAACTATAAGATCATCGAGTGGAGATCAACAGATCTTGTTCCTGCAAAGACTAAAACTATGCAGGCTAAAACACAGTGTTTCGTTCCTACCTGTATAATCAGCTCGTGTGACCTGCTAAATCGGAAAGCATATATCATCAACGTAAACCGTATTTTAAGCACTTCAGCGCTACGGAAGGCTATTCTAGCTCTTGCAATGGTAAAAGCACGCGTACACAATGAATGAAAAAGATTGTACGAAAAATGTAGCAATGTGAAGGAATGATACAAGAAAGAATGTTTCAGTTTCACGGGGGTTGAGGCTGCGTATATCTGCATATTCTTATCAATAAAACCATGTAAAGCAATTTGATCAGAACAGTTAATTGCTAATAACTTGGGAAGTAGTAGAAAATGAAGTAATCATCCTTTCTGCGAAACAGAAGGTGGAACAGGTTAGGAAGCATGGCTAGAAAAGCAGAAGGACATTAGTGCATGAAGCTAATTAAGGCAGAGAGAGGTAACAAACGCTCACCTAGTGAAGCAATGAGACTTTATTATGCAAGAGATTTTGTAAAAAGCATAGGAGGGAGTAGAAGAAAGAGGACATTGATGGACTTGATACTCTTGACTTCGGAAACAAATGGGATACATATATGAAATAACCGACATGAAATGTGGTAAAAGTCTACGTTGCATGCATACCTGTGTTCTGTCACACCCACTCAATAGGGAGAAGACACATACATTATCAGGCGCACTCAACTCATAATAGAAAATTGATATAAAGGTTATGCACAAATAGAGAGGGGAAAATAGAAGGGAAACAAGTAAATAGAATTGTGAAGGTTATGATTTTCTTTTTCTTATTTTTTTTACAGATTGTTATTTCTGTTTGCTTGCTACGTTAAACCGCTTGATGAACTGACTAACATATACTGATACTATCTATGCGCACGAAGAGCAAGCAAAATATTGCACCTAAGAATTGACTAAAAATAACGCCAAAACATATAATACAGAAGATGTAGAGCTTAAGAATGTAAACAAAGCATGCACGAACAAATGTATGAATAGAAAGCAGCCAAATAAAACAAACACCCGAAAACATGCAAGCAGAATAAATAGTTAACACACACTGCACGCGTTCTATAGACAAAATGAATACACTGAGAATAAGCGATGAGAAGTATGCAAAGAAGAAAGCGAGGAGAGGGTAAACAGAGAAATCGCAACTGAGTGGCCTCGCAGCAACTTCATGAAGGGCATTTACTGGAATCCATCAGGGCTCATGACGACGAAGTCGAAGTCATACAAGTCAGGCATAGCAGTGTGTCCTGTCATCATACAGTCGGCAATGAAGCAGAGAGACCACCTGAACGCAGGCTGCTGAGAGTAAGGTGCGTGGGTGGGTCCAGAGATGGCGTGGGATATCCTTCTGTTGGCCCCCAAACGGAACGAGGTCACCTTTGAGTCGATTCCTCCGAAGGCCTCGGGTTTCTGCACGGCGGATGACGAGGCGAACACGGAGGCAGCGGTGACGACAGAATTTCCGGACTCCTCGGTCTCAGAAGACTCCTCGGGGTAGTTGGAAGAGGAGGTAGCATTCTGTTGGGCGTACTTGTTTTCGTAGTTGACTGAAGTTTCCCTGTTCTTCCTCGAGGGACGGTCAATCGCCCTGGACCCCAGGTACTGCTCCATCCTCGACTCCTTCACCTTCCCATTCTCCTGCACATTGCCCTTTCCTCCTCCCTTGCCCTTGCCTTCGGTGAGGCCGTCGACGAGGTCAGTCAGAGGCTTGGGGGGTGTGTGTCTTCTTGGTGATGTTCCTGAGAACTCCTCGGTCGAAGGTGGGTGGGAGGAAATTGTAGGGAGTGAGGTCGAAACGAGACATGAGCGCAGAGGCAGGGTTCTTGTGGGAGAGGGGGTCGTTTGCGAAGTTGTTTCCGAGCATGACTTTCTTGATCGCATCTACACCATTGACGAGGGGAGCATCTCTTTGGAAGATCCTGTGTCTGGAGCAATACTCCCACGAGTACTCGTCTCCGTGGGTTCTAGTCATGTCGGTGAATCCGGAGAGACGGTTGATGACGGGGAAGAAAGGGATGTTGAACGAGGCCCAGTACCCTTGGGACACCAAAACACTCGTCATGTCCTCTGCGTGGACGTACCCCGGCAATTGCTCTAACACCCACAACAACCCTCCTGAGGCAAAACGAGTAGAGGAAGGCAGAGACTCAGGCTCAAACTCGTTGGAGGAAGATGAAGAGGAAGAGGAGGACGAAGAGGGGGAGGCTTTCTTTCTCGAGGCAGCAGAGCGTGCACCCGACGAAGGGCTGTGTGCCAGCTGAGCAGCGAAGAGGGAGGAAGTGGAGACAGAGTCAGAGGAGTCCTCTTGGTCTTCAGAGAGAGAAGGGGAGGAGGATGAGACAGTGGCGAAGGTAGAGGGAGCAGCAGATCCGGTGATCCAGGAGGAAAGGCGGGAAAAGAAGGATTGGTGGGTGAAGGAGGCAGCAGAGGGGTCGGAAGGGGGTCTCCTCAGCCCCAGTCTTTCTGCAATGCTCTTCTCCGTCAGTTTTTTGCAGGGAGGTCGGAGTGGGCCGGGGACGAAGGAGAAGAGTTAGAGGCAGACGAGGCTGCGACAGATGAAGAAGCAGAGGGGGTAGAGGCGTAAGACTGCGTCTGAGGAGAGGGGTGAGCCCTCCTCTTGGTCCTGGCCTCGACCTCCTTGTTGAAGACGTTCATATCGACTACCATCCACTGGTTGTTGTATGTTCCGGAGTTGAACATTGAGAACAACTCAGTCCACTCACGACCTGACTTGGCACGGTACGATCTGAAGAGAAGCAAGCAAACAAACCATAGAGGGGTGGAATGGGGGAAAAGTTAAGACATACATGGAAAGGAGGGAGAGCAGCAGGAGGGAGAAGGACGACGCAAATAACAAACGGGAACAAGCGTTAGATGAAGAACAGATCAAGGCACATCAGAGCGAGTGAAATGAAATAATAGGAGTGAAAAAGAAAAAGCACATATGGAGCATGCAAGCGACGATCTCTTAGAGATCGAATATACATAAATAAGAAAGAAAGAGGGATGGGGAGTAGCACAGGAATAAATAACAGAGCAAGAGAGGTAAATTGAAATAGCAGAGAAAGAGAAAGAGGTCTTACGCGACGATGGTTCTGAGCCAGGAAGGAACTCTTCCCTTGTTGTAGACATGTTTGTAGAGGTCAGGGTTGAAGACTCCGTTGGTGGTCTCGGTTATGACGAGTCCGTTGGTGTTGATATAGAAGTCGTCGGTGGAGGACAGGTAGATGGGGGAGGAGGAGAAGGAAATTCCCCTGGGTCCGTGCACCTGGAGGTCTAAGTCATAGTGTTTGTATGTCCTGAGCATCGACCCATAGCTATCCCATGTATTGTGGGAGATGATCACGTCGTCGTGGGTGAGGGAGATGAGTGCAGAGCAGTGCCACCCAGAGTTGACCGTCATTCCGGACAGTTTGTGTTGAGAAGATCCCTGGAGAGCGGCTGTGGAGCCAAGTCCACTCACATTGTGGGAGGCAGAGGATACCAACTCAGACAAGTCTCCGCTGTCGAACACTCCCTCCTTCGCTCCCTTCGCCCCCTTCGCCCCCTTCTTTCCTCCTTGTTCCCCCTTTCCTCCCTGTGCATTGTTGCCCAACCATTCATCAGCCCAGGTCACTGCATCCCCGAACTGCCCCTTCGAGGCAGACGAGGGGGAGTACGCAGAAGAGGCGGTAGAGGGAGAGTGGGTGCGGGGTGAAGAAGGCGATGCGGGTGAGGTTTGTTTGTTTCTTTGTCTGGATTCAACTGCATCCCTAACCCTCTGGGAGAGGGAAGAGAGCTCGTCCGAAGCAGTAGGGGTCTGGGTCCTGAACCTTTCCTTCGCGTGTGAAACGTATTTCTTCCCTCTCTTCCCCAAACCATCCATAGAGGAGTCGTGAGTGGGAGAGGCTGAGGAAGAAGAGCCAGAGTTGGTACCCTTGTCACTCTCCCTTTCCTCAACTTGGTCAATGTCTGTTCCATAGTACTGCTTGATCACATCAAAGTAGTCGCTGTCGGATGAGAGGAGGGAGATGAGAACAGCGCATCGGAGAGGGAGGTGGGGAAGCCCACCTCATCAACATCTACCTTGCTCAGTTCCCTTCTCTTGTTCTCCTCTTCCACCTCCACTCCTCCCACATCGGGGTCTCTGGAGTGAACGAAGAGGGAAGAAGGGTTGGGGATAAAAGAACCGGAGGAAGAAGAGGAAAAGGAAACGGGGGAAAGGTCTACATCGTCAGGAGTAAGGATGAGCGAGGAGGAGGGAGAGGGCGGTTTGGTTCCGTTTCTGTGTTGGTAGATGTCTCTGATTTCCTTTTCCTCCTTCTTGCTCAATTCCTGCTCCATCTTCTTGAGTGTTCTCCTGGCCTCTCTCTGTCCCTTCTTGCTAGGGTCCTTTCTCTGTTTGGAGTAGGTGGGTCCGAGGTCGAGGGACAGCATGGGGATGAGGTCCATCATGTCTCCGTCCATCTGCATGATGTAGATGTCAACTAGAGTCAGTCGTTGGTCTGGGTTGCAGTATCTGTTGTATCCGTCTAGCATTCCGTACAGCTGGTACAGTACCAGCCTCACTTCTCTCCAGTACTCATCTTGCAACACAGTCTGCGTCTCGACGTGTCCTCTGAGCCACTCAAGTTGAGAAATAACGTAGCTCGTGACCTTGGAGGGGACGTTGGTGCGGAGTCTTCTGGACAGATGAGCGAGGGGGTTGTTTCCGAACATTTCCTGGTATGTGTTGATGTAATTGAAGAACATGTGTTGGTGGTTCACCGCTGCCTCTGCGAACCCCGCAGCGTACATGGCGACGAGGTCAGGGGTGTTGTTGAGTGCCCTCACCCACAATTCCTGCCACCCAGTGCTGTACTTGGAGTCCACCAATCGAGCGATTGCTGCTCCATTCTTCGTGTCCTGCACGCCGAACTCAGCGGTCACGGAGAGGGAGCTCCAGGAAAGTACCTTGGAGACGTCTCCTCCAGAGACATAAACGGTCGCTACTCTCTCCACTGCATCGGTCCTTCTCCCGTCTCCTGCGGGCAGGTGTACATCCTTTTCTTCCTCACTCTCCTGCTCGGGAACCGTTAGCGAGGCGTACGAATCCACTCCTGCAGGAGAAGCTTCATTGCGGAAGTTGGTGGTGGAAGAAGAGGGTTGGGTAGAGGAAAGGAACGAAAAGACTCCGTCCTTCTTGTTCGACTTCGAGTACTGCACTGCTCCAACCCCAAGCTGATAAGGGGAACCGTCTTCACCCAATGCAAGGCCATGAGCCTCCGCTATGCGAACAGCCTCCACAGCAACCTGGTTGAGAGACGTAGGTCCCTCGTAAATATCTCCGTAGATGTTCCTAGGAGGGGGAAGAGGGTCCGTAGTAACGAACGGTATCGACCTCCCCTCAGCATACGCCAGCGCACACGCCAATGCGATCGCTGTCTTTAATGCATACATTTCTCAACAAGTGCGCCAAACGTTCCAAACGCCGGTGAATTATCAAGCTCTTTGAAGATTCGCACAACAAAAGAGAAAGAAGAGAAAAAAAAAAACAAGAGGGGATGCATACGCCAGTAGGTTAGCTATTTATTTCAACATGAAAAAATGTATTGGCAACAAGTGTGAGCACGTACAGATGCCATATAAGTCTTATGCATGCTAGTTCGGTCAACAAATATGAAAACAGCCGATACACCGGAGAAAAAACAAGTGCACAGAGAATTGTAAGTAACGCAATTTGTCACTTCCAAGTTCTGTCGTGAGCTATCAAGGAAAAAGAAATAAAAAAACATGAGAAAGTTCAAGAGTAATGTATTCATATAGCTGTGGAAGAACGAGTGCGTGAAAGTATTGCTATGTCGTTTGAATGCAGCATTGTATAATAAAGAAAAAAACATTTAAGTCTACTATTCAATAGACTACGAGTCCAATCAGAAAACAACGTTTTATGCGCATACTTTCTTGTATGTTGAGCAAATAAATTGAGTAAAGCACTTAATTGTGTGTATAAAAATTGATATATTACGGCGAAAATTCGAAGGTATGACCTAAACGACGAGTAAAGAATGCCCAAAGTCTTCACCCCCTAGGGTCAAGATTTTTCATTCTCAATTTGATTGATGTGTCTTCTGTTGCTTCTCGACCGCTTTCTATACAAAATGATATCAAATGTATTCCTACGCTATGAAAATGAAAAAAAAAACACGATGCAGGAAGAGTGTTCTACTAAATGTGCTTTCTTGCATATGTCTGTTCAATAATTTTCTTGTTGTACTTATATTTTACAATACTACGCTGCTCAATTAATACATTTACTCAATTATAAATCCTATGAGCCAAAGACACTACAATCATATGAGCAGCTCGTATGTGTGTTCAATTAGAAGTTAAAGTGGGTTTTCATATTCCGTGACTTGAAAGAAAACCTGGTGAATATGATACTAGAAACTGAAAATATCAAGTGCGTGTGTTGAGTCTACATTTTTGTCCCGACTTTTTTCATGCGTCTGGTCTGAATCGATGTGTTTTCTTTTGTGCACTATCCAATCCAAAGCTATTTATTTGAGGGTATGATACCAATTGCAACTTGTCGTCTAGTAACTCTTTATCTTTCATGCAAATAGTCGTACCTGGTTGGAAGCACTGTGCTTAAAATGATTTACTTTCGAAGAAATTTCTCCCATATGGTAAAGTCTTTGCGTATCAAATTACCTGCCTTCACTTTTCAAGATCAATACTTTGAATCAGTGTGCGATTATAAGATGTGCATGATCACAGAAAAAGCGCATAAAAACAATACAGAGCAATTGTCAAAATATCACTTGTTCAAATAAAATATCTGATAGACCTCAGTTGAAAAGTTCCGAGTGCAAATAGCAAAAAAACTCGTGAAGATGAAGGCATCACTTCCCAAGAAGGTTATGCAAGCCCAAACCAGCTCTTCCCAATTTACTGTCGCAGATTGGTTCAAGTATGCCTTTCTTTCAGATAAAAAGCAATCATATGGAGAATCTATCTCGGGCCCTTCTCTCTGTTTGAATTTGAAATCGAAGGACAATAAACCTATCTCTCTCGCCGTTGCATCTACTGGACTGTCCAAGAGCAATTGTACTTCTACTTCTTTTAATAATCAGGTTTGGCAAAAGTTTGACTTGTTCAACTTTGCGGGAACTACTGGTTTTAGACGACAAGTACGTGTTGGGAGAAGACGCAATTGTTGTGGGAGGAAGAAGAAGCAACGGAGACTCTATCTTCAAGAATCTTACTACTGTAAACACTGACTCATCTAAGTTTTCTGGTGGTTTCACTGATGTGGCGGACAAGTTCCTTCCCTTCCAGCGAACAGAGCGATGTGAGCTCTGTGGTGATGGGAGTGGCGGACGGAGTAGGAGGAGTGAGAGAGAACCCTAATCCAGGAGAGAGCTCAGTCTGCGACACGGAGGTCATGTCACACAAGCTCATGCAGTATTGTGCGGAAGAGTTGGGGAGCTTCACTACAAATGCGAAGAAGGTTTTGTCAAGTGCGTTCCTTCGCTTGGTGAAGGAGGACTCCATCCAAAGAGCATCCACCACTGCCTGTGTTGGAGTGCTCTATCCCTCTCCCACCGAGGCTGAGCAGGTTAACCTCCATGTTGCTAACATGGGAGACTCCTGGGGATTTGTTGTGCGTATGGAGGAGAACTCACAGGTATCGACGCTAACTCACACGTGGCCCATGTACCACATGGAGGGAGGAACTGCATACAACAAGCCCCCTGTACAGTTCTCGATAGTAAAGACTGCCAAAGGAAGCTTCACTGGGTCTGATGTGCCTCATATGGCGCAGGAAATCTCTGCTGAGCTGAAGAGAGGAGACATCGTGGTGTTCTGCACTGACGGAGTGGGAGACAATCTCTACGACACCGAAATCAAATCAGGGGTGTGGCTCTCCCTCTTGTCCAACGCATCCAAGCTCAACAACCCCTCCTCCTACCCCTTCCTCCAGAAGTTCGTTGGTCCTCAAGAGGAGGGTCAATCCGTTACCGTGAGCAAGAGAGAAGGAGACGGCTGCTGCGTGTCACCTGACTTCTCAAATTGCAAACGACATGGTGAGGGCATCTCAGACCTCCTTCAAAGTCGATGACATCAGCATTGTTGTTGGACTTGTTTTCTAAGGTCTCAGTCGCATATCCCGAATGCACGGTCTTCATCTCTCAAACGCCAACCCAGCATTTACTGAACTCCACTCGCGCCGTCCACTGCGTTTGCAGCTTGATTGCTGCGTAGATGGACAAGAAGCGTTTGCTGGGAAACGCCGTCAGTGTCATGTATTCCCTTTCTTTATCTTAGACCCTGCGTGTCTATTCATAGATTTGTCGCCTCTTGTATTTGTTTGTGAAGAGTAGAGGCAGGACAACACCGTGTGAATAAACGAGCACCAGTTTTATTTTGTTTCCTACGACTTTTAACATACAGAAATTTAACTTGGAGCGATGATTTTTTTTTATTTAGCGCATGTATGCTCACCGCACTATCTCACTCTTGTCTAGCTATTGAAGCGCTCGGCTACGTATACTTCATGTGAATGCCAATAGCACAAGTGTTTCATGCTGGCAGAGTGCACGCACATAATCCTTTTCGCTGGGTGGGTGCTCAGAATGAAGGCACATAGCAGTATGAAAGGGAAGGAGCGCGATGATGATTCAACGATAGCGTAATGACTACACAGCGATAGGGTAGTGAGAAATGCTGAACAGTGAAAAATGCATAAGTAATATCTTATGGCATTGATTACAAGTGTTGTTTATTCAAGATGAACACTGCACGCCAGAAACCTACAAATGCGAGACTAGGCATGTTCAAGCTAAGTGAAGGAGTGAATGCATGCTTTCGCCCAGCGCCAGAGATGTGCACGTGTGCATTTACTCGAAGAATAGGAGGGAAAATAGTGGGTCTGATTATGATGTTTCACGGTGATACTCATAGTGACAGAGCGAAGGGGAAAAATAAATGTTATACTAACAGTAAACAATCACAGTACAGTTACATGCAAGAAAGAACAGTAGATTGTTTGCATTCCCAAAAAGACCATGTCAATGTGGGTGCTACGAAGAGGAGAGTGGTGGAGAGGGTGAAGAAAGGAAGAAGTATACGAAGAATGCCAAGCAGGAAATAAATAAACAAGAGGGAAGCCAGGCCCAGTGGATGCAAGGTGTGTGAAGGTCAAAAAGGGAACGTATAGGAAAGTGAAGTTGTGCCGGTGGGAGTAAGTGTGTGTGTGTGTGGATGAGAGCATGTGTATTATACGTGCTTGTCGTTACATGAGATGTCTTGGCTTACTGAAGGAGGAGAGAAGAGAAGAAAAATCGTCAATGTCATCTGAAGAGGGAGGTCAGAGGGGGGCAAAAGGGAAGACGAGGATGAGGAGGAGTGCGACGAGATGATTTGGTTTTCTACGCCCATGGGGCAGTAGGATGCTGATACAAGCCTCTTATTGAGGGACGAAACACCGAGGACCCAAGAGAAATCATCTGTTCTCCCGCTCTCTTCCCTCCCTCTCCCTCCTTCCTCTTCCCCATTAAGTCTGTCACCCGGATCGTTCTCATTATGAGAGGAACAAGAGACGCCACACGAGGAGAAAACGAGGGGAGGGAGACTGCGGCCAACTAGGAGAAGATGGGTTCTCAACTTGAGTGGAAAAGGAAGCAAACACCTGGGAGGAAAGGGAAGAGGAAAGGGAAAGGACAGAGGAGAGAGAGAAGAGGATGCGAGAGTGGGAGGCAGAGAAGAAGAAGGCGAAGAATGAGGAGAAGATGGCTCAGGGGAAAGGAAAAGATCTCTTTCCTCGTTCAAAATATCCATTCCCAGGAGGAAAATATCTTCCGTCTTCTCTTCGAAGGTGAGCTCATCGCTTCCCTTGAATCCTCTCTCTCTAGCTCTGACTCATCCTCATCCTCCTCCTCCTCCTCCACATCCGCTGCTCCTGTTAGACCACCTTCTCCGCCCTCTTCTCTCCTCCTCCTCCTTTCCTCCCTCCTCGCTCTCCTGTTCTCTCTCTCTCTTCCGCCCTCCTCTTCTCCTGTGCACTTCTCTCTCTTTCTCCCTCCTCCGCCTCAACTCCACCTCGAATTCCTCTGTTGAGGGAAGCAGGAAATTCAGCAATCCCCTCCTCCTTCCCTCTCTCCCTTCCTCGTTTTTGATCTCCTCCACATCTTTCTCCACCTCTACTTTCTCCTCCTTCCCCTCCTTCCCCTCCTTCTCTTCTCCACTTGTCCTTTTGTTTCTTTCTTCTCCCCACCTTGACGTCAAAAAGGATAGCCTCTCCTGTTCATTCATATTTCCAATGAACTCTTGGTATCTTTCATCCAAATGCTCCAGTTCTCTTTCAAATTGGATAAACGGGGAAGGGGAAGAGGAGGAGGAGGAAGATGACGCACGCAGGCAGAGAGAGAGGAAAAGAAGAGGAGGAGGGAATGAAGAGACAGAGAAAACGATGAGGAAGACACTGATGTAGTAAGATATTTGTGCAGATATTTGTAGTCTGTTTTGTTCTCCTTATCCTCGTTGAAAATATCTGAAATAGACTTCAAACTAGATATTATTTCCTCTTCTCCTTCTCTTCATCCTCCCGCTCCTTCTCTTCCTCTTCTCTCTCCCTCTGCTCCTCTTCATTCTCCCACATCTCACGCACTTCATGGCTCTCCCTCTCTCTCCTCCTCTCTCTCTCTCTCTCTTCTAGTTTTGTTTCTCTCAAATTGAGAAACCTCCCACTGGTTGAAGGAAAGAGAAAAAGGAGGAGGAAGGGGGAGGAGAGGGAGGAGAGGAGGGAAGAAGAAAGAGATCGAAGGAGACGAAGCGGAAGAAGGGGAAGCAGGAGTAGGGAAAGAGAAGGAAGGGTAAGAAGAAGAGGAAGAGGACGAAGATGAAGAAGAGGAAGAAGATGAAGATGAAGAAGATGAAGAGGAAGAAGAGGGAAGGGCAGTAGTAGAAGAGAGAGGGATGAAGAAGAGAGGGATAATTTTGGGAAGGAAGCAAGAAAGGAAAATTATCTTTCTGTGAAAAATATCAACGATGATGGAACCGCTCAAATTGAGATATGTGGAGGTGGGGGAGTAGGGGGAATTGAGGAGAGAAAAACGACTTATGATGCTGTGGAGAGAAAAGAGGAGGAGAAAAGGGGGGAAGAAAAGGGGAGGAGGAAGGGGGGAGGAACGGGGGGGAGCATAGGGGGGCGGGAAAGAGGGGGAGAAAAGGAAAGGGAAAGGGAAAGGAAAGGGAAAGGAAAGGGAAAGGGAAGGGAAAGGAAAGGGAAAGGAAAAGGGAAGAAAGAGTAATTAGAAACAAATAGAGAATTACGCATGCATGAGAGAAGGAGAAAGAGAGAAAGAGAGAGAAAGAGAGAGAAGGAGAGAGAAAGAGAGAGAAAGAGAGAGAAAGAGAGAGGATGCGAATGCCAATGCGAGTCAGAGTGTGAGTGTGTGAGTGAGTATATCAGCATGCGTTGAGTACTAAGTAGATGCAGCTGCGGTGATATGGGGAGATAAATGGTGCGATACCTGAAGTGTAGAATAGTGAATGAGTGGATAAGAGAGAAGAGCAACACGAGCGATAGACACTTCGAGACACCGCTAGAGATGAGGAGTGCGCATAGTCTCTCCTTCTCTCCTTCCTCACGTGAGTTTCAGCTCCCTCACTCTTCTGAACCCCTCTCTGTTTGGATATGAGTTCGATTACTCTGCTAACACCCACTACACCCTCCACCTCCGCCTCTACGCGCCCTCCCTCCTCCCTAGTCATTTCCGTACATACACTCATGACCGTCCCCACCCCACCAGCGAAGGAGTCCTTTTCGTCCCTCTCCTTCCCCTTGCGCCCCTTCTCCATCATCTGAAGGATCTCTCTGCTCTTCTTGAGTTCCTCGAAGACAGGATAGAGCAACGTGAACCCATCGTAGCATACTCCTCCGGCACCTAAACAAACGCATCGGGCGGGACAAATGTAGGAATGGGGATAGGGAGCATGACACGTTAAGAAACGGATAGTGATCGTTGTTTGTGATGAGCATAATGTTTCAAGATAAAGCGTGCTAGACGCATCCTTCGATCCTAGTTCACCTAGTGTAGGGTGTCTCTCGGTAGCGAACGTTGCGTTAAACATCAGTTGAGCAATGTGGTGCTCGATAAGGAGGCAGGACGAACGGGTGATTAAGAAGATGGCATTTGAATGTGTGATAAATGAACCTTACCCAAGAGAGAGAGAGTGAGCAGAGGCCGGCGGTACTTGTTCAGCACATCGTATTTCCACCCAAGCACTCCACACCCTACTGTGGAAGCAGCGCATACCGCTGTGGTAGCAACAGGATACTTGTCGGCTGACCGTTCGATTGCACTTTGAGAAAGAGTAAACACGTCTGTTGCTACTCCTTTTGTCACACCCCATACTCCCTCCAAAACCATTCCCGCATGTTTTCCCACAAACCACGCAGCAGATTTTACTTTTTCCGTCGCAGTATTGTTGTCTGTATGAGCGGGTTTCTCCGCTGGGGATTCAAATCCAGTGGTGTTCTCATTGTCATCGGGTAAAAAAGGGAGTTGCCTCTGTGATTCAATGAATTCATTAATCTCCCTATCAAAATAACTGTTATTCATCTACAATATACTTTGTGAATGGTGAAATGTTCTGCAACTGAGAAAAGAAAAGTGTGTTCAAGTGCGTACGTTTGAAACCCTCGGTTCAAATTAGTGTAAGTATTACGCCTACGCCCAACTAGATGTCAGTAAGATTCCACATTAGATTGTTCTTGGAAAAAAAATCTGAAGTAAGAAGAGAGCCAGAAGCAAAATCCAATCCATACTGGAAATGTACATGTATACATCTGTCCTCCCCTGTGTGTGAAAACGTGAAAGTAGCACGAGTGTACTAATGACACATATGACATTTAGATGGCCTTGTTAAAAAAAAAAAAAAAAGATTAGTACAGTCTGGTTCTCTGTGTCTTCTTTGTCCTTGCCATACGATTACCTGATTCAATGTTGCCCAATCGGTGCAAGCGTGTCGCATACTTACAACAGAAATCAACCAAGCCAACTATGGACTAAGTAATCTGATGGGCGGGGCAGAAGAATTCTGGTGCGCAGTATTTTTGTCTGCATTTGGGATATCCCAGATTACAGTAAATTTCACTTGAACACATTATAACGGTTTGCTGTACGGCTGAGCACTAAGTTGATAACATATCGCTGAGTGTACAAAGGCGAAGCCATTTACGCCTCCCAATCGCAATATTGAGCCAATGATTGAGCAGATAAAGGAGTGGAATGAAAACGTGGTGATCGAGATGGACTTGTGAAAATTTCACCCCATAGCGGCACGAAAGAGCCAGTGAGAGAGGGGCTGGGCGACTGGGGAGATGACGAACTAGAGGGTGTATGGGGATCGACTCCCATTCAATGAAGTTCTCTAGGAAGATGACTATCCCATCCCATCCCCTCATCGATATGATGGACCAAATACAGACGAAGTGTTTTTGTGTTTTTTTTTAGTCATACGTGCATCTTGTAGACTATGATTTACTCACGAAATATTTTTTCTTGAGATCTAGACTGTTATGGTTCATGGTCTGCAGTTGTCCCACTGCATCGGGAAGAGGATAGTCATATCCCTCAACAACCTCTCTCTACAGTACAAAATAGTGGTTAAATGAACGATTAAGCGAGTATCCATGCCAACTATACAAATAGTTGCAACACATGAATCACGACGGTTACTTGAAGTAGATTAAATATTGGTGTGTATTAAAAACAAAAACAGCGACCGTAAAAACAATAAATGAAAAAGAAAACAAACAAGTGAAAACAAAGAAAAAAATAAACACAAGAAGAAAAAGTGAAAACATCAAGAAGTGGAAGCAATGCAGTGCGGAAATGAGAAAGTGACAAAGAACAGATCACAATACACAAATTGCGGGCATCGCATAGCTGATAGTATTTGAAAAGCATCAGATACTTTATATGTGAGTGTAGGGATGGACATCGTATGTGGAAGGAGGTAAAGGCAAACAACGGAAGTATCAGATGGGGATTGAAAAGGAATAGAAGCTGGAGCAAACACAAACGCAAGGAAAGTGGGACTATTGATAACGAAAATCGAACTGGATCGATCGAGAAAGAGGAGGAAGAGAGAAGCAGAGGAATGAAGAGAAGAACAGCGAGGGGCAGACGCAGAGAGAGATAAAGAGAGATACGGAGAGATACAGAAGACGGTGAAGGGAAGAGAGAGGGAAGGACCTAAACCTTAATTAGAGGAGAGGGGAAGAGGGGTTGAGGAGAAGAGAGGAGGAGAGTGAGGGGGAAGAGAAGATAGAAGATGAATCATTCTCCAAGAAGAATCCCACACCTCCGCTGTTTCTGTTGGACCCTCCGCCCCTCACTCCACTGCCTCCTCTTCCAGCCAACGCCCCTCCACTGAGCCTCTTCGGATTGCTCTTTCCTTCCTCCCCATAGTCCTGATTGAGAACTCCTCCTCCTCTCTGCGCTCTCTCTCCATCTCCTCAACCTCTCTGCACACAATGCACTCGAGGTGACTTCGCAGGGAGTAGCTCGAAACCCACAATCCCTCTCTCAGATAGACCCACCTGTGTCCATTCCCTGCATCTGGTGGCCCATCAAGCCCTGTGCAAAAGGGGGAAGAGAGAGGGAGAGAGGAAGGGAGGAGGAGACGAAGAGAGGAGGGAGGAGGAGAGGGAAACAAACAAAAGAGAGAAGCAACGGATAAACAGAATGGTAAGGAAGGGAGATGGGAAAGGAAAGGGAGAACAAGAGGCGAAAAACGAGGAAAGGGGAAAGGGGGGAGAATGGGAAGACAAGGCAGGGAGACGAAGGAGAGTTAGAATAAAGTGTTCTAGTAGAGTAAGATTCACGCAAAGAAAGGAAACAGAGAAAGAGGGGGAGAAAGAGAGGAGAGGGGGAGGAAGAGAGAGGGAGAGAAAGGTAGCGAGAAAGAGGGGGTAGCAAGTAGGCAGAAGAGAGAAAGAGGAGAAAGAGAAAGTACCTGGATCCATTGGTTTATGAGAAGAAGAGATCCGACGACGGTGGTACAAACGAAAGATCCCACTTCTCTCGTCATCAAACTACGATCGCTGGGAATAAATGTCAGCGAAGAAAGTTCTACAGATAAAAGAGGGGATCGGAGGGAGGAGAGGATGAACAGGGAGGAGGGGGAGAGGAAGGAAGAGGGAGAAAGCGGAAGGAAGGAGAAGGAAATGGAGGGAAGCCAAAGAAGGAAATGGGAGGAAGAAGGGGAGAATAGGGAGGAAAGAGAAAGAAGCGAATGGAGGAGGAATGAAATGTTAGAGAAATAAGGTATGCGAATATGAGCAAATGTACGTGTGTGGTATGTGTACGTGTATGTGTATGTGCATGCATAAGTATAGATGTAGGTATATGTGATAGTGTATGAATACATGAGTGTTACCTCTAATGTTGGAAGGATTGATGAGGACGATAGCTTGGCTGGCGTAGATGTTCATCACAGTCTGATGTTAGCCCACTACTCGCTCCCTCCCAGACCACTCTCTGATATTCCATAGCCTAGCAACGACGGGCAACCTAGAGAGAGAAAAGAAAACAATTGAATAGTGAGCTGCGTTAGAGAGGAGAGAGTGTATACTGACTATGTGTGTGTGCGTATGTGTCTACGAGCACATGTTTGTATGTGTATGTTTGCGCGTGAGTATGTGCATGTATGTACATGTATATGCGTATGTATGTGTGTATGCACTTGTATATATGTATGTATGTGTGTGAATATGTGTGCATGCGTATGTGCTTCGTACCTCTCCCCTCACTCCCCTAGTCTTCGAGAAGGGCAAGTAGATCATCAACGTTGATGGATTCATCTTCCAGTCCCTCGATTTCCTCAAGAGAAGACTCCACCTCATACTCACAAGATCATCATCTTCTTCCTCTCCTCACCCTCTGCCTTTTTCTCCGCCTCATCCTCCTCGCTCTTCTTGTATTCCCTGACGAGGGAAGATGACGAAGGGGAGGAGGAGCGAGGAACGCCGAAGAGGTTCACCGAGGGGAAGAGGAAGAAGCAAGAGATGAAGAGGCATGGGAAGAAGGAGAGGAGGAGAGAAGAGATTTGGGTGAGTCGTGGTCATCGCCTGAGAAAGAGAAGGAAGCGAGTGAAATGGACTGCGTATGTTTGAATTCTTCGCCCTCCTCTCTCCCTGTACCTTTGTCTCCGTCTCCCCCTCACCCTCCCTGCCCCGTCTGCTCACACCAACCCTGTCCTTTCCTTTGCCCTCCTCCCTGGCCTCGATCAAGGATCCCTTATGTCCTGAGCGAGTGAGGGCTAAGGCCCTGTTCTTCTTCATTCTTTTCTGCCTGCAGAGAGATGAATAGAAGGAGACGATCTCATCTCCGTTGAGCTTGAAGGAATCTCTGACTGACTCGTTGCAGGAGAAACAAGACTTTCCGTCCTTGTAAGTATATGCGGAAATTTCTGCTCTGGTAGGCGTAAGTGCTTCCCGCGATGAGGTATGCGAATGTCAGGAGCACTCGACACAGGGAGTTCAGCGCGTAGTCAAACGAAGCACTGGGGATACACGGGAAGGGAGAAAGGGGGGGGAAAAAGGGGAAACGAAAGGAGAACAAAAGGAGAACGAACGGGGGAGGAAAGCGAAACGAAAGGGAAACGAAAGGGGGGCGAAAAGGGTGCATGAAAGGGAAACGAACAGGAGGACAAAAGGAGGGCAAGTTAGCGCGAGAAATGAACAAAGGGAAGTGGAGATATGTGCGAAGAAAGAGAGGGGGAGAGATAGATAGAGAGGGGGGGGGTGGAGTGGGAAAGAGAGAGGAGAGAGGGGGAGAGAGAAGGGAGAGGGAGGTAGAGAGGTACAGTGAGAGATAGGGGAGGAGTAGGGAAGGAGAGGATAGAAGGACGTGTGCTTACCGTGGTCGATGTTGTTGAATATGACAGTCGAGGATGAAGCCATCACTTAGTGACCTTTCCAAAGCTATCAACTGCATCCAAGTGCTGAGTATAGGGGCATATAACAAAGGGGTAAAGAAAGGAAAAGAAAGGGAAAGGGTGAGGAGAAAGTTGATAGTGTATGTCTCAATGTGAGAATGTGTAGCTGAGTATGTGTATGCAAGTGAGTATATACGGATGCATGCGTGTATATTGTATATATTGTATATATTGTGAGCACGTGGTATGGAGAAAATATGAGTGTAGCATCTGGTGAGTGTGAATCGTACATAGAGCTTCGAATTCTGTCCTGAGGTTGTGAGTTTTCGACAAGCAGTCCAACGCAGCATCCACCTTCCTCCTTCCCACGTCCTTTTTCGAAAACAACACTTGTCTGCGAATGCAACAGAGGGGAAATAAAGCAGTGGTTAGGGTGATGAGGAAGAAGAGATAGAGGAGAAAGAGGAGAAGGGAAGAAAAAAAAGGAAAGCGAACAGAGTGAGGAAGAGTAAAGAAGAGAGGATAAAAAGGAGGATAAAAAGAAAGAGAAGAATGGACGACGGGGCTGCTGTGGCTCTTATGGTAAGGTGATAAGGGAGCAGTGCGAGAGAGAATACCTGTTGAGGTTAGACGCGTCCGCATAGTCGTTGTCCACTAGTATTATCTTCTTCACTCCCAGCCCCTCGCGAGGCCCGTCGCCACACTGTTCAGCAGGAATAAGTAGAACGCACAAAGAAAATAGAAATAATGACCGAGTAAGTATGAGTAAACTAACTGAGATTTTTGTGTGTATTGTTCAGTGATGTGAAATCAGACTGTCTTCGCAATGATCGAGTTACCTTGTCACCCAACTCCTCCAACTCCCAAACATAACACCACTTGATCCTCAATTAAAGACTGATTGAAATCACCCAGGAAACGCTGGCGATCGAAAACATCTCCAGGGGAGCTAGGTATGTGCAGATATGGGCACTCAACAAAGCGAAGAAGAATAAGAAAGTGAACACGCGTGAACTTGTTAACTTCAGCATTTCTACTTGGTAGCAAGTAGAAGCAATGAGTGTATACAGTTGAGTGCAAATAAAAAATTAAGTCCAGATAGAGCGTAACTTCAAACAAACTTACATTAAGACACCCCATATCGTAAATTGACGTATGCAATTCAAGGTTCTAAAAAGACACAGGACAAGTAGATGAATATCGAATAGAAGAGAAAAAGACTGAATACCCACCTCAGGAGGAATAGGCTCCCCTGTTTGAATAACTTCTTATAGATCGTAGGGTACTTGGATGTAGCCTCGGTCTCGGGAGGGTCTTTTATTGCGCTGGAGTAAATCTCATAGTACTTTTGAGATAAGAAAGTAGTCACTGAACCAGTCGCAAAAGCAAGGGTGAGGAGAATTAAGATGTTCGCCCCTGAATTATTTTCTGAAATGGACGATGGATGATTTCCCATAACTTAAATAGCTTGAAATGTCAGGCGTGTTTTACGAATGGTGCGTATATGGACAACTAGGCTTTACCGTGTGTAAACAGACTTTCGTTCCCATGCTCCTATGAAAAATATCAGTTCGATTTTTGTTCTCTGCATGCTACGAAGAACTGATTACTTTAAAATACTAACTGAGGCTTTATCAGCTGTAGCGCGTAAGTAAAACATTAATATTGTTTGTGTTTGTTTATTGAAGTCACTAAAATTCTTTGAAAGGCTTTAGAATCTAACAAAGCATAAACAAAACAGTGCATATACAATTATTTATGTGGAGGATATGGGTTAATTAGGATAAGCATATGATAATTTATTAGGAAAGCGAGTGCACATGATAGATTGGAAATTATTAGTTCCTCTTACTCAGATAGATAAGCACGTGTTTTGAACTCTGAGCATGAGAATTTAGTGTAAAGACATGATTTATAGTTTTATATGGTGATAATGTACAAGTCACTGCTTATTTTAGTACACTCAAACTCTATTCTTTTTAAGTACATATACAACAACGAATTCATTTACTTTCGTTATTGCGCAGAATTAGCGGAAGTAATTACATGTTCATAATCTCTGGATGATATTATATTCTATTTTTACAACCCAAGTGCATTAAAATCTTTTAGAATGAACCCTAATAACCCCAATTTAACGTACATAGTCACTTGCGTGACGCTATAAAACCCTCATGAACACTGCATATACTTTGGCTATATCTTTAACTCATGCTGTAGAGGCTTTCATATTTTCTACCCTCTTCAGTTCGGCATCTATACTTCCCTGAAACCACAAGTTCACATAAAACACCTGGTTTTTTACCTTTGAGATAAGCAGCCCTATAACCTAAGTCTAGTTTATCTATTCACAACAGAAAAATGACGTCCATCAATTTAAAAAGGCGGAGCTTTTTTGCTATATAAGAGAATCCCATGTTTCATTACACGTACAACTTTGTTTGTGAACTTGTCGAAAATTAAGCTACCTCATTTACTGATAACTTACATCAGAGCTCTGAGAGGGGTAATATTGCCTCCTCCTGCCTGTTAACCATGAGAACAGATATGCATATCGTAGGCTTTCCGGAGCGTGTGTGAGTCTGCAGGTAAACCACAGAGCAAACAGCGTGTCAATTAGTACTGCGTAATCCGATAAGTATTCTTGGGGCCAGAGTAACTAATCTTATAGCCGAGGGGCTAGTTGATTGAGGCATGCACTGCGTACACCGTACTGACGGGAGTATCCAATCCGCAAAAAAAAAAACAAAAAACAGAAAGATTTGTACAAACTCCACATTTTTTTCTTGACATTCATCAAAATCATTAAACCGCACGATGCAGATTGAACAACAATAGTCCGTAGAATCCTTCGGATACGGGAAATCAGAACTACACTATATAAATACACATGAATTTCCTGCATTGTAGTGGCTATCCATGCTCTTCCCAAAAATAACTTAATAACTATAAAACATCAAAATTCCAAACATTTTCGTTATTCTTAGTTAAATTTAAATTCTTATTCGCAGCAACGCTAAATAGCACATCTTTAATACCATCAATATTCAGCCTTTTTGCTTGACCAATTGGATTCATCAACCATATTTCCACACAAAAAAGATTTTTTATTTATGTAGAATTATGAATTAAGAAAAGGTTTCTCTCCTCTTGTTTTTGACCTAAGAAACTTCATTTCTCCTAAGATTCATCCAGCTATATTTCATGCTTACATGCTCTATTTGTTATAAACATGCTTCTCCAATAAGATTGCCTAACTATTTAGGAATATGCTTATTTTTCAGATACAGATGAATTACGACGACGATTCAGAAGAGGAGTTAGATACTGTCAGCTACCTAAGTTTTTCTTTTTTCTTCCCTATGTTTTATCTTATTGGTTAGAAAATTATGAAGTTTTCTCTATTTAATTATTTCAACGCTTTACTTCGTTGTTCCAAACTGTTCATTTTTTTAACATCATCCATACTCACGTTTTTCCAACATTTTATTTCACCATTTCTTTTTTTGCATTCTTAGCAATACACAAAATTATCTACGAAGGAGATGAGACTGAATATCACGCCGTCGTGAGAGATGGTAAAGCTACTGGTACGTACATTGTATAATAAGAATTGACTTTGTATTTTTGCGCGAACACATACCCTCCCCCCGTCCTGTAATCATCTCGCACCATGGTACTCACCTGACCAACTATTTGAATTCTCTCGCTCTCACCTACTGCACAATTGTACGGTGCACTTTTCCTGATTACATCTGTGTAGCTTACATGAGCAATGGCGATGTGTCTGAGGGAGAGTACCTGAACCACAAGAGAGATTTGGAGTGTACTTGCCAAGAACGAGCAAAGTATGAGGGAGAATATGTGGACGGAAAGAAGGAGGGAATGGGGACCTTCACTTATCCCAACGGAACTAAGTACGAGGGAGCATTCCACGAAGACAAGAGGATGGAAGGGGAATCTACAACTACCTTAACAATGACTACTACGACGGAGAGTGGAAGGACAACAAGAAGCACGGAGACGGAATCTACGTGTATGCGAACAGTTCAGAAGCAGAGAAGAGAATCAAGGAGAAGAAGAGTAAGGATGGAAAGGCGAAGACTGCGGAGAATGAGAATGGGGTGCAGAAGCACGAGCTCGAGAGAGGCGATAGGAGAGGAGGGTGGATCAGCGGGAAATGGAGAACGGACAGTGCGTAAGTGGAGAGTGGGATATGGGGGAGTGGAAGTGGGCGCAGATACATGACAAAAGTACAAGAAGAACAAACAGGAGGGAAAGGAGTCTACGCACTCCAGATCTCTAAGCCCCCCTCTGCTGCTCCCGTTTCCCCGCTACGATGACGTGGATCAGCCATCTCCAACTCAAAGGAGAAAGGGGTTACATACATCTACGGAACCACAACCAACGGATCCTTCTCCTTCTCCAACTTCAAAAAGCCCTCTCCCCACTCTCCCTCCCCCCGCCCCTTTCCCGCCTCTCCCCTTGACAAGTTCAGGAGGGTGATCGAGCACTCTGTCTCAGTCGTAGATCAGTATGAAAACATGAACAAACTCACCTCCAACTCTCTTCAAAACGCCCCCAATTTCAGAGTAGCAGGTACTGCTTGTGCTATATCGAACTGTACTATATCGAACTGTACTCTATCAAACTGTGCTATATCAAGCACTAGTTATTCCGCTCTCATACAGATACATCCATATACACGTACACATGCATGCACATATGCACGCGACAATACCAATAATTTGACTAAGAGATACACGCACATATGCACTTACACACATATACACATGCACATACACACATCCTCATATCGAATGCGATAAAACTGATTGCCCAACTTATGTGTTACAGGAGGAGAGGCATTGGTGACGAGGGACTGAAACGTACGGTTGCGGTCAGTGTGGAGTGAGCGGAATGAACAGTGTGATCGAGTTGGTGCACTCACACTCATCGGAGAAGGTCGTCTGGGTGACTCTAGACCCGGAACCTTCGCATTCGTTGGAGATCAAAGTTATACAGGTAACACTCTTTTACATGCACCCACTGATGCATACATAGAAGTGCGTGTGTCCATGTATACACGCAACATGGACACACGCACTTATATGCACTGGCATACCTACATACAGACTCAGACGTGTTCAATCAAACACACGCAACCATAAGTACTCTTACAAATGAACGTACACAACCACATTCCACTCCTGTATTCTCATACACTCATACACACACGCACACGCACACTCACTTTCATTTACCATACCTTCCTTCTCACCACCCTCTCCTTCTCCTTTCCTTCTCCTTTTTTCTCTCTCTCTTCCCCCTTTCTCTACTTTCTCCTTCTCCCTTTCTCCTTCTCCCTTTCTCCTTCTCCCTTTCTCCTTCTCCCTTTTCTCCTTCTCCCCCTTTCTCCTTCTCCCTTTCTCCTTCTCCCTTTCTCCTTCCCCGTTGCCCTTTCTTTCCCCCTTTGGTCCTCCCCCCCCCCCCCCCCCCCCCCCTCCCCACACACATACATTCAACCCTCCTTTGTTCCCCTTCCTCCCCTCATATCTTTCTCTATTATTTCGATTTCCCCCTCTTCCCCCCTTCACAGCTCGTAGGAGGAAGGCTCCTTGCTCAGAGCTGGAAATTCCTGGATGACTTGGGAGAGAAGGAGTGCGGAGATAATCGACGATGTGTTGGTGAAGAAGCTGAGAAAGGAGGTTGAAGTCAACAACAACGGCTTCGAGTACTTGAAGGAGAAGTACAGCGAGGGAGAGGAGGAGAGGAAGGCAATGCATTACGAAGAGGACGACATCGACGCCAACAGCATCAAGACGGTGGTTGATGTGCTGGAGTGTAGACTTGGAGGAGTTCGGAGTAACCCACGTGAGACTGCCCGTGTCCGAGGTGAAGCCCTTCTCTCCTACGTTCGTGGACTCCCTGATCAACACAATCACGGCAAACGACTTCTCCTCTTCCTTCGTCTTTTCCTCCGCGCAGCGGAAGAAGCAAGGCCACCGTCGCCATGGTCTTAACCTGCATCCTCAAGCTCTTGTTGAAGGAGGACGGAGGGGACGAGGAGGAGGACGGGGACGACGACGAGAGCGAAGGAGGAAGGAAGGCGATGGGATTGGAGAGAGATCTGAGCAGGGGAGAATACTCGGTTATCCTCAAGTTGGTTGACAAGATCCCCAACGGAGCGAGAGTGAAGAAGGAGGTCGACAGGGCTATCTCCCTAAACTCGGAGATGAGCAACGTGTTGTCCGAGATTAATGATCTCCGCCTTCTCTTTGTTTCCAACACCTCTTCTCAGGCTGCGATACAGGCTCAAGCTCAGGCTCTGCTGCAGACATACATCATGATGATTCTCTTCGGAACATACATCCTCCAGCTAGCGCCCCAGGAGTTCTCCATCCCCTTCTCGGCTTGGTACAACGAGGAGTCTACTCAGTCCATCATACATTCCCTCTCCTCCCTCATCTCTGAGTTCGCTTGGAATTAACAAATTAACAATGCAGTCCTCACTCCGTTACACACCTTCCTTCTCGTTTTCTTCCGCTCTCAGGTCCCTTTGTCTCTTCCCTCTTGTCCTTTGTTTGATTTGTGTGCACGCCTGCGATTTTTTTTTTTTTCACTATCTTTCCCAAACTTTCTCGTAGTTTCTGCCAGTGTGCTTCTTAAACAGACAACCACCTTTTTAGGTATTTATTTGTGTTTACAATTCAATAAAACAAGTATTTCCAATTAAACATTGCGACACCCTTTTCATTTTGGTTATACAACATGATGATACTATCTGCTAATTACAGGCCATGAAATGCACAACTAAGGTATGGTAGTATGTAGCCGCGATAATGATCCCTAACAACGCTAGCCTTACATTTTACAGAAACAAACAGTTTAACAAATAAAAATGTTGACAAATGGTATGCATAAATACACTATTTATTTAGCAACAAAAACGAAACAACTAACATATAAAAAAATATTCTAAACAAGACAATTCGTAAACTATTCATTGATGATTGATACGGGCGCACAGATTTGTACTAGGGTTTGGGGGGGGGGGGGGCCATTAAATATGGCTATTATTATTACTCAGATTTGATTACGGCGCAAGGCCGACGCCGTGCCTCATCGCCGTCTTCGCTGACAGCGAGCTCGGAAAGCATCGACAAAGTCTGACCAGGAGCCATACGAGAAATTCCAGCAGTAGCCAACTTGCTGTTGAGGAGGGAGTTAGAGATGGTAGAGTAAGACTGCCCCTGCATCATAGAGGCGGGGGTGAAAGAAATAGAGAAGGAAGAGTTTGAGACGCACCGCGTAGCGCTTCTCACTGCACAGTTAAAGAACCGCCTGGACATTGCACTGAACACATATTGCACAAACGAGCCACCCACCATTAGTAACGAAAAAACTTTCTGCTAGTTATCCCGGTTTACATTGCATTCAAATGTCCCGCTTTGGGAAAACCACATAAAAAGAGGCTCTTTAAATGCAAAATAATACACATATACATGAAAACAATCCTGTTCAGTTGCAAAAACAAAAATAAAACACAAACCAAACTCGGAAGAATGAGGATATAAAAAATCTAGAAAAGTGAGATAAAAATCTAGTTAAATAAATATTAGAGGAAGCATCGAAAACATTAATTTACTCACTGCACAATATATTATTTCTGATCATACTCAAACCCTGTGCTAGTAAACATATATTCTTATTATTATCTTGTTATCACGTTTTTTCAGCATATTCAAGTCGAGTTGGAGATCAAGTTGAATATTACAAAACTTCTTTCTGCAACAGACACTTGATGCACTTTACATGCCTAGTGTGTGCTTTTTACAGTAGTCATCACAATAGGATCACGACCACTGGTTTTTAAGTTGTTTTACATGCTATCATTTCATTTTCTCGCTATCTTTTTATTTTTAGCAACGTCTTCCGCCAACTATCTGGGGTCCATTTTTTGTTCTTCTATTGATAGCTCGTTTTTCTCTATCCACTTGACAACTTATTCACATAGCTTGGTTTGAATCATATCTCAAGTCACACCTAACGAAGTGATGTATACTGTAACTAATTCGTTTCCACATTGATAATGCACACGAATACTTCGAATGTGAATTCCAGTGTAGATGTCGGACAACAACAAACCAGTTGTTAAGACAGAGGGGGCTCCTCTTCCTCGTGTCATGCCAAGAGTGCCAGTGAGGCGCATCAAGAAGCCAGATGGATCTGGACCTCCTGCTGTGGATATGACTGCTGGTCCTAGGGTGAGGGTGAAGATAGAGAAGAAGGACTTCAAGAAAGATAGGGAGAGGAAGGGAGATGTGAAGGAAGAACCCAGTGACTCTCCCTCGTCAGGTGACGGCGCAGCTTCGCCTTCCTCTAGTTCTCCTTCATCCTCATTCCCCGTCCCTGCGATCCCCGCTACCCCTGCCATCGATCCCTTCAAAGACGTGAACGGATACAACCCTCAATCTCTCCCTTTCAACCGTCAATTAATGCCTGAACAAGACAAGGAGTACTTCGAGGACTCCGGAGTGGAGCCTAAAGGACTCCCCGCGTACAAAGATGCTTCCCTTCCTGAGTCAGGGTCTTCTAACTACTCTTCTGCTTCTTCCTCATCAGCGTCTTCCTCCGCTGCTGTGCAATCTACGGAGGACAACATCGAGGCGATCCGTAGCGCCACAGAGCTGTTGAAGCCCTTCGTCGGTCTGCTGAACGAAGATCGTTCCAACAAGGACTCTGACCTCATGGTCTTCCAACTCCCTTCTCATCTCCCCATCACCCCTCTCTCTGCCCCCATTGCTGGCGAATTCCAATCACCCCATTCTTCTGCTACGGCTCCTTCTGCTGCCTCTTCCCCCACGATGGGATCCCCTCCCATAGAGCCTGTCGTCTCTCTCTCTCAGCAGTCGCAGTGCTCGACTCCCCTCCATTCCCCTTCTAGCTCTGATCACCACGAAGAGGTCTTCACTGTTGACGACTCGATGAACAAAACAGACGCCAGCGCACAATTGCTGATCAAGCAGTACAAAGTGTTCTCAACACAAGGAGAGCACAACATCCGCAACCTCAACTCGGGGCTCCTAGGGACTTTAGTGTTTTACAAGTCAGGGAAGGTCAAGATGAGGATAGGACAGCAACTGTTCGACGTAGAGGCGGGCGTGCAGACCCCCATGCTGGAGGAGGTTGTCTCTGTTTCTCATAACACGGACACTGGGTCGAACGACATGCACCGCCTCGGAAACATCACCAAGCGCCTGACTTGTTCGCTTGATGTCGAAAACCTTATCAAGGAGGCTCTATGAGCTTCGAAGGTGACGCACCAAACCCCTTTCTAGTACTCGCATCGCTCGCATCTATCCCACTCTCACATATCACAGTCAGATACACACTTAGACATCCCCTGTCCTTATCCCTACCATGTGATGACGTAGCCCCCTCTGTGTTTCCTTTCACCCGTCGTTCTTTGTCTTTATCTCTCTTTATCTTTCTTTATCTCTCTTTGTCTTTCCCTGTTTCCCCCTGTTCTGCTTTAGTTTCATCTATACATAGATGTCCACAGATCTAGTTTTAATAGTTTGTTTAAATTTTAGTTTGCCACGGCTTTAGGTGTCGCTGTTGCTGTTATATTATTCCCTATTTACCTAGTATTGTTCTCTATTTCTGTTGCTTGCTTTTGGGGAATTCCAACCCCCACAACTTCTAAATTGAATATACACAGTTGTTCACATATACTTCACTCCTGTTCAAGCTCATTATCGCATATACACAAACACACATACGTACACACTATTCTTGTGTTTAATGATACTGCCTCAACAAATGTCTTGAAAAAAAAATGATCTGCTTAGGGGAGATCCAAAAAAGTAATCCCGGCGGGGGTTGAACCCGCTACCCTTTGCGTGTTAAGCAAACATGCAACCGTTACACCTCGGGATTGATATGAACATTTTAAATTGTATAAAGTACTTGATAAATTTATTTGTACGTTATACTATTATTCTAGCACATTATTTATTGTTTCTCAAATAGCGCTATCACTTTGTTTTTCATAAAAGTATCATAGATCGGTAGAGTGTAAATTAGAGCTCATAATGACTAAAGAGATGCAGAATTTGAGCGTGTTCAGTTCAAAATGAGATATCTATGCAACAATGATCACACATATTGCTTATTGTGGCATTTAGAACTGTAAGCAATACATACACTATTTTGATGCCCCAGAAGTGGTATGAGTGGGAAGGAAGAACGCAAGCGCCCTCTTTTTATTGGAATTTCTAGAGGCAGTTCTGCATTTCCACCAACTTCCCGTGAAGAAGGCAGTTCTTCAAGTGATGATAAAGGAGGAAACGCTTTAAGTGGGAGAAAGAGAGGATTTGAGCAGACTGATGGCTCTGACCATAAGAATAACGCACGTAACTTGCATATGCTAACTAAAAATCATGAGAAAATTAGTGGGTATGGAGTCAGGGAAGGCTTCATCCGCAACGATTTGATCAGAACAGCGAACGAACAAAAGCAATGGGAGCTGAGGAATAAAGTGAGTCTGCTAGACACGACCTCTGCATGGACGATAGGGGAGTACATGGAGCATAAGAGACTCAAGTTGAACAACCAGTTTAAATCGTTTGCGGAAAAGATGGAGGAGATGAAGGAGGACGAGAAGAGCTACATTGAAGAGAAAAGTTTGATAACGAGCGACAGAGGCTGGAGCTCAACAAGAATGAGAGAGAAGAGCAATGCGAAGAGAGATAGGCGTGGGAGAGAGGGGGTTTGAGGATGATGAGGGCCCGTTGAAGGGAGTGATTGCGTGGATAGATGGCTATACTTCTCCCGACAGCTCCTTCCTGAAGGCGTCTATTTCTTTCCGAGGAGGGCTATGCGAGATCACCTACTCTCCCATTGTCACTCACATCATCGCTTCCTCCATGCCCACGTCCAAGCTTCAGATCTTCTCCAGAATGAAGTACGTGCTTTGTTTTGCTGTTCTTTGCCTTCCTTTCCTTTCCTTTCCTTTCCTTTCCTTTCCTTTCCTTTCCTTTCCTTTCCTTTCTTCTTGATCCTCCCTCTAATACTAACTCCCATGCGTAACCCTTTTCCTTTCCTTTCACTTTCGTTCTCGTGATTTCTTTTATTCTTCTCCAACCTTGCTCAATCTCGTTTCTTCCCCTTTCACCCTCCTTTATTTCCTTTCATTGTTGTTACTTCCTTGATCCCCTTCTCTTTCCCTTCGCTCACCTTTGCCTCCTCAACTCCCCCTGCCCCCTGCCCCCCCTTCCACCCCAATCGATCCCCTTATCTTCCTTTTTTGATCATACACGTTCTTTTCTCCCTCAGACACCCTCCCTGGATCGTCACTCCTGAGTGGGTGGTGGAGTGTTCTAATGAGAATAGAATACTTTCTCCGCTTCCTTTCCTCCTCCCCTCCGCCGCGTTCATCTTCAAAAGAAAGGGGATGACCGACCCGAGTAGGGAACAGGAAAAGGGAAAAGGAAAAGGCAAACAAAACATTTGGGGGGTATTTATCAAAGAAAAGGGAGAGGAAAAAGGAGAGGGAGAAGGAAAAAGAAAAGGAGAAGTGAAGGGAGGGAGAGAGAGAGGGCGAAAATCTCAAAAGGGACAAGGAGGACAAGAGGAACAAGAGGGAAGAGAGGGAAGAGAAGCAGGAGAGGGAGGAGAGAGAAAAGAAAGAAGAGAAGGAAACAAGGGAGGAGAGAGGAGAGAAGGAAAAAAAGGGGAGGGGAAAGAGGGAGCAGGGGGAAGCAATGGTAGAAGGAGATGGGGAGGAGGGAGGAGAAGGGGAAGGGGAATGGGAAGGGAAAGGGAAAGGGGAAGGAAAAAGAGGAAGGAAAGAGGAAGAGAGTACGGAAGAGGGCTCACTGGCAAAAAAGAAAAGAGAAGGAGATATGGTGTTGAGGAAAGAAGACGAAAGAAAAGTTGAAGAAGGAGAGGACACAAGAGAAGAGAAAGGAGGGGAAGAGAGGAGGGGAGAGGGGGGAAAGGAGGGGCGAAATCTGGAGTTGGCATTCGAGTACATGCTAGGGCAGTGGAGAGAAGAAATCTTGGGAGGAGGAAGCAGTGGAAATGTGAATGAACAAACGATGGGAACAGTTCATGTACAGGCGAAAGGAGATATGAGTGAAAGTAATAGCGGAAATACGAGTGATCTTGGTCTCGGAGGAGCGGGGAGGAGGAAGGACTCAGAGTTAGGAAATATGAGTGAACGTGAGCGAGGGGGGGGAAGGTAGGCGAGAGGAATGGAGGGGAGGGAGGAGAGAAGAGGGGGAAAGAGTGGACAGGAGAAAGAAGGGATATCTTCGGGTTGTTAGAACGTGTTTGTTCATACGTTGACTTTATGATCTTGGAAGGGGAGGAAGGAAAGGGGGAAGTAAGGGGGGCGAGGAGGTTCGAAGGGGAGAGAAAGGGAGGAATATAAGGGATGCACGAGAAGACAAGGAAGGCATGCAGGAGGAGGGGCAAGGACTCCATTTCATTGCTCACCCGTCCCGCCTCTCTTCCTCTTCTCTTCCTCCTCTTCTCTTTCTTCCTCTTCTCCCTCCTCACGCTTTCCTCTCCCCCCTCCTCTTCCCTCTCCTCCCCCTTGCCCCGTTCTTCTTTCCTTCAGTTTGTTAACGTTCCTCCACCTCACCCTATCTTCCTCGCCCTCTCTCCGTCTCCTTCGCCTCCTTCTTCTCCCTCCCCCTCCTCTTCTGCTTCCTCTCCATCCTCCGGTCCTTCCTACTCCCCCCTCAGCCTTTCCCCCACCCTCGTACCACTCGTCTTCTCGTCTTCACTTGATTAGTACATGGAAGACCGAAGTTCTCCAAAAATCTATTCTCCCACATGTGTTTAGAACTTACCTCCTCGCTCCTCCTATTCTCTCTCTCCCTTCTCTTCCCTCTCCCCCCTCTCTCCCTTCTCCTCCTCTCCCCGCCCAGCCCTCATCATCCTTTCCATCTCCCGTGTCCTCGTCCTTCTCTTCGCGACCCTTTTCACCCCCTTCATCTCTTCGCCCACGCAATTCAGTTTACTCTGCTTCTGAATTCGATAAATATCTAGACCCACGGAGATCTTTTCAACTCCTCGCTTCCCTCATTTCAAACGAACTCGAAAGACAACTGCACTCACACGTTGCTTCCACCTCCGAACTCCCTTCTCTTTCTTCCTCTTCCCCTTCTTCTTCCCCTTCCTCTTCCCCTTCCTCTTCTCCCTCTCCTTCTGCTCCTCTCCCCCTCTCGTCCCTCGGCTCTGCCTTTGCCTCCAGCCTTGCTTCTTGCTGGAACTCCGTCTGTTCATTACAACTTAAACAGAGGGGAGTTCGGGTGAGGATGCCAACAACAGAAGGAAAGAAAGAGAAAGAGGAAAGGGAGAGGGAAAGGGAAGGGGAAAGGGAAGGGAAAGGGAAAAGCGAAGGGAAGAGAGGACAAAGGAAGGGGGAGAGAAGGAGAGGGAAGGGACAAGGAACTAAGACGAAAGGAGAGAGTGAGCGTAAGGGAATCAGAGACGGGAATGTATGTGTTTCACATGGACTTGGACGCCTTCTTCGCTTCTGCCTCTGCTGCTAGTGTAGGTCTGAACCCCCTCCTCCACTCCATCGCAGTGTCATCCACCTCCTACGTACCTCCTCATCTTTTAGCTGCCCGCTCCCACTCCCACTCCCCCTCCCACTCCCCCTCCCTCCCCCTCCCTCCCCCTCCCACTCCCACTCCCACTCCCACTCCAACTCCCACGCCCACTCTCCCTCTCCTTCTCTTTCGCCCGGTTCTTCTTCTTCCCCACCCCCATCTCTCTACTCTTCTCTTTCCTCTCGCCCCCTTTCTTCCTCCTCCTCTCGCTCTTCACCTTCACCTCCGTCTCCTTCCCCTCCTCCCCCCCTCTCCTTCTGCGTCTGACTCTTCCTCCCCCCTCCCCCTCCACCCTTGGCTGTTCTCCCTTTCATCTGTCCACTCCAGTTCCCCTCCGCTCTCCTCGCTCTTTTCATCTTCTTCCTCCATTTCGTCTTGTTCCTACCCCTCTAGGTCGTCTGGAGTATCTTCTGACATGTGGGTGGGGACTGCGTTGAGGAAGAGACCCGATACCCTGATCCTCAGAAACAACATGCCCCTTTTCTCCCTCCTCTCCTCCCTTGTGTACTCTGTCTTCTTCCGCTACTCCCCTTCGTCTTTCCCATAGGAATAGATGAAGCACTACTGTTCGCCACCCACTCCTCCCTCCTCCGCTTCTCTTCTTCCCTCCACACTGACCCTTCCTTTGCCTCTTCCCTATGTTTCGTATGTCCTTTGTGTGGGGTTGGAGGAACAGAAGTTCAAATTGAGAGAGACGCTGAGACTGAAAAGCTGAAGATGAATATGAGGAACAAGAGGAGGAAGAAAAAAGAACAGGAGAAGAGAGAGAGGGAGATGAACGCGAAGATAACGGGAAGGGGGATGGAGAGGAAGGTGGAGAGCGACAAGGAGAAGAAAAAGAAGGAGATGGAGAGGAGGAGGGGAGATGAAGATGAAGAAGAGAGGGGGTAGGAGACTAGTGAGGGGGAGAGAAGAAGAGGGCAGAGAAGTGAGTAATACCTATGAGGAGAGGAGAGGAAGGACAAGGGATGAGGAGGGGGGAAAGGAGAGGGAAAGGGAGAGAGGGAGATTGGGGGGAGGCAGGAGGAAAAGAGAAGGGAGAGAGAGAAGAGGGAGGAGATAGTGGGAAAAGAGAATGAGGAGAAGGAAGGATACATGAATGATGAGAGTGAGAACGAGGAGGGTGAACAGGATGAAGAGGATGAAGAGGATGAAGAGGACTATATGTTTGAGCTTCAAGTAGTAGAGGCAGTTGAGAAACTGAATGAAAAGATCACTCTTAAGTACTTGAAGAAATACGGACTTGAAGAGAGCGCTGTGTGTGCGATGATGTTGACAAAGAAAACAAAAATATCTGAACTCATGGAAGCTCAGAACGTTTATACTGGAAGGAGAATGAGGAGGAGCGTGAGAAGTGAGGGAAGGGAAGGGGGAGGAGGGTCACAAAAGAAGGGGGCTATGGAAAGGGAGAGGAAGAGGAAGAGGAAGAGGAAGAGCAGGATGATGAGGACGCGATGGAACTTAAGATGTTATATTCGGAAAGAAAGAAGAGGGTGGAGGCAGTGGGAGGAGTGGTGGGCTTGAAAGAACTAGAGAAGGAGCAGAGGAGGAGGGAGGAGAAGAGAAGGGAGGGGAGGAGAAGTCGACAGAGGGGAAGGGGGAGGAAGGAAGGGGAACAAAGAGTGAGAGGTAGGGTGGGAGAGAAGAGTGGAGAGAGGATGGGGAAGAAGAAGACGAGGAATATGACGAAGAAGAGGAAGAGGACGAAGAGGAAGAGGAAGGGGATGAAGAAGAAGAGGAGGGGTGGGGGAAGAGAGGAAGGCGAGGGGAGGAAAGAGAGAGGAGAGGGGGAGGAGAGAAGAGATGCGGGGCTTGCGTCAGTCAGAGCGATGGGTGGATTGCATCTGTCCTCCTTTGTCTTCTGATCAGAAGGGATACTTTCTTTCTGGACCAGGTGCCCCATTTCCTTTGGCGTAGCGCACAACGTCCTCCTTAGCAGGATGTGCACTTCTCTTTCCAAGCCCTCGGGGGTGTGCTTATTTCCGTCTGACCTCGTCCCCTCCCTCCTCCCCTCCTTCCCCTCTCCTTCCTCCCGGGTGTTGGCCCTTCTCTGTCCCTCTCCCTTTCTTCTCACGGATTCCTTGATTGCCGTCATGTGCTTGATTGGGGAAGGCGTGGAGTGAAAGAGAAAGGAAGGGGGAGAAAAGGGGAGCGAAAGGGAGGAAACGGAGAAAGGGAAAGAAAGGGAGGAGAAGATGAGGTAGAGGAGGAGGAAGAGGAAGAAGAAGAGGAGGAAGAGGAGGAAGAGGAGAAAGAAGTGGAGGAGGAAGAGGAAGAGGAAGAGGAAGAAAAGGAAAGAGAGACTAAAACTATTAGCGTTCTAACGGAGATTGTTGGAAAAGTGAATGCACAAAAGATATTTTCATTCTGTAAAGGAGAGGACAAGAGAGAGTTTTCTTTTTTTTCCCCCTCGTCGAAAATCCTTCTTCTTTTGCGATCAATCATATTTCCTCTTCTTCATCCTCATTCTCTTCCCTTCCCCCTCCCCTTTCTCCTTCCCTCCCCCCTCTGGCTCACCATCTGTCTCCCCTCCCCTTTCACTTCCTGCTCCCCCTCCTTCTCGTCTTCGTTCTCCCCTTCGTTTATTTCTTCTTGCCAGCGCTTCCTTTCAATTCTCTCTTCTCTATCCGTCGTGTTTATATTTCTGAATAATGCTCACTCTATTTCTCATAGAAAACCCCTCATGTCTCTCTCCCCTTCCTCATTTCCTTCTTCCTCTACCTCCCTCTTTATGTCCCATCCTCCTGCCTCACCCTTCCCCTCTTCCTCGTCTTCCTCATCCTCTCTCTCCTCACCCTTCCTCTTCCCCTCCTTCTGCCTCTACCCCTGCCTCTGCCTCTGTCTCTGTCTCCTATCGTTCTCATCCTCTCCCTCTCTCCCTTTCTCACTGGATTTATTTATTCATAATCAAAGATAAACGTGTCTCTCCCCACTTCTCTCCCCCTTCCCTCCGCTCCACTCTTCCCTTTTCCTTTCCCTTTGCCTTCCTCTTCCCCTTTCCCTTCGCTTCTCGCATTCTCCCTTGCCTTCTCTTTCTTCGCTTCTGCCTCATTGCCTTCCTCTCTCTCCCCCCTTTCCCCTCTTTCTTTCTTTTAGAGATAAAATACTCCTAGGTGGGGTGAGGGAGAGAGAGGGGAAGGAGGAGGAGAAGGAGGAGGAGAGGGAGGAAAGAGAGAAGGAGAAGGACTGTTGAAGTGCGAGACAGGCTGTGTGTTATTCCGAATGGAGGAGAACACGATGGCGGAGGAGGGGAGGGAGAGAGTGGTAGGAGAAGATGAGAGGAAGACTGTCTCCGTAGAAATAAACTACGGCGTCAGAGTGGCGTCCCTCGCCCATCTTTTTCTCTCTCTCGCTCCACCTTTCTCTTCTTTCTCTGCAGAAAATATCTCCCACACAACCGTTTCTGTCTTGGAGCCTATCCACTCACACGGGTACTCTATCCCCTTCTTCCGCCTCCTCTTCTCCTCGTCTATCGTTTTCTCCTTCTTTCCCTCTTCTCCTCCCTTCCCCACCCCACCTTCTGCCCCTTCTCTTCTCCCCTTCCCTATTCTCTCCACTCGCCCCCCACAGATTGCATAGCTTCTGTCTCTCTCTCCCTTCGCCTTATGAAAAGAGCGGAGGATGCGCTCTATAGAGCCTACGAAGTATCTCGGGCATGGAAAGTGCAGAACAATGACCCTCTCCTCTCCCTCCCCCTCCCCGATCCTCTTTATCCCTCCATCTATCTCTCTCTCTGCTCCCAATCCAACCGTCCTCTTCTTCCTCCTCCTCTTTCCTCTCCTTCTACTCCTTCTTCTCTCTCTCCCTCTTCCTCCCACTTCTTACACGTCTCTCTCTTTCTCTCCTCGCCTATTTTTAGTGGAAAAATGAATGAACGAGACTTGAAATGTTACATGAAAAATAAAATGAAGAGGGAAGGGGGAAAGAGGGAGGAGAAGAGAGAGGAGAAGGAAACATACGGAGAAAGTGAAAGGAATAAGGGAGAAGAGGGAAGGAGAAGGCGAGAGAGGACCGTAGAGACCAATGAACATATGATAGGGGGGAAAGGGGAGGGAACAGGAGAAGAGGAAGAGGGGAGGAGAGGGAAGGGGGCGGGAGAAAAAGAGAGGCAGAGGAGTGGGAGGACGAGCTGTATAGCTCGAGCAAAGAGAGATGGAGCCTATACATCTACTCCATCTTTATGAAAAACACACCTCTCTTCTCTCTTCCCTTCCCTCCCTCCTCCTCCTTCTCTTCCTCCCTCTTTCCTAAGTCATCGCTTTCTCTCCTCTCTGGCTCTCTCTCCACTTCTCCTCTCGGTTCAAATTCTACAAGAGAGGTGAGGGAAGGGGACGGAGGAGGAGATACGTATGGGAGAGGAGGAGGGAGAGGGAGGAGGAAGAGATACGTATGGGAGAGGAGGGGAGAGAGCAGGAAGGAGGGGAGGGAGGGAGAGGAGAGGAGGAGAGAGATCGGTATTGGCCGGGCCATCAAATTCATCTCTTTCTTCTCCTCCTCCTCTTTCATCTCTTCTTTCTCTTTTCCGATCCGCTCTTCCCCCTTCTCTTCCTCCCCTCTTCCCTCTTCTCTTTCCTCTCCTCTTCCGACCTCTCCTTCCTCTTCCCCTTCCCCTTCCCCTTCCCCTTCACCTTCTCCTTCCCCTTCTCCTTCCTCTTCCCCTTCCCCTTCTCCTTCTCCTTCTCTTTCTGTTTCCTCTTCTCTTCCAGACTCTCCTCCGTCTCTTCCTCGCCCCTCTCCCACCTTCTTAATTGCTCATTCATATTTCCTATCATGAAAAGAGAGGAGGAGGTGGCAGAGGAGAGGAGGAGGAGGAGGAGAAGGACAGGGAGAAGGGGGTCAGGAGTAACATTTGGAATGAGAAGAAAGAACGTAGAAGACAAGGAAGGGAAGGACAGGGCCATCAAGCAAGGGATTTAGGAGTAGAAGAGGGAGGGCGAGGGAGGAGAGCGAGAGACGGAGGGAGAAAGGAAGGGGAGTGGAAGGAGAAGGGAGAGGTGGAGGGTGAGGGAGAGGGAGAGGGAGAGGGAGAGGAAGACGGGGAGAAGGAAGCTGAGATTTTGAGAGGTAGGAAGTGGAGGAATGGAAACCCTTCTTCTTCTCCTTCTCTCTTCTTTTCTTTCGAATCGACGTCTCTTGATACGGTTCGAGCTCATACCATCTCACCTTCACCTCCTGCGCACCTCTCTCATCCTCCTCATCCTCCTCATCCTCCTCATCCTCCTCATCCTCCTCATCCTCCTCATCATCCTCATCCTCCTCATCCTCCACATCCTCCTCATCACCCTCTCCCCCCTCTTCCTTACGACACTTCTCTCCCCTCTCATCCTCTTCATCCCTCTCATCCTTCATCGCCTTTCCTTTCTTCCTCTTCCTCTCCTTCCTCTCGTCCCTTCCTCTCCTTCCGTTTGTGCTTGCAACGAACAAATATGTCTGCACAAAGCAGTCGTTTGCGTGATTAACGAAACACTCAAATTGGGAAATACAGTTACCGTTGGGTTGGCAGTGTTTGTTTTCTTCAAGTACTTGAAGGAAATGAAAGTGGAGGAGGATATTTTGGACTTGAGAGGGGTGGGACTGGGCTTGATGAAGCTGAAGAGGAGGAAGGAGATAGAGGGAGGAGTTGGGGGTGAGAGGGAGGCAGAGAGAGAGGGAGAGGGGATAGGGAGAGGGACAGAGGAGTGAATGGGAGAGAGATAGAGAGAGAGAAGGGGGAAGGGAAGGGAGAAGGGAGGAGGGAAGGGAAGAGGGAAGGGAAGAGGGAAGGGAAGAGGGAAGAGAGGGAAAGTCCATGTGGGAGAGAGGAGAGACCGAGAGGAAGGGGAGGGGGAGGAGGAAGGGAGGGGGAGAAGAGGAAGGAGGGGGAGGAGAGGAGGAAGACGATGCTGCTGTTTGGTTACAGAAAGGATGGGAATGGAGGAGGTAGAGAGGAGAAGGAAGAGGAGGAGGAAGAGAGAAGGGGGAGGAAGTGGGAAGGGAGGGAGAAAGGGAAGAAGAAGGAGAGGATGGAGGGAGAGAATAATTGCATATATGAGAGGGAAACTACAGATAAAGAGAAGAGAAGGGGACTAGGGGGTGATGGCGAACAGGAGAAGAGGGAGGAGGAGGAGAAGAGGGAGGAGAAGGAGGAGGAGGAGGAGGAGGAGAAGGAGAAGAAGGAGAAAGAGAAGAAGAGAAAGGTGAGATTGGAGGAGTTGGAGAAAGAGAGGGCAAAGGAAAATGGAAAAAATGAGAGAGAGGGCAATTGAACTAGAAAAAATGAGAGAGAGTGCGAGGAGGCAGAGGGAGAGAGAGAAGGAGAGGGGGGAGGTAGAGGGATGAGAGGGAGGAAGAGTGGCGAGAGAGGGAGTGGGAGAGAGAGGGGGAGAGGGGGAGGGAGAGGGGAAGAGGGAGAGAGGGAAGGAGACGAGAATACGATGTTTGCTTCTGCTGTCGAACTATTCGTTAAAATTCAGAAGAGGAGGGAGAAGGGAGAGACGGGGAGGCAGAGGGAGAGAAAAAAGAGAAGGCGAAGGAGGGGGGAAAGGAGGAAGGAAAGGCAGAAGGTAGTGGAAGAGAAAGAGGGGGGGGGGAGGGGAGAAGAAGGAGAAGAAGAAGAAGAAGAAGAAGAAGAAGAAGAAGAAGAAGAAGAAGAAGAAGAAGAGCACGCTGATCGAATAACACGGAGTCACGATCACTGTCATCCATCCTCGTCTCCTTTCTCCTTCTCTCCTCCCTCCTCTCCAGTTTAAATTTCCCACCTCTTCCTCCTTTTCCCTCTCCTTCCCCTCGTTCCTTCCCTCTTCCCTCACATCCCTCCCTACCTTCTCTCTCTCTCTCCTCCTCCCTTCCCTTTTCACCTCTTCCTCCTCTCCCTCCTTCCTTCCTCCTCCCTTCTCTCCACGTGTCTTCTGTATCTGTTCTCTTTCTCTTCCTCCTCACTCTCCTCTCCTTCCACTCTCTCTCCTCCTTCTACTCTATCTCCCTCCCACCTCCCTCCCTCCTCCCACTCTATCTCCCCTCTTTCTTCTCTCTCCTCTCTCATTTTCTGAAAAAGAGGGAGGAAAAGAGGGAGGAAAGAGAAAGAGCATAGGAGTAGGAGGGGAAGAAGAGATCGCTACGGAGGACGATGACCAGTCTGGAGTTCCTGTAAGGGAGGAAGGGAATGTAGAAGGAAAAGGAGAAAGAGAAGAGAAGGAAAGCAGAGAAGGAGGAGGGAAAGAGAAGGAGGAGGGGAAAGAGAAGGGGGAGGGAAGGAGAGGGAGAGGAAGAAGAGGAGAAAGAGAAAGAGAAAGAGAAAGAGAAAGAGAAAGAGAAAGAGAGAGAAAGAGAAAGAGAGGATCTACATCTTGCCTCTCCTCTTCTTCTTCCTCTTCTTCCTCTTCTTATTCCTCTTCTTATTCCTCTTCTTCTTCCTCTTCTTCTTCCTCTTCTTCTCCCTCCATTGTCCCACTCTTCCTCTCCTTCTTCCTCCTCCTCTTCCTCCACCTCTTCCTCCGCCTCTTTCTCTCCACCTCTTTCTCTTTCTCTCTTCCACCTTCCTCCGGTCTTCCTCCTTCCCCCTTCCCCTCGCCTTCACCTCTTTTCGTAATCGAGGCCTCTCAAATCGTTCTCTCTCTCTACCTCCCCCTCCACACTTGTGCGCCTCCCTCTCTACTTCGTCTTCCCCTTCTTCCCCACCGTCCTTCTCGTGCCTCCCCTCTCTCCCCGCCTCTCCCGCTCCTTCCCTTGGCTTTTCTTGCTTCTCACCTTCTCTGCCTTGTTTTTCTTCTCCTTCTGGTGCGTCTCTTCCACCTCCCGATGGCGATATATTCGTTCTTTCTTCTTCTTCTCCTTCTCTTCCCATTTCTTCCCTCCATTTTCGTTATCGTCTTCCTCTTCTTCTTCCTCAATCTCTTCGCCTCCTCTCTTCCTCTCTCCTCCCCCCCTCTCCCCTCTTATCTCTTCTTCCTCTCCCTCCCTTCCTTTTTCCGCCTCCTCCGTTTCCTCCTTCCTCTTCCCCCTCGTTGTTCTATTCTTCTCCTCCCCTTCCTTCTTCCTCTTTTCCTTCCCTCCTTCCCCTCCCTCTTCTATCTTTTCAATCGAAGAGAGATAGGGAGAGAGAGGGAGAGAGAGAGAGGGAAAGAGAGAGGGGAAGAGAAAGAGAGAGAAAGAGAGAGAGGGAAACTCAGAGGAATGGCAGAGGGAGAGTGAGTGAAGAGAGAGAAGAGAGAGAAAGAGGGAAGAGAAGAGAGGGAAGTAGAAAACGAACAGTGGAGAGATAATTACAGACGCAAAGGAGATATTTATGCTAAAGGAGATATTTATTTTAAGGGAGATATTCATTACGAAGGGATGGGGGACTGTTATTCTGTTCTTGTTGAGGATTCAGGTGATGAGGCAGAGGAAAGGAGAGAGAGAGGGGCTGAGGGAGAGACAGAGGGAGAGGGAGGAGGAGGAAAGGAAGTGGAGGAGGCAGAGGAAAGAGGAGGGAGGGAAGAGAGAGGGAACGAAGGAGGAGTAGAAGGGAATTGCGTGGCTCGAAGTGCCCAACATAGAACTATTTTACGGATAGAGATGACCCAAGAAGAGGAGGAAGAGGAAGAGGAGGAAGAGGAGGAGGAGGAGGAGGAAGAGGAGGAGGAGGAGGAGGAGGAAGAGGAAGAGGATGAGGAGGAGTGGGAGGAGGAAGAGAAAGAAAAGGAAGAGGAAGAAGAGAAAGAAAAGGAAGGGAAAAAGGAAGCGGTGGACAAGAGAAGGGGAAGAAGAGGGAAGGGGAAAGGAGGGAAGGGGAGAAGAGGGAAGGAGAAGGAGAGGGAGAGACGAGGGAAAGGAAGAAGACGGAGGAGGAGAAGGAAGAGGAGAAAGAAGAGGAAAAGAAGGAACAAAGAAAAAGAGTAACGACGTAAAGGGGGTTGAAAATATCAGAGATGGAAATATCTACTCTGAAAATATCTACTATCGTTCCTGGGAAAAACACTTCCGGAGTGTGCGCATTGTTTTCCAAAAGGAGCTATTCAAATTGAGAAAGAGGATTGAGGGTGAAAAAGAAAGAGAGAAGGAAAGGGAGGAAGATGTAGAAAGGGAGGAGGTGGGGAGGGAGAGAGGAGGAATTCTAGGACAGAAAGCGGGAGAAGGAGTGGAAGAGAGAGAAAGAGGGAGAGGGGGAGAGAGAGAGAGAAGGAGAGGGGGTGAGAGAGAGGAGAGGAGAGAGGGGGACTCGCGTGTCTTCTCCCGTTCGATTTTAGGTGAGATCGATGCTCTTCTTTTCCCTCTTCTTCACCTCTGTCTTCCTCCGATTTCCCTCATTAACGCCTCTGCTGTATTCAGAAAGATAAAGAAAATAGGAGGATGTAGAAAGGAGAGTGGGGGAAGAGAAGGAGAAAAAGAAAGAGAAAGAGAAAGAGAAGGAGAAGGAGAAGGAGAAGGAGGAGGAGAGGGAGGAGGAGAAGGAGGAGGAGGAGAGGGAGGAGGAGGAGGAGGAGGAGGGAGGAGGAGAGAGGGAAAGAAAAAGACAAACAAGAGAGAGAGGGAGAGAGAGAGAAAGAGGTAGAGAGAGAAGAAGAGAGGGGTGGAGAAAGAGAGGGAGGTGGAGAAGGAGAGGGAGAGAGAGAAGGAGAGGGGGAAGACACATGGTCTCTTAATGTGAGTTTTACATATAAGAGTGTGTGGAGGAGGTATGGAGAGGAAAGGAGAGTGTACGCTGGAAAGCAAAAGGGGGGGAAGGGAGGAAGGAAGGGGAAGGAGCGAAAGGGGTCGAGCAGAGAGAAGAGGAGGGAAAGTGGGAGAGAGAAGATGGAGAGGTAGAGGAATTAGAGGCAGAAGAGGAGAGAGCTAGGCTTCAGTCGTCTTCTTCTACCCCTCATCTTTCTTTTCGCTCTTCTTCTTCTCCTTCCCCTTCCCTTTACTCTTCCCTTTCTTCCACTTCTTCCCCCTTCCCTCTCTTGTTCTCCCTCTGCCTCCCTCTTCTCCCTCCCCTCTCTTCCCATCCTCTCCTTCCTCTCCCTTCCTCTCCCTTTTCCTCTGCACGTTCATTATATCCGCGCACCCCCTTTCTCCCTCCCTTCCTCTCCTCCCTTCCTCTGCCTCTCCCACTGCCTCCGCTCTCTTTTTTTCCCTTCTGTCTCCCAACGTAGACTATCTCAACAAAGGGAGATGGAGGGGAGGGAGAGCTGGGAGAAGAGACGAGAGAAGGAGAATGGAGCTGCTAGGGAGTCTAAGAGGCAGAAAGAAGGCGGAGACAGGGGATGTGGAGGAGGGGAAGGGGGAGGAGGAGCAAGAGAAGGAGGGGGAGGAGAAGGAGGAGGAGGAGGAGGAGGAGGAGGGAGAGAGACAAACGTCTAGGGTTAATTGAGTCCATACGTCGTAAGACAAGGAAACAATGGGTAGCATACTCTGTCATTTTCTCCTCCTCTCTGTCCTCTGTCCTCCTCCCTCTCATCCTCCCTCTACTCCTCCCTCTCCTCTTCCTCTGCCGATATGGATCCCTTTTTCTCCCTCTTTCGCTTTCCTCACTCGGTTTCCACCTCCCTCTTCCCCCTCCTTGCCCCCTCACCCTCTCCAAAGACTTGACCTCACTCGGCCTCTACCCTTCTTCCCCCAACACTCTCCGCCCCTCCTCTACCCTTGATCTCCCCCTCCCTCTCCCCTGCTCCTCGCTTATCCGCCTCGACCTCTTCTTCTGCGATACGCTGTTCTTCGACGTCTTGTCCTTCGTTTCGGATCAAGCGAAGCTAGGGGTTCTATCCTTTGGAAAAGAATAACTGTTCACGGGCAGGATAGATAACAACTCGAGTGTCTAGTAAATCAGGAAAGGCTTCGAACCATCTTGACATAGGGGAAAGAGGTATATGGTTTATTCCAACTTCCCATAGAGCGAGCATCATATTTCCACACCAGATGTAACTCAATACGACCTCATTCTCTCTCGCTTTCAATATCTCTCGCTCGTACCCCCTCTCTCTCGCTCCCTCCTTCTAGCAAACCCCCTCCTCCCCCCTCCTGCCCTTCAACCTGTCTTCTATCCTCTTCTGCGTCCCCGAACTCCCCTCTCTCTTCTATCCTTTTCCTCGCGATTTTCTTTTCCTCCCAATGCCAATGAGACGTCTTATTCAAGCTTAATTTCGAATTCACACGCATAAGGATAGTTCATTGCAGCTCTTTGACCGACAATTCAACTGCCGCAGTTGTGGATTCCTCTTTGGTGTACAAACATCAATGTTGATATTTTATTTAAAGTTCGAACAAGAGAAATCGAATTCATGACGGACCAATTAATTATTCGGGTGTCTTCTATTTTGTCTTTGTTTAATCAATTTTCCTATTCTTTTTTCATATATTTTTCCGGTTCGTCATTATTTCAAAGCCGCGCTGTTCCAATACTATTACGTAGTAAGATCTAATCTATTAGCCGAAACTCTCAGTCCGAGAGAGCCCATTTTTAGTAAAGAACCCGGTGTATTTTGAAAAGTAAGAGATACTTATCCGCGTATCCGTTTTTACAAAGACACAATTGCTTAAAACTACACATATACTGCATTTATAATAGTTATGGAGCGCGGCATAACGTACATTCATAAGAGAAGGTATCAGAGGAAATGAGAAAAAATGTGCGTTCATTTGTCCACTATACATCTACCGATGATTACTAGTTCCGCCTCCATTTTAGACAACAAAGAAAATGTCTTTTGCAGGTAAAGCGCTATACTCTTTCGGCAAAATACTTCCATGCTTCTATATTTGTTTCTTTCAATGGCAACACCAATTTCTGACATAATATTAAACGTTTGCCTATATTTTTCTGAATTTAAAATCATAAAAATAGACAAATGTGTCCGCGTGTTTTGTGTCGTTCGTATTTATACATTGATTGCTTTTACTGAACACGAAGTATTTTTTTTTAGTTCACTCTTGTATGGAGTCAAAGATGAGAGTTGTACATTTGCGAGCATAAAATTGAACTGTCGAGGTTAACGAAATGTGTGGAATATTGAACGAGTGAATGCACTACAATGCCCACACACATACACGCACACACATACGTACACATACACACACACAAACACACACACACACACACACACACACACACACACATATATGTATGTGCATATCTCTAAACGACTACTGCTATTTTTAAAATTGTTTCACAATGTTTTGCTTTGCAGAAGCTTGGTAAGACAATCGCGAGTGCGTCCTTCTAACGTGAAGGCCGTTGGAGCTATGGTTCCTCGTCGTTTCTTCAGTGCTGACCACCACCACCACGAGATGACCATCGATGAGATTAACTACAACAAGTTCCACGGATACGACTACCACATGACCGACGACCAGGCCACCGGGCACATCCTTCAAGAGCTCGAAAGCCCCTCCGCTGGAGCTTCTTCGGATGGTGCGTCCCCTTCTACATCGCTGGACTCTACTTCGTCTACAAGATCTGTAAGTCACACACGCCATTTCTGTTAGCTTTGCTTTTGTATCGTTTCTCTTTTGTCTCTGTTTTTTTTTTTTTTCTGTTGTCTCCATTTTTCTCAACTCACTGTTAGACTAAGCGCCAAATGCTAACCCACGTGCCTTTGTTCTTTTATTGTTCATTCGCCCACGTCCTCAACTGTTACACATTCCATTTCTTCAACCTCTACCTCACCCCTTTCGTCATCCTTTCCCTCCTCTTCCCTCTCTCCCTCCTTCCTTCCTCTCTCCCTCCCTCTCTCTCTTCCTCTCTCCCTCCCTCATCCTTCCTTTTCCTTCGTTTCTCCCTCCTTTCCCTTTCCCTTCTTTCCCCTCTCCTTCCATTTGTCTCCCTCTCTTGCTGCCACTTCTTACCATCTCTCTTAATTTGTGCCTCGCTTTCGTCCGCACCCTCCTACCCTCCTCTCCCTTCTTTCTTTCTCCCCCCTTTCTCTCTTTTCCATCCTTTTCCTTCCCCTCTCTCACTCATCCCCATCCTCCTCTTCTCCGCTTCCCTCTCCTGTGTCTTATCCCTCATTCTTTCTCAACGTAATCTCTGATCGTATCGACTTTCCCTCCCTCCCTCGCCTTTCCCTCCCTTTCCCTCCCTTTCCCTCCCTTCCCTCCCTCTTGCTTGGTGCTTTTAGTCCAACACGACGACTACGTTGACCCTTACGTATCCCAGCTCGAGCAGGATGTCGCGGATGGAATCAGATACCCCAAGTACTACCAGCTCAAGAAGTACTGCTAAACAGTCAGCAGAGGATTCCAGCAAGTGGAAGACGAAGAAAACTACACTCTACTCTTACGAAACGTTTGCATTCAACGCATTTACTTGCAGTTGATTCGTTTTGAAACGGGAAAGTGTTGGGACCGAAACTAGAGAGGGCGGGAGCAAGAGGAGGGGAGGAGGAAAAGGAGGAGGAGGATGAGGAGGAAGAGGAGGAAGAGGACGAAGAAAGGGAAGACGAACAGATGCATGATTATCATTTCCTCTCTAGTCTTTTACGATTTGAATAAATAGATTTTTTTCAGTTTAAAGCTGCCTTGATTTTGTTCTCTTCTTGTTGTAGCAACGTGAAGGTCACTGGGGTTAAGAAATAGCGCAAGTAGATGGGTAGGGGCGGGGGACAAGTAGTGTTGTACATATGAACTCCAACGCCCTATTGCGTGTAGAATCACATGTACAGAGAGAGTGAGAAATTAACAAAGCAGGGGGCGCATCGATCCGTTGGTGCAGGCGTAAGCGCGTGCATAAGTAGAGATACGAAGAGAGCGTGTGTACATCTTGTATGCTTGAAGGCCATACCGCTGATAGACAGCGCAGCCGTGGAAAGATCGAGATGCGTTTAACGGCAGAGTACAAGATATGGCTTATTTATTAGTAAAACAATTAGAAATGTACGTCAAGATCACAGATATCGCAGACATGAAACAAAATGTATGAGGAGGGTCCGAAGGGGAGAGGAGCAAGAGGTGGGTAGGTGTGGTAGGTAAGCGCAGGGAGGTACGCACAGATAAAAGGAAGAGAATGGGGGAGGTATTGCTGAGTATGAAACAGAAAGGTGTATAGGGGGAAGATGGGAGGTAGGAGGAGGAGGCTCAGTGAACGAAGGGACGATTACAGGCAAAGGGGAGGGAAAGAGGGGGAAAGAGAAATGAAAAGAGGGGGAAAGAGAAGGAGAGAGAAATGGAAAGAGAGAAAGAGAGAGGGAAAAGAGAAGGGGGTGTTTTCTATTTGATACAATGAAGCCGAATGAGATATACGCATCAACAGAAACAAGATAAACGAGGACTATACATGCATTTACATTTACAAGCATCCACTTATATGTGTCCACGTGATCACATACAGACGCATGAATGCCTACACATGCTTCACTCAAATACACTCACGAACACACACATGTATACACGCGGTAAACCCTCGTGCATACACATGTATGTGTACGTACATATACACATACACATCGACACAAGACGAGGTAGAGGGGCAGAGGCTACGTAGTTGATAATGGAAGTGGGAGAAGGAGGAGGGGAGGAAAGAGTGGTAGGAGTACGGGATGCACGAGAGGGGAGTGGAGGGAGGGGGAGGAAGGTGGCTAGAAAACAGAAGGAGGATGGAAGTGAGGAAAGAATATGATAACAACACACATCAAAGTGAAAAGAAAGTCAAACACTATGGATTTCTATACATGCATGGGAGAGAAGGCTTATGGAAAAAAAGGGAAAGGAAGAGAAGGATAAATACTAGCATGCATGCCTAAGAAAGCGAAAGAGTACCAACACGGAGAAAACGTCAAAGATTATGTACACGAACAGTTTAGTCGTAGTAATTATACAAGCATCTAGGGCATGGAGGCATTTTGATTAAAGAACAAGCAAACGAACAGAATATGCGACGCTAATCGAAAAAAGATAAAGGAGGAGTGGAGGGAGGAGATGAGGGGAGGGAGGATGAAGAGGGAGGGAGAAGAGCAAAGGGAGAAGAGGGAAGCGGGAAGAGGGAAGGAAGGAAAGCGGAGATACAGAAAAAACACCATAGAGAAGGGGAGAAAACGAAAGGTATGCAAAGAAAGAGAAAGAGAAGAGAAAGAGAAAGAGAGAGAGAGAGAGAAAGAGAAAGAGAAAGAGAGAAAGAAAGAGAAAGAAGAGAAAGAAAGAGAGACAGAGAACATGAAAAAGAAAGGAAACAAAATGAAAAGGAAATGGAAGAGATACTAGCAACGAAAGAGAGAGGAAATAGAAGCGGTAGCAAAAAAAACAAGGGAAAGAAAAAGAAAGAGAAGACAATGGGATACGCGGGAGGAGAGGGACGAGGCGGGACAAAAAGAAAAAGAAAGGCACGCACAATAGCAATTAGGGTGCATCGAGGCAAAGAGAGAGAGGGAGGGAGGGAGGAGGAGGAGGGATGGAGGATGGAGGGACTAAAAAATGAAAGAGAATGAAAGAGAGCGAGGGGAGAGAGGGGAGAGAGGGAAACTGAAGGAGAGAGAAAGGAAGAAACAAAGAAAGAGAGAAGGAGATACATACGGGGGAAGAGGAAGGGAGGAAGAGAAAGACAGAGGAAAAGAGAGAGAGAGAGAGAGAGAGAGGGAGAGGGCAGAGGGAGAGAGGAAGAGAGGGAGAGGGGGAGAGGGAGTTGGCTGCGGACACAGGAACGAGCGCCTTACTCTCTCCTTACGCTTTGGCGACGTAGGCTTCGGGAACATAACCAGTTGGCATTTTGATTAGGACAGGCTTGTTGACTCTTCCGAAGCTGGCGTTGTTCTTCTTTCCCCTCTTTGCCTACGAGGCTAGCTCCCGTGTTGATTCTGGAAACGAATCAACCAGCCGTTCTTCGGGGGAGCCCTGGCGACAAAAGAATCCCCTCGGAGAAAGACAGCTGGATGTCGGACTCGGAAGAGAAGGAGAACAGCGCAGTTAGCGTGTCTCCGACTGAAATAGAGGCGGGGGAAGAGGAAGAGGGCAGGTACTCAGGCGCCACCGAAGAACAGGCGGAAGAGGCGGTGGGGACAGCAGACGAGGAGGAGGAAGGAGAAGAGGAGGAAAAAGAAGTGGAAGGGGATGTCCCATAATACACGGTCGAAGGAGTCACTCTGTTCGCCAAACCGTATCCCTTCTGCCTCTCTCTTTCTCTCTCTCTCTCTTTCTTCTCTCTCTCTTTCTCTCTCTCTCGTTCTTCTCCTTTCCTCTCTCTCCTTCTCCTCTCTCTCTCTCTCCTCTCTTTCTCTCTCTCCTCTCCCTCTCCATCTCCCTCTTTCTTTCTTTTTCCTTTTCCCTCTCCTCTTCGCCATCATCTTCTTCCTCCTCTCCCTCCTCAACTCCCCCAGCCCACCAGAGGATGTATTATAGTTGAAAAGAAAAGGAGAAAAGGAGGGGGAAGGGGAGAAGGAAGGGGAGGAGAAGGAAGGGGGAAGGGGAGAAGGAGGACTGTAGAATTCTAGGAGGAGGGGGGCACAGAGGGAGAGTAGGAAGAAGAAATATAGGAGGTGGGAGAAGAGGTGGAGGAAGAAGAAGAGGAGGAAAAGGATGGGGAATGTACTACCATAGAAAGAGGGGAGGGGGAGGAGTGGAAGAAGTGGAGGAGGAAGACGAGGAAGAGGAGGAAGAGTAGGAGGAAGAGGAAGGAGGAGGAGGAGGAGGAGGAAGAGGAATAAGAAGGAGAAGAAACCGAGGGAGAGGCGAAGGAAGAGAAAGATGAGAAGGAGAAGGGAGATGAAGGAGAAAAGCGAGGTCCTCTATCTCGGGCTCCACTTTCCCACCCCCCTCCCTCTGCCCCTCCACTCCTTCTCCCTCTCCCTCCCTCTCCCTCTCTCTCTCCCTTTCTCTCTCTCTCCCTTTCCCTCTCTATCTCTCTTTCCCTTTCCGCTCTTTCCCTCTCGCTCTCTTTCCCTTTCCTCCTCCCTCTTCCTCTCCCTCTCTTTCTCCCTTTCCTCCTCCCTCTCCCGTGCCTCCTCCTCCCTCTTTCGCTGGCTTTCTTCGATGACACTGACCAATACCTCTTCGTTTGCTTCGACTTCCTCCAAGTCCAAGTAAGTCTCTTCTTCATTTTCTCCGTTCCCACGTCCTTCCGAACCTCTGCCTCCTGCCCCTCCCTCTCCTCCTCCTCCTCCTCTTTTTTCATATGCTTCACAACAAAGACCCGAACAAAGTTAAGCGGAATGAACCCCTCTTCAACCTCCTCTCCCTCTCCCTCTTCCTCTTCCGCTTCTTTTGCTTCCCTTCGTAGCTTGCCATGCCATCCCCTCCCCTCAACACGTGTTGTTCGTTCGATTCCTTGGGCTGTAGTACAATGATGCCCTCCTCCATTCTCACTGACCCCTCTTTGTTCCTCTTCGCCCACCCCCAATGCTTCCGTCTAGTGCCCTCCGCGTGCGTCGTCATTTCCAAAACTTCTCCTGCCCTCAAAGTCTAGTTGGGAGTTGTTTCTACGTTTGAAGTCATATAAACATACACCCACTACCGCACCATCCTCAAGGGGGAAGGAGGGAGTGGTTGACTCCGGTTCGGAGGCAGAAATAGAAGGGGAAGGGGAGGAAGAAAGAGAAGGGGGGAGGAAAAAAAGGGGGAAGAGGGGGAGGAGGGAGGGAGAGTACGATGGAGGAGGGACGATTGGTGGAGAAGAAGATGAGTATTCTAGAGAGGAAGAAACAGAATGAGAGGGAGGAGAGGAAGGCGAAAGAGGGCGAGGTGGAGGAGGAGGGAGAACGAGGAGAAGAGGGGGATAGAGGAGACAGAGAGAGAGAAGAGGAGGCGCAGAGTGAGGGGGCTGAACTTTGGATTTGATTGACGTTGTTCAGTAAGTGAGGAGGAGGAGGAGGAAGCGAAGAACGATAAGGGAGGAAGATGAAGAGTAAGAGGAGGAGGAAGAGGAGGAGGAAGAGGAAGAAGAGAAGGAGGAGGAGGATGAGAAGGATGGAGAAGGGCTAATGGAGGAGGAAGAGGAGGAGGGGAGCAGTGTCGTAGGGTGAGGTGGTATGCGACTTAACGGGGAAGGGGGAGGGCGGCGAGAAGGAGGGGAGGAGACGGAGGAGGAGGACGAAGAAGATGAGAGGGAGGAGGAATCGGTGGGGGAGGAGGGAGGGGGAGAGGAGGAGAGAACAATGTGATGTAGTAGAGATAGAAAGAGAGTAGTGAGGGTACGAGAAGAGGGAGTTATTTTCATTTGAGTAGGTCAAAGCTCCTCCATTCCCCTCCTTATTCTCTCTCTCCCTCTCCCTCTCCCTCTCCCTCTCGCTCTCCTCCTCCCCCTCTCTTTCTCTCTCCCCCTTCCCCCTCCCTCCTCTTCCCTTTCGCTCTTGTTCTCCCCTCTCCGGGCTTCTATCAACCTTTCTCTTTGTGATTTTAAAAACAATCGATGCGGAAGGAGCGCGGGTCCTCAACCCCTCCCACTCACCGCTGTCCCCCCTTTCCCTTCCCTTTTCTATCTCCCTTTCCCCCTCTTTGTAAATATCTCTAACTCCCCCCTTCTTCCCCTCTCCTGCTGCCAGTGACAGAGACTCCTCTACCTTTGTTCTTCGTCTCCCTCTCATTCCCACGCTTACGCGGGGGAAGTAGGAGGAGGAGGCGGAGGATGAGGAGGAAGAGGAGTGGGAAGAGGAGGAGGAGAGGAAAGAAGGAGAGGATGAAGACGGCCACGGAAACGACCTGAGGAGGAAGAAGAGGAAGAGGAAGAAGAAGGAGAAGAAGGAGAAGAAGAGGAAGAAGAAGAAGGAGAAGAAGCAAGAGATGTCATGTTATTTTGGGAAGAGAAGGACTGGCCATGGACAGAAAAAGAGGACGATAGAGAGCTATCTAGAGCAATACTGACTCTCTCCCTCTCCGTCTCCTTCCCTCTTCCTGCCTCCTCTTCTCCTTCTCCCATCTCTCCCACTCCGTCTGCTCCTTCTCCTTCGTCCCAATCCTCCCATACCTCCACCTCTGGTTCTCCATCCCACTCCCCCACCTCTTCCCACTCCCCTCCCTCTACTACTTCATCCCAGTCACCTTCTTCCTCCTCTCTTCCTCGACCTAGGAGCAGGTCTTTTCCCTTTTTGACGAGGATTGGGATGGGAAAAAGAATGAGGGGAGTCAGAAGGAAGAGGACGAAGAAGAGGAAGGAGGGGAGTGAGAGGAGGGGGAAAGAGAAAGGTCAGAAGAAGCAGCAGATGGATCTATGGGGCAGGGTGAAGAGAGAGAGGGCAACGCAGAGTTTTGGGAGGAGAGAGGAGGAGAGGGGACGAGAGAGGAGGGAGGAATAGGGGGAGAGAGAAGGGAGGGATTGAAGAACAGGAAGGGCGGGAATAGAAACAGTAGAAGAGGACTGAAGGGGGGGCAAGGAGAAGGAGAAGGAGAGGGGGAAGGGGAAGGGGAAGCGGAGGTGGAGGCAGAGGCGGAAGGAGAAAGGAGCGAGGACGTAGCTGAAGAAGTAGCCGAAGGAAGGGGAGACATTGGGAGAGGAGGATACAGACCCCATCGCCAGCGCAGATGCAGAGCTAATGCAGATCCCAGGGGGGAGAAAGAGGAAGGGGGAGAGGAGGGGGAGGGGGAAGACGACGATCCACCCTTCATCGTTAGCATGGGGTTGGATGTTGGGAGAAGAGGAGGAGCGGACGTTGGAACACAGAAGAACATGGATTTCCTTCTGTTGAGAGATGATAAATCATCTTGGAAAGAAGAAGGAAGCTTCTTCCACACTGGTTTGGGATAGGACGGAGGTAGAGGCACAAACGATACTGACATCGCGTTTACTCTCCTTCTTTAATTTAGATTGTCGAAAAACACAAAACCTACAAACACAGAAAGAAAACTGGATATTACATATTCATGTTATGTGTGTATAATAATAAGAACACGTAATCAAACAACGATAACTATACACATGCCACATGCAAAGCTGGCACATATATTGAACACGTAAGACAAAACCTAAACAGATTTTTAATTAGAGAAAGCGTTGTTTTCCAGTGGAATTAAACAGTCATTTTGGTTTTTGTTTTCAAGGCAAACAAGCGAACACACAATTCGACTGGGTCCGTCAGATAGCAATGAATCGCCTCGGGTAAAATAGATGGGAACAAGCGATTGTTGCCATTTGACTACAGTTGACATCCATTCAAATTAAGATGTTCCATTTTTGGTATCCTCAGAAAAGAAAAAGGATTTGTCTCAAAAATGAGATTTGGGACATACTTTACACGGCATATAACTCAACGTAACTTCAATGAAATTGTGTGCATTCTCAACAACATAGCTTCTATTGTAGATTGGGTTTTACATCTAGTTCTAAAAGCATAATTATAGAATAAGATGTTGATATACACTAATATGCACATATCTATCTCATTTTGAAGTGCGATTATCCCAAAGAAAAGGAAAAAAGCAGAGATCCGAAGCGATTTGAGAAAATGTCATTTCTAAAGCCTGTCCCATTAGAGAAGGCGTACATGCTCATTACGCATGGGCCAGCCACTATCATTAGTTCATCTTCTAAGGGCGTTTCTAATTTTATGAGCGCTTCTTGGGTGATGCCTATTGATTTTGATCCTCCTAAACTTATTCTCTGCCTTGACAGCCACGCGTACACTCACAAGTTGGTGACTGAATCTGGAGAGTTCATTGTACATGTTCCCTGCAAGGCGCAGGCGGACTTGACGTTGGCAATTGGAAGTACGACTGCGAACGAGATCAACAAGGCGGAAGAATTCAACATCGAGACTGAGCCTGGAAAGAAGGTGAACGTCCCTGCAGTGAAGGGATGTATCGGTTACCTAGAGTGCAAGGTGATCCCCGAGGAGAAATACGAAAAAAAGTACGACTTGTTCATCGCTGAGGTGGTAGCAGCGTATGCAGACGAGAGGGTATTTTCGAAGGGTAGGTGGCACTTCCCCGCTGACGAATCCCTCAGGTCTATCCATTATCAAGCAGGAGGAGCTTTCTTCACCACCGGAAACTCATTCAATGCTGACAAATCGCACGGGGAGGCTCCTTAAGCAATATACGTGGGGTGATACTATTTAGTAGGCCGGCATCAAGCTTCATTTAGTTAATTTATTTGCATTCTCATATCTTGTCTTTTTGATTACATTTTGTGATTTGCACACGCGTACACTTCCACTATTTCCTATGTGTATGATATGGTGTTCAAGAAGTGAGAACACGCACGCGAAAATGTATACATTTATGACATGCATTACAATAAACGCATATATACGCATTTGATCAAAGTACTACGAGAGTGAAAGTTGTGTTTATTCAATCGTGAAAAATAAAATCAATCAACTAGTTCTCATCCCACGTGAAACTCATTTCCACCCAAAATGCACACAAATATATACTTCCTCACAAAGATAGACTGGCGCATGCATCTGCAAGATGAAAGCAAAGATACGAGGGAGGGGAGAAAGAAACAAGAAGCAGGGGAGAGAGAGGGGTTGCGCAGACAGGAGAACTAGCTCCCTCACGTACGCATTCTCAACCAAAGGACACCGGTGGATGACGTCCCCAATACACATGCCCACCCCAGCATCTCACTTACTGAGAGTCAATTAGCGTCGGTCACTCGATTTCGGGGTCAGTTTTTCTCTTAACGAGGGAGAGGGAGAATGCATCTGTGGTTGGGGTGATGTGTTTACTGTGCAGGGGCTTCAGCTGTTTCCCAGCAGAATCATACTTATAGCAGGAGTCCACCATGTCATTTGTTACAAACGAAGGACCATCTCCGAAGATCTTCCGCAGCCCGAAACCCCCTCCTCCTCCTACACTCGCCAGACTCCCTCCGCTGTTGTCGTTTCCCTTGACTACGCTCCCACCGGGATGGCTGCCACTGCTACTGTTACTTCCACCATTGCTATTAGTATTATTGCTGTTGTTGTATGCTTCGACGGCGTATAGAGCTCTGAATTTGAGAGCTCTCTCAGCTCTTACAGCGATGAGGAACTGCGAGAGGGGCTGGGCATCAAGCTGCGCAAGAGCAGCGTTCCTTTGCGTCTCCATTGCGCCTCCTGCGAGGCAAAGATAGGTGAGTGCGTTCTTGATGAGTTTCTTATTCGATATCGATTGGATAGGGGGAGGGAGCAGAGAGGAAGATGACGATGATGATGAGGGATGTCCGAGCGAGGGAGAGGGATCGCGACGAGAAAAGGAACGACGGTCATGCGATTTGTCTCTTTCTCTTTCCCTCATCCCTCCCCTTCCTCTTCCTAATCTAGGGGAAGCACTACGCATCGAAAAAGAGGATACTGAGGAGGAAGAAGAGGAGGAGGAGGGGGAGGAGGATGAAGAAGAAGAAGAGGGAGAGGAGGAGGACGGGACTTTGAATTCCGCGTATGGGTCGAAGACTTCTTCTGGGTCCTCGGCTTCCTTCTCTCTCTCCCGCTCCCTCTCTCTTTCTCTAGCTCTACCTCTTTCTCTCTCCTTTCCTTTGGAGGTCTCTCCTTCTGCATTCAAGGAGGAGAATGAGGGAGAGGGGAGAACGAATGGGAGGCGGGGGAAGACGAAGGAGAGGAAGAGGAGGAGAACGAAGATGAGGATGGAGCAGGAGACGGAGGCCTCATGTTTCTTGCCCCTCTTTCCCTTTCCCTTTCCCTCCCCTCTCCCTCTCTTCCTCCCTCTCCTCCCTCATCCTCTCTTTCCTCTCCCTCATACCGTATATTCTCTTGAACCTCGCCTCCATTGGTCCAGCCAAGGATGAGGCAGAAGTAGACACCTCAGATTTCGCATCGTCTATGTAGTCTCCACTTCCATTCGCGGAAACCCCCCCACCCCCACCTACACTTGCACTGCCTCTCCTCCCCCTCGGCCCAAACGTGACATCTAAAGTGACAATCTCCCCCCCTTCTTCTTTGCCTCTCCCCAGCACTTTCTCGTCCCTTCCGTGTCGTTTCCCTTCGGAGAAACTGTAGAATAAACGCTCGCTCCATCGTCTTCTAATAGTGGTTCACCACGAACTTCTGAGGGGGGACTCAGGCTCATACGACGAAGAAGGAGATGAAGAAGGGGAGGAAGAACGGATGGGTGGAGGAGCGGGGGATGGGGGAAAAGATGAGGAGGTAGGGGGAGAGGAGGAAGCGACGGAAACAGTACTGTCCTTTCCTTCTCCAGAGAACTCATTTTTCCTCTCCAAATCGGACCAAGACACCCTTGCTCCCACGCTCTTCCCATTCAAAACCCCTTTGTCGGGTGCATTCATCCCTGTCTGCTGAAGCGATGATCTCTGTGGGTTTAACTGACCCTCCTCCCTCTCCCTCGTGCGCACCACCCTGTTGTTCACAGGAATGCTCATTTCCTTCTTACCGCTTGGCAAGTCACTGATCTTTACGCTTCGAGAAGCGCTCGAGGGGCGGATGCTCCCAATGATTTTAGAAGCCTGGCTGTTGCATCTCTTCCTGGAGTCGATGCCGAATTGTTGTTGCTGTGCTCTCTTTTGTTCAATTAGTAATCGTTGCTGGTGCATTTTAGTTGCCAAATCGAAAGCGAGCATGCGACTCTCTATATTCCCTAACAAATCATCCATGATAGGAAACTATATTCAAATTTTCAACTCGTAAAAGGTGTGTTACCTGCCCTAGTCTAATAAATAACTTCGAATCGGTTTTCGCCCACTTCTTCTCTCCCAAATTGAACGTCATGAATCTCAATTTGAATGGTATCATGATGATGGGAGGCGGTTCGTCGCGGATAATCAGCATTTTATTAAATTTCTATTCACGTATATTGTTAATTCGTCCGCCAATTATACTCTTGTGTCATGATGCTTGCAGTGCTTTGTTTTCGCGTAACACATACGCAAAAATAATTCAAATGATGAGGATCATTGTCTTACGCACAATGTATTCTGTTCAAGTGTGGAATTAACCACCTCGCACATATTTCATTAACATTTATGTGTATTCAAAACCTCCTTACCATATTTTACACGCCCCAGAACACTTCGGAGTTTTCTTGAAAAGATGGTAAAGTTGAATTTATTTCGAAAAATGTACCTTGGAAGTGATCTGGTTATCGAGCGCATGACGATGTTGTTTGCGCCAAATTGTTTAATGCAGATAGATGTACATTAAATACAAACGCTCGCTGATATGATAAGTGTTATGTTTATCCCACTTATTTTGTCTATCTAGAGCTACGGTTGGTTTTCATTCGGAGCCCCTGCTGCAAAGTTTTCTCGTAGCCTTCGTGCTACGCCGATGATAACTAAAGGAAAGCCGGACTGGGAAGGAGGAGATAAACGTAGGTTAACCACCCAAGTAATGGCAGGCGATACTCATTCTCCCGAACTATAACCCATGTTTATGTTTCCTTCTGTTTGATTTTCAGAGTTCTGTTTCGGCATTACAAGTGTGTACATGCATTTGTGTGCAAGTGCATGCATGTGGCGTATACTTAATGCGTTCTAACCCAACACCCCTATGTAATAATGTGCGTGCATATGCGTATGACTGTAAACACGATAACATGCTTATGTGTGTTCTTATTTCTAGTGTTGCTCCCCTCTTCTGCGCTGCACGAGTTGCTGCAGCAAGATGTGTCCTACCCAATGACATTCGAAGTATCTAATCCACTGACGAAACAGAAGCTGCACTGTGGAGTGCTGGAGTTCTCAGCAGAGGAGGGGATGGTGTACGTTCCCTCATGGCTCCTCGACCAAATAGGAGCATCGCAGGGCACATTACTATCCATAGGTAAGACCTCCCACTCACAGTCCCATGTCCAAAACGAATATTGACTACGACATACGCGTTTTCTCATGTGCACTACACCCACTCCCTCTGCGCCTGCTCTTTTCTGTGTTTTTTTCTCTCGCTTCCCAACCCGTATTATGTTTCTTTTTTCTGCCTCACTCTTCGCTTGATGTCATATCCCTCATCTCTATTCCTCGTCATCTCTTTTCCCCTTCTCCTCATACATACCACCCCTAATGCTTACCATCCTTCGTCCCACTGACCTTCCTTTCTTTCCCCCTCTGTCTCTTTCCCCTCTTCATTCCTTCTTCGCTCCTTTGCCTACCTCCCGCCTTTCCTTTCCCTTTCCCTTTCCCTTTCCCTTTCTCTTCCCCTGTCCCTTTCCCTTTCCCTATCATTTTATATGTCACCACTCATCATAGTCAACGTTGATTTGAAGAAGGGTACGTTAGTGACGTTCCAACCCCACTCCTACAAATTCATCGAGCTAACCAACCCTCGAGTCGTGTTAGAGAAGCATCTGCGAGGGTTTTCTACTCTCACGAAGGGGGAGACGATTTGCATAAAACACTTAGGAGAAGACTTTTTGATCGATGTGGTGGGGCTGAAACCAGCAGACGCAGTGCTGATCGTGGAAACTGACATCAAGGTTGAGTTCGAGGAACCTAAAAACATGGGAGAGTACGAAGAGAGAAAAAGGAAACTCAAGGCGTCTGCTGCTGCCGCCAACGGGTCAAATACCGCAAATACGAACGAACGCAAAAACAGTGCCTCCGGTGTTGGCTTGGGGGGGATAAGTCGTCCCAGAAGGGTAAGTCACCTTCTCTCTCATCTTCGCCCTCCCCGTCTCCTCCTAGCTCTGGAGTACTTTCCTCCCCTTTTTCTTCGTCATCATCTCCTTCCTCTTCTTTCGCTTCCTCTTCTTCCTCTAAACCAGTGTCTATGTTCTCCTCCAAGAGCTCCCTCTCCGTCGTCTCGTCCTCTGCTGCCACTTCTTCCCTCTCCCGCCCCCCTACCTCCTCCCTCTCCCGCCCCCTCACCTCCTCTATCTCCCGGCCCCCTACCTCCTCTCTCTCTCGCCCTTCATCTGCCCTCACTCGCCCTTCCACTGCATCTACATCCCGTCCTCCTGCTTCCGCCGTTCGCTCTCCCGCTTCTCCGGAAAGACCAGCATCAGGGAGATCTTCTTCCGACTACTTCTCTAGTCTAGGAGAAGGTCACACCGTATCCTCTGCTTCCGCTTCCCCTTCCTCTGCCTCTCCTCTCGCTTTCTCTTCCTCTCCCTCACTCTCGCCCTCCGCCTCGCCTTCATCCTCGCCTTCGCTCTCCCTTTCCTCCGAGGTCATTGGGCAGTATGTATATTACAGAAATGCGGAGGGAAAGCTAGTGAAAAGAGAACCTCTTGCCACGAAGTCATCGTTCGCACAGGGAGCACTGGGAGAGACTCAGACTCAGGCACACGGGGGGTACAGCCTCAAGAAGTAAGTGCAAGTGAATGAGAATAAGAGAATCAAGTACGAATGCAACATGTGGAAAGAGGTGAGCTGAGTCATGGAAGGGGCACGGACACTGAATGTTACGCCCATACGCATACGCGATATGCCCATTCATGCGTGTGCATTTGCATGCACATTATATCACTCGTCAGCATCAAGACCTTACATTACTTAGTCGTGGTTGTAGCAGTGACTTTGTGAATGCGATATGTATACGACCTATATCGTATTATGATGAATGACAGTGTAGATCAGTACTTCCCCATACTGCGTGCATGCTTCAATGCCTGCCTTCAATATTCTACCAGATATGTACTCAATGGCTGTCTAATTGCCTTTCGGACCAATGCAAGAGCGAACTGAAAATGCAATAATAAACTCTGTACGCGCAGTTATGACTCGAACTGCCCACTATATCACTGTCTTATCGTATTAATATTTCTTTTTAAATGTCATTTTATTGAAAATAAAATCTCCTAACAATCTCACTATGCAATGTTCTTATTGTCGTTGTTCTGAATCTCAATTTGAATTAATAGATACATGTAGATCATCGATAGTGACAGGTTCAAATAATCCAATAGCTGGATAATTAAACATCCGCATGAGTTACGAGAACAGCACATAACACAATTTACTATATATAATAATTACACACTATCTACGAAATGTGGATTTTGCGTTTCAAACATATCCATTCCATTTTATTAACATACATTATAGCCACTCGCCTACGGTGGGTAGAATTTTTTTGAAACGCAAGTTTCAGTTTTCATTTGTTGGCGTCTGGCTATTTAACGAAAAAAAAACACTCATTTAAAAACTAACAGATATGCCCATATAGGCCATATTTAGGCCTGTCTATATATATTATGGATGAGTATAAAAGCGATGAAAAAAAACGATAAAAACCCGAACTTGTATTGCAAATTGATGTCATTTTTAGATATTCTCAGGCGTTCCAAAAAAAGATTGGGGTTACGCAATTTCTCAATTTCTCAATTTGGATTTTCTCACTTAACGAAGGAGAAACTAAGAAATGAAACGAAATAACAAAAGGGAGTTGTATATAGATGCACACGGGAATGTAAAGAAAGCTCGGCGTAAATCTGTGCGAAATAATAATGAGTCTTCGCCAAGATCGTCCCATATAGAGCCAGCTAAAGGACCAGGATACGCTCCCAAAGTATCAGACTGCATTGGCTATTACCCTTCCGTGGATCAATGGTTGAAGAGTTACAATGAGTCAAACAAAAGTGTCAACTACCCTCTTAATTTTATGCACTTTTCGAATGATTTGGCTGAGCCCAATTTCCCGTACATTCCTCCCCCCGTTGACTTTTTCTCTTCATCTGTACTTCCCAATCCACTAAATGATATTATTGCTTATTGTGCAGAGCCTGACCTACACCTCGATGGAGTGAGTAAATGTGTATTTTCGTCGATCGTGCGTGCATCGAAAGAGTTATTGGGTGGGTTGGAGGAGGAGGAGGAGAGGAGAGAGGATGAAAATGGCAAAGTGGAGAGAGGAGCAGATGAGATGATGCGGAGACAAAGAAGGCTGCTCCCAGTAGTCGGAAGCAGCGCTCTTCTTCGTTCAACAGCTCGAATGGTGAGTACGTTTTCCCCTTCCGTAGTGCCTAGATCTGTTGCTCCTTACTACTATGATGAGTTGGAAAGGAGGGAAAGGAGGGGATGGAGGGGAAGGGGGAGGGGGGATAGCGTCAGCAGTAAGAGCAGAGGCGGTTGAGCAGGGAGATCCCAGGGATATATGGATCACTGGGGATTCAAATAGGAGCTGTGAGTGGAGGAAGAGGAAGAAGAACAATGACAGGGAGTTAGAAGATGAGATGGAAGGGGCATACGAGAGAGAAAGAGAGGGTGATGGGGAAGAGAGAGAAGGAGAGGGTGATGGGGAAGAGAGAGAGGGAGAGAGAGAAAGAGAGGGGGGCGCAGGATCGTTCTCTGCCCCATCATCTCGTTCTTCTATAGCAGACCCCTCTATCCGCCGTGGTCAGCCCTCCTCGCTCTCTTCCTCTTCTTCTCGTGTGTGCATGAACTGTGGGTTAGGAGGCCACTATCTGAGGAAGTGCCCATCTCTCTCTTGGAACTTTGGGGGAACATTGGGGGGCGTACTTGGGGGAAAAGAGAAGGGGGCACGAAGTGACAGTAGGGGGAAGGACAAAAGAAAGAACGACGCATTTGAGATGAAAGGGACGGATAAGGAGAGAGTGGAGGGGGTGGTGAGGTGGATGAACGACGGAACAGTGAGTATCCCATTCTCTTCGCCATCGTCCCATTCCTCTCTCTTCTCCTCCTCCCAAGCGTCCTCTCTTCCACCTCCTGCTCCTCACTCTTCTCATTTCGCTCCCTCCTCATCCGGCTCTCGGTCTTCTTCATCTTCTTCCGTAACTTCTTCTCTATCATTTAGACCGTATGATTCCACCCGTTCGTGTGCATCTGCTGCTTCCCTCCCTCCTCTCCCTCCTTCCCCTCCCCACTTCTTCACTTCCCGCTCCCCCCAACCTTCCTCTCATTCCTCTTCTTCCCCATCCTCTTCTTCCTCATTTTCTTCTTCGCCTTCTTCATCTCCCTTCTCTCTTTCTTCTTCCCCGTCATTGTCTATCCCACACCCAGAGTCTCCACGTTCATCGTCTCCCCCACTCCCTTTCCTAGTCCACACTCCTACCCCATCCTCATTTTCCGCCCTCCTTCCCTCCTCATCCCCTGCACCTCCTGTCTCTCCTGTGAAAAGAAAAGGGAGGAAAGGGACGAGGGAGGAGCATTCACTTATTAATGCAATGGAGCCCTTGGTGGAGAGGATTGATGGGATCAGGGGGTGGTGGGAGATGGAAACCGAGGGGAACGGAGGCTATGGGAGGGAAGGAGGCCGAGGGAGTGGAAGCGGAAGGGCAGGCGATATGGGTTCGAAGGAAAGAGAGGGAGAGGACTATGCGCGGTCAGTCCCGAATATGCGAGGGAACGGCTGAGTGAGATATGCGGTTATAAGATAAATCACATGAAGCTAGTCGTTCCATTTGAATGCATATGCTCCATTCTGGTTGAGATGTCAAAGTCTCAGCTCCTGTTCTCTCTCTCGCCCTCCTCACTCCTATCCGGCCTCTCCCTCTTCGTTTCTGCGGCTCATCTCCTTTTTAAACAACAATAAAAGTCAAGCAAGAAGAGGGAAAGAGGGGAAGAGAAAGGAGAGAAGCGCCGGGGAAATTGCGAAAGAGAGTGGAGAAAGAAGCAGAAGGAAAACAAAGAGAGGAGGAAAACGGATTGGGATTCAAACGATAGGGGGCGGTGGAGGGGAATGGAAGGAAGCCAAGGGGGGTGCAGGGGAATATGTGGCAAGAGTTGACATTTCATGGACGAAAAGAGGCGGAATCCCTCGGTTTGTGAAAGAGATAGGGCTGCGTCTGGAAGATAAAAGTAGAAACAGGAAGGGCAGTGAGTGCAGTGGGAAGAGCGAAAGGGGTGTGGAATTGATAGGGGGGAAGTCAATAGAAGGGGGGCGGAGACAGGACGTAGGGAGGTTGGAGGAATATCATCTGGGGCGGAGGAAGGAAGATGGGAGGTGGGTGGCTCTGGAATCAGTGATAGAGAGAGTGTGGAGAATGAAATAGAATTGAGAGGAGGAGCAAGAGCAGGAGGAGGAAGATACAATCGCAGTCTTAATTTTTACGATTCGGCTACCTTTTCATCCGTTTCTGCTATCTCTGCCTCTTCTTGGGAATACTTCTCACATGTAGTCCAGGCTGCTCTCATGAAGTAGTGCACAACTTTATACTATATTCACTCTTTCGTTTTGCTTGCTCTTTGCAGTGTAACTGACAACATTTATTACTAATGAAAGTGGGTACAAATGCAATCACATAGTCATGTAGCCCTTCTGTTATTTGAATTCTCCCAATTGACACTTATTAAATTAATGTTATCAAAACCAACCATACACGCGCTATAACTATGGACGCGCGTGGAACTCAATTATAGGTGAACATACTATGCATAACTGCTTCCTACTAATTATTCTTGTTGATGTTTGCAAACGCCTTGTACGTTTGAACAAATTCTGTAAAAGGAATTGTGGTGTTCTTGTAATACTCGATGACGTTCTGTTAACCCACACATAAATAACATATCATATGTAATTTCAATTCAATTAAAAAAACAGTAATACCCTTGAATTATTTCTAGCATGAGTGCGTGAGAAAAACGTACGTTTCTGTATTCGGGACGAGAATAGGAGTCTTCTAAACCCTTCTCCACGGGAAACTCATACATCCTGTATCCTGCCTCCACTGGGTCCTGCGCCCCTGCAATCTCCCTACTATCATACCTGTTGGAATGTGAAGTGTCAATGAATGTGTGTACATGAGAGAGTTGAGTAGTTATATAATATGCAGACGAACACACATTTCATACATAATATTCGCTTACCCTCCATGAAGAGCGTTGTTCCCAAACTCTGTTGCTACAAGGCCAGGGGAATAGAGGCATATCTTGATCTCATGAAATCCTGCGTATGCCCGTATAATCACATATTATGTTTAGATAAATACCGATCCATATAAACATGCCAGAAAAAAAATGCCGTTGACCTTTCCATACCTTCGTCGTGCAAATCCTTTCTTAAATTGGCGGTGATGGAGTTCAAGAAGTGTTTTGACGCACTGTACGCGCTTCTCTTGGGCACATCGATAGGAATTCTTCCGAGAATAGACGATGTATTCACAATCATCCCTCTTGGAGGAGATAGAGAACGGAAGTGCCTAAGCGCAACCTGACTCGCAAAGAGAGAAATAATCCAATTAGAAAGCTATCATACATGTATAGTTAACATATAAGAACGGTGATAATAACCGTAAAACACAGTTGTATGTGTACCTGCATTCCGTAGAGAGATGACTTCACGTTGGCTTTGATCATATAGACAATGTCATTGTCTGTGAGGTCCTCTGTTTTCCTGAAGATCCCCGTGGCTGAGTTGTTAATCCACACATCGACTCTTCCAAATTTATCCAGCACCCTCTGCATCACTTTTTCAACATCCATTCTCTTCGACATATCTCCTGAGACACCCATAGTTCTGCCCTCTGCATGCAAGGAGTGGATAGCTTTCTCTATCGTCTCTATCGCTCTGCCCACAATAACCACAGTATGACCCTTCGTATTTGCAATGAAGATGCACATTAGAATTACTTCGATTTATCAACAACATTCAAAAGTAAGCAATTATGTGAAAACGTGCAATATAGAGTATTTCACCCCTATTCATGTGTACCTGAGACACTGCTCTCTCTGCTGCATAATAGCCCATTCCTCGGGATCCGCCGCAAATAACAATGACTTTCCTAAACCGCACATAAACAGAACGAAAAAATGCATTAGGATATGTGCTCAATTTGAAGACATTTGTTAAACGTAGGAACTAATAATCTTACTTTGCATCTGGAGTACTGGTTGCCTTATCTACGATGATTGGGTCGTCATCGTCCCTAGCTATGGATTGTCTTGAGTAATACTTGAGAACCTCCTGGCATAAGATTTAATCCATATCGAGATTACTATTAGCCTAACGCAAATCCGCTTCTTGAAAACGAGTCTACATGTCTGAATTCAGTAAACCCACTTACCTCTTTATATTCTGGTCTCGAATAAGAGTCATCTTCCTCCTTCTCGATCACATTCTCAAATAAGATTTGACCAACTTCGTCCGCAGTCTGAGCTCCTTGTATTTTGCGACTATCGTACCTACAAGTATGTGACCAAGTACAGTTGTAACTACTAGTTAATTGTTTGAATCCATTATATTCATGTAATACTTCATTAGTGTGTGTTCTTACCCTCCATGAAGAGAGTTGATTCCAAACTCTGTCGCAACCGCTCCGGGGGAGAACAATGCGATTCTGATTTGTTTCAAGCCTATGAAATATTAGTGGATGATATATCATTCGAATGAACAGTTAGTGTCATATCACATGGGCTTTGCAAATTGTGTATCTTTTTTTTAATACAATTCTATTTACTCACCTTCTTCCTCAAGATCCGCTCTGGCATCAGCAGTGAGGGCATTAATGAAGTGCTTGGAAGCGTTGTATGCACTTCGCATTGAATTTCTGATGGGGATTCGGCCTAGGACGGACGATACGTTCACGATCACCCCGCCAGGAGAAGACCGCTCTTTAAAGTACTTCAGAGCAATCTGAAAATAAAATAACCACGTGAGTTTAAAAGTTTGGAGTATATATTAGATTAGTCGAAATGTAACATTCCATACAAATGTGTGGATTAAACTCAATCGCGTGTAGGTGCAATCATACCTGCATTCCATACAGAGTTGTCTTCACATTTGCATCCACCATAATGTCAATATCTTCTTCTGTCAAATCCTCTGACTTTCTGAATATCCCCCTTCCGCAGTTATTCACCCACACATCCATGCGACGAAATTTCTTTAGTGTCAGATCCAGCATCTTCTTTGCGTCTACTTGCAAAGTCATGTCCCCAATCACTCCGAGAACCCGTTGTTCATTTTTAAGCGAAGCAAGTGCTTTTTCCATCGTTAGCTTGTTCCGACCTACGATTGTCACATTATATCCCTACATTACGTGTTTTAATACGCATATGAATAAGAATCAATGGATTTTGTGCCAAGCATGTCTGTATATTCTGTAAGTGCACTAATGCATACTCACGGAGGCATTAGTTACAAATAAAATGTACCTTTTGTAGCGCAACCTTAGCCAACGATAAACCTATCCCCTTTGTTCCTCCACATATAATAAACACTCTATTTAGCTCCCTAAATCATTAATTTGGGATCGCACAATGTACAAGGTTAGATATATGTATTCAAGTTAGTGAGGTAGCAGGGTATCTTATATAGCATATGGTTACTTACTCAGGACAAACATCCATGTCATCCGTTTCCTTGAGCAGAGATTCATAGTTTCCCATAGCTGTGTATAACCAATGTGGTTTAAGTAAAACACTGACTCACTTTCTTTGTACACCTTCTTACATTTGTTCAAGTTGAAAAAAAAAAATCTTCACTTGAAGATGTGAAGGAGACGTGGAAGTAGAGGAAAGAATTAAAGGATAACAAACGAGTGAAATAAGAAAAATGGGTTAATTTTTTTTTTTTTATTTTAATGGTTCAACTGTCAGGCAATACGGGAAATATTAATTTTAAACTGTGTGATTACTCTGAAGAGTACCCGTCACACGCGTTCCTAGATTAGTTTGCACACATCTAGGTATTAAATAATATAATACAAACTGAATGCAGATATTCATTTTAGCGCGCTTGCATATTTTCCTACTCTGGGGGAGAGAATAATGAATTCTGAGGTCATTCTGTATGTAGTAAAAGTCGTTTAATTGTGCAACAAGAAGCCTGTATAATTGTAATACACGAAATGTACTATATGTTTCAAGGAAAAGTAAAAGAGAAATAAAAGATGAGAGTAAAAGGGCGGTATACAGTGTAAAATTTTATTTGCTACGTATTTGGCTAATATCCGGTAGTAAATAAAAAATAAATAAGGAGTAAATGTGCATTCTCTCAAGAATGAAATAAATAAGAGCAACGAAGTCGTTTGCAAATCTGTATTTGCAACTAAAGCAAAATCAACCACACTGCACAACAGTGATAATGATCTACCCTCGTCATGTGCACGCAAACGAAGAGTTATACGTGTTTACTTTCTAGCCTTCTTCTGCCCCTTTCCCTTCTGTCCGTTGTTACCCTGCTCGTTCTTTCTCTTGTTCTGGTTGTGGTTCTTCTTCTGATGCTTGTTCGTGTTTTTGTTCTTCTCAACCTTCTCCTTGTTCTCCTCCTTTTCCTCCTCCCCCTCTTCCTCCTCCTCCTCCTCCTCCTCCTCCTCCTCTTCGTCATTTCCCCCCTTGGCTTGTTGCCTCTTCTGGTTCTGCTTTTTCTCGGCGATCTTTCCCTTCTTCAAGAGACCCTCCTCCCAGGTAATATGTATCCTCTCTCAGCAGCAGAGAGGGGCTTCTCGTGTGCAACTTCATCATCCTCCTCCTCCTCATCGTCCTCGTCGCGAATATTGTCGAGGTCGTCTCCCAACTCCTGGAGCTTTTCGATCTCGTCTTTGCTGAAAGCCATGTTCTCATCGATGTCTTCGTTGGCAAGGGCAGCAAGCTTCATTCTCCTCTCCTTCAAAGTAGCCAGCAAACGAACGAATCTCTTTCCCTCCATGTGCCTGGTGATTTCTCTGTGATCTCTGTTCAGATTACGCTTGGTCAGCAAGCAAAAAAGTCCGTTCTTGTTCACCTTGTGGGGGACAATGAAAGGCTCGTATTTCTCCAACTCGAACTTTCCAAACTCCTTCAAGTATGCATTCTTCTGGATGATGCGGCGAAGGGCAGCTCCTTCAGCATATGCCTTGAAGGCATCCAAACGAGGAACAGTCTCATGGTGGGAAACCAAGAAAAGAATACGACCATTGTCAGCAAGGAGAATCTGCTTCTCTTCAAGGGATTTTGCCAAAGCAACCTTCAGTTCAGCGAGCTCTTCAGCAGAACCCTTTCCGTGTTTGTCAACCCACGCGTCAACTTTTGACATCTGTTAGTTGAGCGTATGGTAAATAGTAGCGTGAATGATTAGGACAAGGATTGCAGACACTTTCATGGAGACAGACATACAGAAAGATATCATTTACTGTTAAAATGCTCAATGTTATACAAAAAGCAATAAGTTCTATTAACCACATATGTAGGCAAACTCTACACAAGTGTTTTCTGTGCGTAAACATATGTGAACGTCTTGACTTTTCCTTATTACCCTAATCGATATTTTAATCTCAATTTGATGTGTTCAGCTCAGAATGGGGTTCTTTTCCGTTACCAAAGATTACAGTAAACGTGAGAAGTCATTTTTGTTCATTTAGTTATTTTCATTTGATTACGCTATAATGTCATCTCGACCTTCATCTACGTCCCTCTCCAGAACGAAAGCTAGTTCTTCATCGTCTGGCTCTGCTTTGGTAGCGAGGAAGTCGATGGAACTCAGTGAAGCTCAAAGCGTAAGTTTCCTGCTAGCATATGTGTTACACTCACTGAAAAAACATAAATCAGAATTGTAAATAATATTAACACGTCCGAGAGAGTATATGTGACGTCGCTGTTCTCGTATTTGTTTGTGATAAATGCATTGCTTGTGCTGTGCTCATTTTTTATTTCTATTTCTATTTGTGTATGCACCACATTTCGAAACCCAGAAGTCAAAGTCAAACACTGGCTTAATCTCTTCTGATGATGAAGAGAACCCTTTTGTTATCAAGGATGACGATATCTTTCGCATGAGAGAGAAGGAAATGGAAGAGAAGAGGCAGAGGAGAGAGACGAATCTTCGCACAAAGATTTGGGACAAGAAGACGGAGCAGCAGGAGAAGGGAGAAATTTACAAGATTCGCCAATTATACGAGAAAAAACCTTCTAGGAACGCGAACAAGCAGGAGAAGATGTTTCAGGGTAGGAGGAGGGAGAAGGAGAACATGACGGAGTTCATTGCGAAGAAGAGGGAAATGTTTTTGATTCAGATGTCTTTGGACACGAAGAAGCATGAAATCGAAAAACTAGAGGAGAAGGCCAGACTGAAAGAGGAGGCGCTGAGAAAGGCGGAGCTGATGCTGGAGGATGATGCGATCAGGTTCGATGCATTCTTGAAGGCGAATGACAGCAATGCCCACGAGGCGTTGAGGAAAGCAGATGCGGAGACGAAAGAGAAACAGGAGAAAGCGTTGGAGATCAAGAAGCTATCGCATGAGATAAACAAAGTGGAGGCAGATATCCAGAAGGCAGATGAACAGCTGCATGCATGTTTGAAGTACAAAGAGTTCTTGGATGAAAGGACACCTCCTGAACACTTCAAGAAGGTAGAGCAAATGAGACAGGCGCTAAGGCAGAAGAGGGAGGAGCAGAAGAGAGAGGCTGCTGCTGCGTCCGATTCATCTGACACAGCTGTAAAGGGAAGGAGCGGCACTGCCAGCGGGAAGAACACCCCCTCTCTTCCCTCATCGCCCTCCCCTGTGCCTGCCTCCTCTTCGTCGTCTTCTCTTGCGCTGAGTGATATGGAAGACACTGAGGAGGACTCACTGGATGAAGATCTCATGTATTTCAAAGTCCCCGATCAACTCCTAGAGATTTTCGCAGAACTAGAAGAGAAAAACCTCTTCCTCATCCAGAATGCACAGGAAACAGAGGTGAACTATTTGTGTCCGCACTCAACTTTTCTTTTCCCATTCCCTACTTTATTGCCCTGCACGCTTCTTATTCCCCTTCCCTCCCCCACACCCCTCCCCACTACGCTCCGCAATCCATTCCCCACTCCACTTGTGTTATCCCCCATCATATCCTTTGATCTTCTCCTTTACCTACATACTTGTACCCCCCCTGTGTTTCCCTTTTTTCTCCCCCTCCTTTCCCCTTCGCTTTCCCCTCGTTTTCCTTGGCTTTTCACTAAGTCTTATCTTCCATTATATGTCTTGAGTTCTTCCGTTGATACGAGTGCTTTTGACTTGTTCATTCTAACATATATCATATATCATATACGCTGTAAACGCTTGATGTCTCATGTCTGCTGTTCCTTCTTATTTGTATTGCTTCTCTCGTTCCTTCAATTCCTGATTCAATTTGGTTTTATACTTCACCTCTCTCTCTCTCCACAATCTTCTTTGTTTACATTCTTTTCTTTTTTCCCCCTTTCTTTTTCCTGCACCCTCTTTATTCCTTTTCCCCCGTTCCTTCCACCTCACTCCCTAAACATGGTTTTTACGTCCTGCACAGGTGACTCTGGAGGATTTAAAACAGAAATTCAAGAAGACGGAGGAGGAAATGAAGACCAAGACGAACCAGCTCCAATCGAACATAGATGGCCTGAGGTCGAGGATCACGACGGAGAAGAGCAAAACGTCTATGTTCAAGTCGAGTGCTCAGTCCTCCAGCAACGGAACGGACCTCCAAGAAATGCTGAATATCCTCACAAACAAGATCGGAGAGATCCATTGGAAACAACATCACTCAGACGCACAGTCAGATCCACTCGACATGCTCAGAGACCTCGAGTCCAGACTGGAGGTCCTCCTCGCTGAGATCAGAAGACTCGCAGACATTGACCGCAACGCAGTGGTCGATGCAGAGAAGGCGACAGAGAACCAGAGGAGAGCGAACGTAAGGGAGGCTAAGAGAAGAGAAATAGAGCGCAATGCACAGGAGAGACTCGCTGCGTCAATTGCTAGAGCGAAGGCGGATGCTGTGAAGAAGGTGGGGAAGCCTCATATGTACAGAAGCCCCCCGATCCAAAAGAAGAAGAAAGAAGTCGTGAAACACGTGCGCAACGAGGAGGAGGAGGAGTATAAGCTTTTTTTCACCAATGACTCGTAATTCCCGAAATTCTCTCTTTGTTTCCGTCCCTTTTTTTCTCATTCTATAGTTATCTCCATGTTCTTTCAGTCTAAGTTGTTGTAGTTCTCTTCTATATGTTGTTTAGTTTCCCTGTTTTCTTTTCTCTCTCAACCAGGCAGTTTTCTTTATTTGTTTTCTAATATTTCTATTAGACGTAGTATTTCCTTCTAAACCGAATAGTGTTCGCACTTGGTTATATTGTAGTGGTTGTGTGCTTGCTGAAGTGATTACCAAATATTTGCATGTTCCTTTCTTTTCGTTCCTCCCTTTGTTGCGTCGTAGTTCATTGTATCATAGTTTGTTGGTTTAGTTCTTGTATGCAGATGCAACGCACACGAAATAAAACAATTCTTCAAATTCATTAATACCAGTTGTCAGATAACTAAGTGTGTATGTTAAGATCTCATCAGAACATTGAAGAAAGAAAAGTATGTGATAGCTGTTAAGCGCAAGCAAGCAAAAAAAGAGAAAAAAAAAAACGGGGAGAGAAAGGAAGAGAAAGATGGCTGCCAAGGAAAGTCGATTTTTTTTCTCTATGAAAAGCATTACGAGATCAAACAAAAAATACGAACAACGCTTGTATTTTTTTGTATAAAAAACAGGATTTTGTTGAACTTCAAGTAAGGGACGTTGTCACATTTTTTTTCGTAGATTGTTTGTCCATTGCTATTTAATTTTTTAGGGTTTTCTTCCTACAACATGAGCACATTGGAGTCGTATGAGGATTCGTTGTTGGAAAGAATCAGATGCAGAGCACTAGGACTCACAGCCCCGACATTTTTTCGGAAATACGAGTACTATTCTTCGTTGTATCACTTGAACTATCCGACAGTGTTGTCGTATAACGTGGGTTCTGCTATCACGACGATGTCGGTTGATTCCGTGGAGAACAGGTATTTACTAGTGGGGACCCGGAGTGGGAAGATCTTGCTGAGAGACACGAGTCCTGACGTAGACGCAATGATTGGAACAGTGAATGCGTTCACTTATAAGTCGAAAAATTTGCCGGATTCTTTCTGGAACCCTGTGTTGCAAAAGGTGTCTTCGTGTGCGTGGGCAAGTGGAGATCAGACCCTTTTCATGTCGACTACTTTCTCAGGAAGCTTTACTATATGGGACGCAGCCACACTCCAGCCCTTTTCCCACAAGATACTTTGCCAAGGTGCTATTTGTGGAGACATGAACCCAGTGAAATCGAGCAGCAGCTCGTTTTTGTTTGCCGTGGGTGGAGCGGACGTATCCCTTATAGATCTCCGCTCTGCTTCCGTTGCTACCACACTTGTAGGACATGGGAGCGTGTTGTTCTCTCCCAGAACATACTACGCCATTAACGGGGAACATTATACTCCGTGTTTGAAGGAAGAAGTGTTGTGGGGAGGGAATGTCACGAGTGTGAGGTGGAGTAAGGAGAAGGAGCATCTGTTGGTATCGGGAGGGAGGGACGGAGTCATTGTTGCTTGGGACGTGAGAGCGGGAAAACCTCTCTACACCTGCGACGTTCAGTTCGTACAGGCTCGAAAGCAGTTCTACGAGGGAGCGATGGGGGGAGGGGGGGCGCCATCCGACCACTCCCACTCCTCGTCATACTCCCCTGCGTCCTCTTCATCTCCCCTTTTCCCCTCACTCTCCGCTCGCCCTGCATTCTCTTCCATATGCTCTTCTGCTTCACAAGAATGGGAAGATGAGTATGAAGAGTGGGGGAGGGGCAGGGAGTGGGAAAGGGAGTACGAAGAAGAAATAGGAAATGAAGAGGAGGAAGAGGAGGCAGAGGAAGACAAGATCGGAGAAGAGGAAGATGAGAAAGAAGAAGACGAAGAGGAAGAGGACGATGAAGGGGAAGTATATTCAAGGGCTGGTGATATAGGAGAAGAGTATGATGAATATTACGAGGGAATGGACATACATATGAGAATGAATGACAAGCGAAGTGGAGGAGAGGAAGGGTGGGAGGGCGGTGGGGAAGACAGATTAGATGAATTGAGTGTGTGGGAAGGGGGGACTAAGAGGGATAGAGTGGAGGCGGGGAAGAAGGGAAAGAGAGTGGTCGAAGACCCTTTTTTGTTCGTGGGAAATGATGGAGCTGTTCTGAAGAGAGAGAGGAGAGGCTGTGGAAGGAATGGGAGAGCAAGACAAGCGGAAAGGGAAAGCAAAAGGGAGGAGTAGGGGACACAGAGGACAGAGAGGCGGATAGCCAAAGGGAGAGGGAGAGGCAAAGGGAGAGAGAGAGAGAGGGAGATGCGAAGAGAGCAAGACAAGGATGGGGTACAAAGACGAACAAGAAGAAGACAGCAGAAGAGGAAGAGGATTTCCTTCGAAGAGAAGAGTCAGCCCTACTTCTTCTTCCTCCTCTTCCTCTTCATCCTCCTCTTCTTATATCACTTCCTCTTCCTCCCCTCGCCGTCGCCATACCCTCTCTAACTCCGACCACCCTCCTTCTCTCCCCTTCATCCTCCCAGGGTTCTATTCCCACGGGACCTCTGAATCCCCTTCTCCTTTCTCCACCTCCCCTTCCCTTTCACCCGCTTCTGCTTCCTCCTCTCCCTCCGCCTCCCCCTCTGTCTCGGATCCATCTTCACTCCATTTCCTCACCTCTTCCCGCCTCAACTCGTTTGTTCGAATCAACATGATTAACATGACGAAAGCGAACTATGTCAGAGAAGCGGTGACGAGGATGAGAGAGGAAGCCAAAAATGAGGCAATGCGGTACAGGGCAAGAAGCAGGGAAGAGAGGGAGCAAAGGGGGAGGGGAGAGGGGAGAAAGGGAAGCGAATCAAGAGAAAGACAGGAAGAAGAAACAGAGGGGAGGAAAGCGGAGCGATGACAATGAAGAGGAGGAGGAGAGGGAGGCGAGGGGCAGTTGGGTGGGGACGAAGGGAAGAGGAGGGAGAGGGCGAAGGGAAGGGTGCTCCATTAAGAGAAAGAACCCTACAGCAAGTAGTGAGAGGTGGGGGGGTAGGCCGAGTGAGAGGGGGAGTGGGAGGAGTATAGGGGGTCTCCGGCCTTTCGTTAATTCATTGGGTATGATGCGTAGATCTGGAAAAGGAGAGGTGGGGTACGCGCACGCCTCATCCGTCGTTTCCCTTTGTTTCTCACCGGATGGATCCCTTCTCTTCTCATCTGGGAGAGATAAAAGAATCAGAGTCTGGAACACATCCAATGGTAAGGCGCGATCCATCGCTCAACGATATGTATATGTATATAGTCTATATTGGTTCTATCTAATCGTGGTTGTTGCGTTTCTATTGAATCATTTCATTCGATGCACCATCTAACGAGCATACATATACATACACACACACACACATGTAAATACACACACACACACACTTATGTTTCTATATATGCATACACACATATGCACATACACATACACACACTCCTATCTCTCCTTCCTCCTTTCCTTCCCCTTGCTTAACTAGGGTCTTATACCCTTCGTTCTTTTTCGAACCCACTGGGTCCAACCGAGACCCACTCAATGGAAGTGGATTCTTCATCATCACTGCTCTTCGTTCCCTCCTTTTCATCGATCAAAGCTATCGTCTTGGCTGACCCCTCTCTCAGTTTCTTTCTTGGCTCTAACCGCCCCAATGCCTTTAGAAACAAGCAGAACCCTCGCCCTGTTGTTCCCGTCCAGTCTCCTCCTCAGCTTCCACCACGGCCACATACTCTCTCTGTTCCTCCTCTATTCGCATCTATATCCATCCCGCCTCATACATCCGCCTCTTCTGCCGCCATTCCTCCCCTCAGTAACCTTAGAATGTTTCCCCTTCATCCCCCCTCTCCCCCTCTCTTTAGTGCAAATGCTCCCCCCTTCGACATATCGCCCCCACTCTTCCACCCCCTTCTCCTCCAAGAGGTGATGCTTCATCTTCGGCGTCACCCTTCTCTGTCTTCAGATCAAGTGAGCACGTCGGCAGCGGGCATTCATCGCTGAGGTGGGCGACGCCATCGGGTATGGAAAGAGAAGACGAGGGAGTTGAACGGGAGAGAGAGAGAGAGAGAGAGAGGAATGAAGAGGCGCAGGAGAGGACTTGGATGAAGAGGAGAGGAGAAAGGATAGCTCACTCAGATGCAGTCATTGCATTCTGTCTCTGTGGAAACATCGCTCTCCGCCGACCCCTCTGCCCCTCCTCCCTCTCCTCCTCATCCTCTAGCTTGCCTTCCCCTTTCTTTGACTCCGCCTTCCCCACCTCCCTCTACTCTGGGTCAGAAGATGGCATGTTAGTTAAATGGGAAGGTGGGGGGAGGTCAGGGGGTCGTAGAGGAGCTGGCACAGAGTCGGAGAAGCAAACAGATGGGAGAGGAAGCAGGGGTATGCAAGGGGGAGGCGGGAAGACAAGAGGGTGGGGCGGAGGAGAGAAGAGGGGGTCAGCATGGTTTGTCGGCCTCAGTCAGGAGTGCATTGGCCTTCGTTCTAATGTACGAAAGATTGAAGCGGAAGGAAGAGGAGGGGGTGGGCGAGAGGAGAAGGAGTGTCGAATTCTGTAAGTGGGAGCGAGTTGTTTGATGTGGGAGAGAGAAGGAGAGTGGAGGGAGCAGAGAGGAAGGTGCGTGTCGTAGATGAGAAGGGGGATCCTCTTGTCTTCGATCCGTCCGCCTCTTTGTTTTCAGAAGAGGTATATGTTGAGAGACTGAAAGAGCGAGAGCTGAATGAACAAAGACAACCGTGGGAAGAGGAATGGAATCGAGAAAGGGAGAGGGAGTTCGGCGAGGAGGGAACGAAGAGGGAGTGGGAAGAAGAAGAGGAGGACGGGGGGTGAGGGAAAATACGAAAAGATTGATGAAGGGGATGAACGGGAAAGAGGGAGAAGTGGGCCGACGGAAGGGAAAGAGAGGGGAAAGGAAGAGGAAGAGGAGGGAGAAAGAGGACGGAATGATGAGGATGAAGGGAAAGAAAGGAAGGAGGAAGAGGGTGGAGAAGAAGAATTAGGAGAGAATGACAACGATCGAGTGGAGAAGACCAGAAAAAGAAAGGCGGGAAAGAAAGGAAAAAAAGGGAAAAAAAGCTGGTCTTTGTGATACATCTTCCTCCTCTTCCTCCTCTTCCTCCTCTTCCTCCTCTTCCTCTTCTTCCTCCTCTTCCTCCTCTTCCTCCTCTTCCTCTTCTTCCTCCTCTGACAATTGTTCGTTCCCTCCCCCTCTACCCCCCACTTCCCCTCCTACCGCCTTCTTTTTCTTCCGCCTCCACTTCCCTTTCATCGTGGATTCCTTCCTCCCTGCCAGCTCTATCAGACCCAAATTCAACCTCTGGCCCCCATTCCCCGCTCCTTTCACTCGGTAAAATGGGGTATGAATTAGACGATGCAGTGAAGGCATCCCTCTCCTCCATCGCGCCTTCCATCTCTGATTCATTGATTTCTCTCATCGAGCCCCTCTCAAAGCGTTCATCTAGCTCATCGAATTCTCACCGCCCTTCTCGTTCATCCTCCGTTTCTCCCTCCCCCCCATCTTCCTCTCTCTTTCCCAGCAATACGAACAGCTAGGTAAAGACCTCGCATCCCTTTCCCTTCCTTCTGCCTCCCCCTCCTCCTCCCACTCCACTCCCTTGGTCGCGATCGATTCAGTCGATGAAGATCTCAGCGATTGGTCACAAGAGGAGGAAGAGTAGGAAGGCGGGAGAGCAAATGGGATAGATGAGGAAGGGGGGAAGGGGAAGGGTAAGGAGGAGAGGAAAGGGAGAGGAGAAGAGGAAGAAGCGGAGCCGAAAAAGAGGAAGCGAGGAAGGAGGGTTGTGGGGTAGGCGTCATTTGGAGTTATATTATATTATTTCATGCGTTACGTTTTGTACGTATTTCTCATATTTTAGTTTTCATTTTAGTTTTCCGTCATTCTGCTTTTGCTTTGTCAGTTTCTTTTTTCATTTTCGTTTTCATTTTCATTTTCTTTTTCATTTTCTTTTTCTTTTCTATCTCTTTTGTTGTTTGTTACAACTATCGTTTACTGAACATCTGCTCCTGATGACACCGCAGTGCGCTATTTCCTTAAAATCACTTACAAGTACATACTGCATTGGCGGGCAGAAATATACCAACGAGAGACAAGAACCCAAAGACACAAGACAGCGTTTTACGACACCGTTTGGAAGGTACACACGAGGAATCATGATGTACCCTAAAGTGTGACGTACAAAAGCGCTTTATCTCGACCATACAACTTGGCGAAGTCAAATAAAGGATTGTTACGTTGTTAGAGTAATTCGACAAGGAAATACCACTCACTCTTATCATTTTTACATTTTGTTTATTTCTACTTTGAAGGTTCAATTCAAATTGAGAATATGGGAATTCTATCATCCAACATTGTGAATACTGGTGGCACACTAACAACAACTACAAGTCATAAATATATGAAACAAAAGAAGCATTCAAAACAAGTTGGGGATGGGGCGCAAAAGGAAAAGAAATAATGGAAAAGAGAAACAAAGAATCATTCGAAATGACTATTGTCTACGGACAAAAGATTAAAAAAACACGCATACAAAGACGAGACTAGCTCATGCAAACACAGAAAACGAAACAGATAATACGACGGAAGAACGTCGAACAAGATATATAGGTAGGATAGAAATAGAACCGAGAGAACTACGAGAAGAAGTGGTTGACGCAGCACAATGAATAAAACTATTAAAACAAAAGGAAACGATCGAAATGAAATAGGGATGCGATACACATAGCAAGTGAGGCTACCGATTGAGAACACGACGAAAAGAAAACGAAGCAAAGAGCTCAAACAACACAAATAAAGAATCACGAGGAAAATACAACTAGGGAATAAAGAAGTACAAAGAAAAGACAACAAAGAGTTAAGAAACACACACGCACGAAGGGATTACCAGGCACAGCACGTACAACATACACGAAGTGAGAGCTGGGTGGAGGGATAGGGCGGAGGATGCTCAGTAGATATAAGGAAAGAAGAAGATAGATAGGGAGGGAAAGGAATGAATTGGCGATGAGACAAAGGGAGAGATAAAGGGACGCAGGAGTGAAGGGAGGGGGGAAGGAAGGGGCTTATATCGCCGAAGGAAGGCTAGAGATGTTTGTTGTACCTATATTGTCTTCCCACGCGGATACAGACTAATAGGAGCAGAAGGAAATGAGAAAAGGAGGACGGAGGACAAACGAGAGAAAAACGAAATAAGACGAAACAAAATAATGTCAGTCATTTACAAAGTGTGATTTACGTATGCAGATAATATACACATCATCTGATGGGAAATATGAGTGATTTTGTATCCTTACCCCGCTGCTAGATTTTTTAACTGCTGTTGAGGGCCTAGTGGATGCAGCGCTGGAAGGGATGGAAGAGGAGGGAAGGGAGGAGGAGGCGGTGGAGGGACGAGAGAGACTGGTTTTCTTAGAGAAGGAAGATCTGTTGGGGTATGCGAGAGATGAAGCGAGGGAGTTCGACGGAATAGGAGAAGAGGCCCCGGTGGCCGAAGAGGACGAAGACGAGGAGGAGGAGCGGGGGAGGGCGACGAAGAGGATGATGACGTTTTGTCGTTGACGATGACTCTGAACTGAGCACTCCTGGTTGCTGAGGCTGAGGAGGTGGGCTCGGGGGAGTGGAAGTGGACTGTGCCCTCTTCTCTCCCTTTGTACACCTGTCCGTCCATGCCATGCAAGGTGAAGTCTCCGCCTTTCTCTACGACCATCCCTCCCTACGGAACACATACACATACACATTCACATACACATACACACGTAAACACATACATACATACACATACACACACATACACACACATACACACACATACACACACATACACACACATACACACACATACACACACATACACACACATACACACACATACACACACATACACACACATACACACACATACACACACGCGGTTAGTGCTGAGTTCTCTGTTCTTCTGTCCCTAATATTGCGTATAATTCACATCCACATCCATATCCTCTTCCTCTCTTCCTCTTCCTTTCCTCTTCCCCTCCTCTAGCTCTCTCCTTCTCCTTTCTCTCGTTTCCCCCTTCTTACCTTTGATATTACGGACAGATCAGGGGAGGTACGATATTGAATCCCATATGTGCCTGATATTGTTTTGAGTAAGGCCCGTGTTGGGTATCTGTCTTCTGGTTGCACGTAAGGCAACGGAAGTAGGTCTTTCCAAGAGCTGTTTCTGTTGTATCTCCAGAAGGAAGAGACTTCCCCAGGAAACGAAGCAGATCTCTCTCCAAACGACGAAGCTCCTGCAAACACATACAAATACACATACACATACACATACACATACATATACGCATACACATGTGAATTAACAGAAAGCGAAAGGTTAGATCAAGAAAAAGAAACATAATACAGACTAAACAACTACGATATAAATACGGCAGAAAGCAATGAACAAACGAGGCCGAGAGGAGAGAGAGGGAGATTATCCGGGGTCGAATCAGTACCTTCTTGAAGTGCTCTTTGACTGCCTCCAATGCGTTTTGAAGGTTGAGCAATACATGTTCGATTGCTCCCGCCAACTCCTCCTTAGTTGCAAGGTCCTTAATTAGACCCTCCAGAGAAGATATCCTCTCCAGCCCATCGCGTAACATATTGCGGAGGTCATCGATCTGAACGCGAGCGTATAAACATGAATAAACATACACACACACACACATACACACACACACATACGTACGCGTATACACATATCGTAACAGAAGGCACAACAACACGAGCAGGGTTGCGTAAATACGAATGAATACAAGGATAAACAAACGAATATACATATGCGTATGCATAAACACAGAAGTGCAAATAGAACACATAGTTAGGACGGACAATAGGTGAGAAAATGCATCAACCATGTGGAGGGTCAACCAGGGTTAACCAGGGTTAACCAGGTCAACCCCACTCCTCTTCCCGTTTCTCTCCTCATATGCCTCCCCTCTCCTCCCTCCACACTCTATTTTCTCTTCGTATCTAGTAGTAACTGCACGTGATAATACCACACTGTGTACGTACCTGTTTCTGGTGGTCGGCCAGAGTATCTCCCATGCCAACAACCACTTCCTTGACCCTCGATACTTCTTCCTCCGCAGACACAGCTACTTCCTCGACCTCCCTAACCTTCTTCATGAGTTCCATCATATCTTTCACGTAATCTTCCTTCTTCACAAAGTCCGTCAACCTGATGGTTTCCTTCTCCCTCCTCCCTTCACTACGGCCTTCTCCAACTCTTCTACCCTCACCCTCAGATCCGATAAAGCATCGTCCATCCTGCCTTGCTCTTTCTCTACTGCTCCCAGTCTCTCCCCTACGTAGTCCCTCAAGCCGACCACGTCACTCCCGTCAGCCTTCACCTCGAACAGCTTTCTTATATCAACTGCCATAGGCTCAATCGCCTTGGCCTTCTCCTCCAAAACCCTCACCCTTGACTCCAATTCATCTAGCATCTCTCCTGACACTCCCCGTCTCCTTCAGGAGTCTTTCCTCGGCTATCGCGAACACCTAACATCTCCTGTTTCAGCTTTTCGATGTCAGATGCATTTGCACTTGTCTGGGAACAAAACAGAAATGAATACAAGAAAAAAGACGCACCGACGCACGTGAGCACACATCATCGATGAACAGTACAAACAGCACGCGGAACGCAAACCAAAGCGAAGCATTCAACACTCTCACTCATACATGCGCGTATGTTACCACAGTGCAACATACAAGAAGGCACACGAATAATATGCATACCAGGACAAAGAGGGTGGTGGCTACGTACCATGTTGGATATGTCGTTCAGTCTCTGTTGCAACTCAGCTAGTCGATTCGTCAACCCTGCGATCTTCTTCATCATCTCGTCCTTCTCACTCAACAGCGTATTTATCAGTACATCTTTGTCCCTACAAAAAACACACGCGTATCGTTTACACATTTAAGCACATTGACAAGGTGAGACACGCAAATCAGAGGCAAGAGAGAGTGGTGCGGAGCACTGCAGCAACAAACAAACGAACGTACACGCAACGTTATATCAATCAAATCAGGAAATCTCACCTCAGCTCTTTCTCAAGACGATCTATTTTCTGGCCCTGATTCTTGAGCTCGAGTAAATGTCCTCCAACACCAGGGTGAGTTTCGAGTAGTCACACTTGAATAGGTTGCTCAAATCCTCCATATCTGTTCTTATTTACTTCTCAACCAAGACTTTATCTTTAAATCTGAGCAATAAGATTAGTATTAAACACAACTTCAATGCACTAGATCTACTTATCTAACTATATCCGCTTTCAAATACAGTTTATCTCAATTTAACGCTTGTTATTTTCGATGTGTGAGTTTGCTGGCCTAATCACTCGAGTCCACTGTTGTTTTCTTTTTATACAACTAAGAAAACTAGGTGACACGAGTTCAAAATACTGACAAATCTTCGTCAGTTACCTATATACACATTCGTTCCATGCCAGAGATATAACATTAGCACTGACTAAACTATGTATAGGATATATGCGGGAAAAATACATACTCACTGCTCTTTGACTCTCACAACAACGCAAACTATTGTCATTTTCAACAGGTACGCATTTCGAAAAAAATAAAAGCACAAAAAACAATATTAATTAAATCGAGACATGCACATATTATACGCCAGCAATAATCCTTCAAGTTGAAATTTTCTTAAACGCCAGTGTATATGAGTAAAAAAGTAACAGTCGTTTTTGAATATATATAATTATGAATTCAACAACATAAAAATCGTTTTTCCCTTTCCAAGTCTTTGAAAGACAAACCAGTCAAAACGTCCTTAATATGGTAGGTATATATTATTAAACGAACATTATGCCCATTTACTTATACATTTAATACAACCATTTTTTTTTTACGCATATGCATTCCATATGGTCTCTTAACTCATATTTTTCTAATCTGTGAATGAAAACGCTCAATCTGGCAGGCTACTCGTGGAAACAACGCGTTTAAGGATTACAGGGTTGCAGTTCACTCGGTCAAGGAATGGCTTGAACATTTGAAGGACCCCTGTCTTGTGGGTATGTGCTAATTCATCTCTATGCTGTTTTATTTTCCTGATTTATTTATTTTTCAAGACGGCAGTCGTTTTTTTTTTTTTCCTTTCGTTCTGAGATTGTGATTGCTGTACTTACTTGTACGCATCTCCTTCATACGTCATTTTTATATTCCCCAGCGTGTATGATTTTTATTCTCAGATGTTGCGTTGAACAATCAATATCGTTCATAGTGTGCGCATTTACCCACATCGTTTTACGTGTCAGTAGTTTGGTAACAGCTTGATCTTCTCGTTTGTTTTCTATTATCGGTCGCTAATATTCGTTTTGTCTTCCATTTTTCTCGCGTGTATGCATGCTTTTCTCCACCACCGCCTATCATACGCGCTTTGTATACTTTCTTGCTCGCTCGGATGCCTAGTTCTCGAGGTGTACAACAACTTCTTCGGTCCCTGCGATGCGATCCTCCCTACTATCCAAAAGCTCATGCTGCAGATCGACGATGCTCACTCCAAGGTGAAGTGGCTCTGCATCAATCTCGCCAAGGTGGAGCAGGACACCTTCCAGCAGTTAGTCGAGGAGGCGAACAAGAGAAGGGAACTAGAGGACCTCCAGAAGAGGAAGACAGACATTGACGATGAAGACAAGAAGGTTCAGTCCTCGTTGTCTTCTTCGCTTGTCTCCTCCTCCTCCTCGATCCAGTCCGCTTCTGACTCTGTCGACGTTCCCTCTAGGCTTGAGGACGTGAAGGTTCCTTTGCTGGAGGACTTCTCCGGATATGATTCCCCTCGTCCCTTATTTCTGGTGTTTCAGAAGGGAGAATTGGTGAGACAGATCCGCTTCGCCCACCCGCCCATGCTGTCCAAGATCGTTACTTCGCTGATCTCCAACGTTGACCTCGATGAGGCAGAGCTGCAGTCGATGGAACCCAAGAGGGACAGCGGAAGAGTGAAGAGAAAGCTGTTGGAGAGGAGAAAGAGATTATTGGAAAAATCCAGGAAGGCAGCGAAGAAGGCAAGAGAAGAGCAACTGAAGCCTATCCCTTATGCAGAGAAGCTGATCACCTCCATCTCTCTCAAGGGACTCAATGCCCCTGCCCTCTCCAACGCCCTCACTGGCGCCTTGTCTCTCCCCTCGCCCTCCTCCTTCTTCCCTGTAGTTCACTTGTACGGATGTGTCGGAGACAACCCTTCTCTCTCTTTGATTGGATCCACCGAAGCCAACAAGAAGGCTTCCGGACAGGTGTTCTCCCTCTGCTCCTCGACACCTCTCTTATCTCCGACTCTCCCTCTAGGTCCCTCTCCTCCGCCACGTTTGTCCTACTCATGGTTCCCTCGGCCTCCCTTTCCGCAGCATCCAGTCCCCTCTCTCCTGAGGACCTCAATGCGCTCTCTTCCCCCTCCCTCCCCTCTCTTCCCACACCATCGTATCGCCCTCTGGAGCAGTGGTTGTTGCGAAGGCTCCAGCAGACATGAAGACTATCTTGGACGCAACCGGAAAGAAGGAAGAAGAGAGACAAGAGCAGTCAGGAGTTCCTATTGAGACTGAACCCCTCACCGCTGTCTCTGTTCCTCTCTCTTCTGTCGACGAGTCACGTAAGAACTGAACACGTGCAACCATATGCACATGCGCTCATATATTGATATGTTGATTGATTGGCACTCTTTATTTATATATGCGTATATAGACATTCACACACATTATACATCTGTATTCATATGTATATGTCGGCATGAACTCACATACTAACCTAAGTGTATTGCTAAATCTATTGATGCCTCCCCTTCTCCCCTCCTTTCCTCCTATTTCTTCCGCGCAGTGTCTCTCTCTCTGTTGGCTAACATCCGGCACAGCACCAACCCAGGAACGAAGTCCCGTGTGGCTCTACACGTTTCCTTCACCCCGCCCCCTCCTTCCCTCCCTCTGGCTACGTGGTCTCCGCATCTGTCCTGGATAGGAACTCAGTGGTGTTCACTCAGTTAGAGAGAACCGAGGTGAGGAAGGGATCTTCCCCCACCCCCATCTCCTTCCGCTTCCCCCTCTTCCTGAGCTTGTACGAAGACCTCGAAAGATACCTCCGCCTCAGTGTGCACTCAGCGGATGACTTCGACGAAGAGGATACTTCCAAGGGAGTGGTGGCGTGGGCTTCTGTGAAGTGCATCGGACATCAAGAAGAACATGATCGAGAAACACATTTCTTCCCTCCCCCTCCCTCATCACCCCCCTTTCTCTTCTCTTCCCAACGGATTCTCCTCCTCCGTCCTCAAGCTCCTCCTTCTCTCTCCCAAGAACACTGAGCTGGATAAGGATGCTTCTCTTAGCCTCACCGCTATCAAGCTTCCAAACGAGAAGAAATCCGTGCCTCCTCCTCCCCCCTGCGCACGAGAAGAGTAATGTTCTCTCCAGTCTTGTCCGAGCTGCCTCCTCTCCCAGAGGACCACTCCTTCTCCCTGCTCGCGTTCGACGTAGCCGAACGAAGACCAGCGCCAGGTGTTGGTAGGTATGGGAGACTTGAAGAGGAAGACCGCTGAGGGACCCTTCTGTCATTTTGAACGAGTGGGAGACCGAGAATCCTCTCGTCGTAGATATCCGCAACTCACTCTTCCTCGCCCTCTTCTCCTCGCCCTCCGGATCGCCTCCATTCAGCGGACAATCCATTGGAAAAATACAGGTCGCACTGCCCCCTGTCTCCGCCTCTGTTTCCGCCTCTGCGCCTGCGACCTCCCCCTTCCCCGTTCTTCATCAAAACCCCCCTTTTGGACTTCTCCACTTCGCAACCAATTCCCCTGCTCTCCCTCTCTCTCTCTCTCTCTGACTTGGGTTCTCCTTTCCCCATCGACATTGCAATCCAGGCTTTCAACCTCCCCCTCCCTCCCACGCCTGCCTCTCCCTCTTCCCCCACCCCTCTCCCCGCGTCATCTTCCTCCTCTCCCTCCCCTTCCCCTTCGACAGTTCCCCCCGGAGGCTGTATCCCCCGTAGCTCTCTTATACCTCCTCCCCCCTGCTTCTTCCCACGCCGCTACTCCCAGCCCCTCCACCCCTTCCCCCCTGGACAGTTAGTGGGTTTCTCCGAAATCCGAGGAAACACCTCGGACCCCTCCTTCTCCTCCTCCATCCGCACCTCCGTCTCCCCCTGCTCCCCTCTCCCTTCCGCCTGGTCTTCTGCGACGCATCATCCCTCCTTCCCCCTCCTCTCTCCCTGCTCCCTCCTCCTTCATCCCTACTTCTTCCTTCTCCCCCGAACAACTCTCTTCTCTCCCTGTCCTCGGTGAGTCTTTCTTCTCCGTCTCTTCCCCCGAGGAGCTCTCTCTCTCGTTCCCTGTGCAGTCTCCCTCTTCCCCCTCCCCCATCCCTTTTGCTCTCGCCAGAGTCGGTTCCATTCCAGTCGACCCCCCTACTCCCAACGCAGGAGACGAAAGTGAGTATCTTGAGCTCAAGGAGAACGTTGAGAAGGAGGTGAAGGCAGCTCTTGCAAAGAAGCAAATAGTCACCTTCACTATTTCTTGCTCGAACCTTCCCTCGCCTTCCTTTGTGTCCTCCCTCGAGAACCCCTCCTCTTCTGTCTCTTCTCCCTCTTCCTCCGCACCCACTTCCCCCACCGCCTCTTCCTCCTCCTCGGCTCCCTCTGCCCCCTCCCTCCCCAGTCCCCTCGTCGTCGTCTACAAGAAGAACCCTGATCAAAGCGGAAGCTATTCCATTGTGTCGCAAACAGGTTCGAGGACTGGTACTTCAGACCCCTCCTACGACTCTGAGTTTTCTCTTTTGTACGATCCCACTCAGGACAACACCTTCCGTTTCACCGTGTTCAACGCAGATGAAGACAAGAGAGTGACCGAAAAGGGATATCTTGTGTAGCGCCAAAGTTGACCTCAAGAGAGTGGTGAGGAGGATCGTTCTATCGAAGTACGTGCAGCCCTACGCAAGTGAGAGGGAGGGAGATAAAGAGGGTAAGGAGGAAGAGAAGGAGGACTCTAGGGACGACAACAAAAGGGAGAAGGACAGGAAGGAGAAGGAAAAGGACGAAGACGTCCTCTTGCCATACTCTCAGCCCTTCCTTTCAAGAAAAGGACTTCCCTTCCCTCCCCGCCCCTCCCCCCGCCCCCACTCCTCCAGCTCCGAAAGGGAGAAGGAGGAAGAGAAGGAAAAGGGAGAAAGAGAAGGAGGAGGAGAAAGAGGAGGACGACGACGAAGAAGATGGATTGCTTCCTCTTCTCACCATTCACTGTTCCAGAGTGTCATTCGTCCAAGAGAAGAAGTCTAGCAGGCCTTCTTCATCTGCCTCCTCAACTGCCCCCTCTTCTTCTTCCCCTGCGCCCTCCTCTTCGTCTGCTTCCCCCATTCCTCGACCTCCCTCTTCCTCTCGTCCCTCTACTTCTCGTCCTGTCTCAGCGTCTTCCATCTCATCATCTTCTCACTCTTCTTCTTCTCCTTCTCCTTCCTCCGCTTCCCCCATCCCTGTTCCTGGCTCTTCCCCCTCTTCTCCTGAACCCTCTTCTTCTTCTTCTTCCTCCTCCCCGTCTCCCTCTTCCTCTTCCTCCTCCTCTTCTTCGACCGCCCCCTCCCTCTTCCTCTCCTTCATCAACCTGCCCCCTCCATCCTCCGCCACCCCTTCGTCTGTTTTGGTCGCTTCTCTCTATTCAAACGACCAGCCCTCTGCCTCAGACTTCGTGCTCACACAGAGATCGGAGACAATTCCTCTCTCTATTCCCTCCACCACTCTCACTCCTACCCTCTCCGCTTCGTTCTCCACCCCATTCCCTCTCCCCTCTACTTCAGCTCCTTCTCTTCTCCGATTCTCTCTTTTCCTCTCCGCTAGTCCTTCTTCGACCCCCTCTACTCTTTCTACGTTCGAAATCCACAGCGAGAGTCTTCTTTCTCAATTTGAGAGTTCCTCTGGAACTTTGACCTTGTCAATCCCATCTTCTTCCTCCTCTCCCAGCTCTATCGTATTTTCTTCTTCTCCTATTGAGGATCCCTACTCTTTTGCTACCTCCTCTGCTCAAGAGGAGCGCCAGCAGGAACAGAGTGAGGAGAAAGATGAAGAGCAGCTGGAGGAGAAGGAAAAGGAAGGGTTGAAGGAGGCTGAAAAGGAGGAGAAGGAAGAGAAGGTGGAAGAGAAGGAGGAGGAGAAGGAGGAGGAGAAGGAGGAGGAGAAGGAGGAGGAGAAGGCGGAAGAAAAGGAAGAGGAGAAGGCGGAAGAAAAGGAGGAGGAGAAGGCGGAAGAAAAGGCAGAAGAGAAGGTAGAAGAGAAGGAGGAGGAGAAGGTAGAAGAAGAAGGAGGAGGAGAAGGCAGAAGAGAAGGAAGAGGAGAAGGCAGAAGAGAAGGAAGAAGTGAAGGAAGAGGAGAAGGCAGAGGAGAAGGCGGAAGAGAAGGAGGAGAAGGCGGAAGAGAAGGAGGAGAAGGCGGAAGAAAAGGAGGAAGAGAAGGCCGAAGAGAAGGAGGAGGAGAAGGCCGAGGAGAAGGAGGAGGAGAAGGCCGAAGAGAGAGGAGGAGAAGGAAGAGAAAGAAGAGGAGAATGAGAACTCTACTAGAGGAATTTCTCTGACTACCGAAGAGAAGGGGGAAGAGAAGGAGGAAGAGAACGAAGAGCAGCAGGAAGGAAGAGGAAGGACAAGTGGAGAAGGAAGAGAAGGAAGAGGAGAAGGAAGAGGAGCAAAATGAAGAACAGAAGGTGGAAGGACAAAAGGAAGAGGAGCAGAAGGAAGAGGAGCCGAAGGAGGAGCAGGAAGAGAAGGGAGAAGAGGGACAGAAGGAGGAGGAATACGGAGATGCGTTTGATGCTGCTGAGGGGACTGAGGAGCAAAAGGACGTAGAACAGGAGGCAGAGGAACAGAAGACTGAGGAACAAGAGGAGCAGAAGAAGGCCGAGGAGGAACAGAAAGAAGCCCAGGAGGAGGTTCAGGAGAAGGAGGAGGAGGAGGCTTCTCCCGAAGAGAAGGAGGAGGCTTCCCCCGAAGAGAAGGAGGAGGCTTCCCCCGAAGAGAAGGAGGAGGCCTCTCCTGTAGAGAAAGAGGCTTCCCCCGAAGAGACGAAGAAGGAGGTTGAGGAGGCTTCCCTCGAAGAGAAGAAGGAGGAGGTTGAGGAGGCAGCTAACGTCTCTGAGACTCAGTCAAAGGAAGAGGAAGAGGAAGAGCTGAAGGATCCTCAGGAAGGACTGGCTGAGGCTGAGCCTGAGGCGGCAGTTGCGGAGTAATGAGGTACTGGTCACAATGCAGTTCCTATCTCCACTCCATTTCCTCCCCTCTGCTGCTTCCCCCTTCATAATCCCATTCCGCTCATTCATATTTCCTTTCCTCTATTTCGTACGTTATCTTTCTTCTTTTGATGTCTCTCATATCATACCATAATTTCTGTTATTGAACTTGTTTCATTTCCCTTTGTCTCTCTCTTCGATGCTGTGTTTCTTTTGTTCTTCTCTTTTTTGTTGTTTTTTTTTTCATTGATTGTTTTTGTTCCTTGTTCACCCCTCTCTTTCTTTGTTTCTCATTTCATATTTCTCCTCCGTTGTTTCGGTGCCTGGTTTTTTTATATGTGTAATTCTCAGTAAGCATACTGAGATTTATCTGCCCCATCCCCCCACTACCCCCCACTCCACCCCACTCCCCCCTTTCCCCACTAAACGGACTCCCTATTGTTCTATATATATACGATCGGCATTTTCCTGTGTCGTTGTTTGCATTGGTTTTTGTCGTGCACGCATGTTTGTCTGTTGATTTTTAATTAATAAATATTGTTGTTGCGTATTTCTGTATAGTGTGCTGTTTATTATTAATCGCGTAACTTCCATGAGGCATTCCTTTTATGTTGTGAGAATCGTTCGCGCAGTAGTTGTGATGGTGAATATCGACTTTCTATTTTGAGGTCTAATCAATCCTATCTAGGAAAGTTCAGATCACGCAATGACCCTACAAACGACATGTCCGTTACTACCCACGCGGACACCACGGAAACAAAACAAAACACCCCTTTACATGCATAGATCACGTTGTTGTGCAGTACAATCATTATATGATGTACCTTCTGCATATACAGTGTTGATGAGGTGGACTGAAACACTATCTACTGACAGGGCAAAACTAATTGTCGCATAGAACAATGAAGAAAACAAACACAAACTAAATCGAGGAATGCATTCGATCGATTAGTATAAATAAAACGAAGAGTTAATGAAACTGAGAGTAAAAGCAGACGAATAAGAAGAGAAATGAAAACATAAAATCAACGATCTAGGTGAGAGAAACTCTGAAGCCAGGGGTATTGCAAATTGAGATGAGAGACAAACAAGAGTAAAACGTACACAAAATATCGCGATTCGAAAGAAAAAGGAAAAGAAAAAGAAAAAGAAGAAGATTAGATTTCGGGGCGATGGTGAAATGCGAAAGAGAAACGTACAGGGGAAGATAAAAGCGTTAGATAAAATAACGAGGTAAAGGGCTGCGAGGAAAGGACTAGGACGTTGACTGGGCGGAGAGGGTTTCATGAGAACAAGGAGGAAGAGGAGAAAGACAGAATTAGACAATCAATGAAGAGGAGAGAGATTGTCTACGAATCAAGATGGAAGGCTAAGTTTGACAGAAATATCTGGACTCAGCACATGACGTCATCTCTTAACTCTAAACAACGAAGAGGAAGGGTGGCTGGAGGAGAGAAGGAATGTATATTGAGACCCTTTCCTCCAGCACAGAAGAGAGGTGTTCAATAGTCCTCAATGCCTCTGCCTCCCCGCTGATCACTGCCTCTGCAGATGTGGTGAAGGTAGGGAACGAGGGAGCAGCGGGGGATGTTTTGTTCAACCTCTCCCTCTCCTCCACCGATGTTATGAATTTCGGCCTCCGAGCAGGACTGACGTTCTCTATTTGAGTGGAACGAATAGAGTCCAACACCTGGATTCGGTTCTCGAATGCTACCTGTTGCTCCGTTTTCAGAGCTTCTGACTGAGATTCCGAGTCAGTCATTCTAGAGAAGGAAGGCAGGTCTTCGAACACTCTCTCCCCCCTGTCTTCCCAATTCGCCCAGCCCCCACTCTCACCTCCACTCCTCCCGCGGCTGCACTCCTCTTCTTCTTTTGCATGGCCTCCTTTTGCTTGGTGAGTCTCAATTTGAGTGCAGCCGCGGAGGAGGAGGGAAGGGAGAGTGGGGCTGGGCGGATTGGGAGGAACGGGGGGGGAGAGAGTGTTCCCGAAGACCTGCCTTCCTTCTCTAGAACCGGCTGACTCGGAATCTCAGTCAGAAGCTCTGAAAACGGAGCAACAGGTAGCATTCGAGAACCGAATCCAGGTGTTGGACTCTATTCGTTTCCACTCAAATGAGAGAACGTCAGTCCTGCATCGGAGGCCGAAATTCCTAACATCGGTGGAGGAGAGGGAGAGGTTAGGTCTAAACATCCCCCGCTGCTCCCTCGATTTCCCTACCTTCACCACATCTGCAGAGGCAGTGATCAGCGGGGAGGCAGAGGCATTGAGGACTATTGAACACCTCTCTTCTGTGCTGGAGGAAGGGGTCTCAATATACATTCCCTTCTCTCCTCCAGCCACCCTTCCTCTTCGTTGCTTAGAGTTAAGAGATGACGTCATGTGCTGAGTCCAGATATTTCTGTCAAACTTAGCCTTCCATCTTGATTCGTAGACAATCTCTCTCCTCTTCATTGATTGTCTAATTCTGTCTTTCTCCTCTTCCTCCTTGTTCTCATGAAACCCTCTCCGCCCAGTCAGCGTCCTAGTCACTCTCCTCGCAGCCGCTTTACCTCGTTATTTTATCTAACGCTTTTATCTTCCCCTGTACGTTTCTGCTTTCACATTTCACCATCGCCCCGAAATCTAATCTTCTTCTTTTTCTTTTTCTTTTCCTTTTCTTTCGAATCGCGATATTTTGTGTACGATTTTTACTCTTGTTTGTCTCTCATCTCAATTTGCAACTGCCCCTGGCTGGGGAGGTTTCTCTCACCTGAGATCGTTGATTTTATGTTTTCATTTCTCTTCTTATTCGTCTGCTTTTACCTCTCGGAGTTTCATTAACTCTTCGTTTTATTTATACTAATCGATCGAATGCATTCCTCGATTTAGTTTGTGTTTGTTTTCTTCATTGTTCTATGCGACAATTAGTTTTGCCCTGTCAGTAGATAGTGTTTCAGTCCACCTCATCAACACTGTATATGCAGAAGGTACATCATATAATGATTGTACTGCACAACAACGTGATCTATGCATGTAAAGGGGTGTTTTGTTTTTGTTTCCGTGGTGTCCGCGTGGGTAGTAACGGACATGTCGTTTTGTAGGGTCATTGCGTGATCTAGACTTTCCTAGATAGGATTGATTGGACCTCATAATCGAAGAGTCGATATTCACCATCACAACTACTGCGCGGGCGATTCTCACAACATAAAGGAATGCCTCGTGGAGGTTACGCGATTAATAATAAACAGCACACTATACAGAAATACGCAACAACAATATTTATTAATTAAAAATCAACAGACAAACATGCGTGCACGACAAAAACCAATGCAAACAACGACACAGGAAAATGCCGATCGTATATATATATAGAACAATAGAGAGTCCGTTTGGTGGGGAAAGGGGGGAGTGGGGCGGGTGGGGGGTAGTGGGGGGATGGGGCGAGATAAATCTCAGCATGCTTACTGAGAATTACACATATAAAAAAACCAGGCACCGAAACAACGGAGGAGAAATATGAAATGAGAAACAAAGAAGAGAGGGGTGAACAAGGAACAAAAACAATCAATGAAAAAAAAAACAACAAAAAAGAAGAACAAAAGAAACACAGCATCGAAGAGAAGACAAAAGGGAAATGAAACAAGTTCAATAACAGAAATTGTGGTATGATATGAGAGACATCAAAAGAAGAGAGAAAGATAACGTACGAAATAGAGGAAAGGAAATGTAGACAAGCTGAATGGGATTATGAAGGCAGCAGCAGGGGAGGAAATGGAGTGGAGACAGGAACTGCATTGTGACCAGTACCTCATTACTCCGCAACTGCCGCCTCAGGCTCAGCCTCAGCCAGGGTCGCTTCCTGAGGATCCTTCTGGCTCTTCCCTCTTCCTCTTCCTTCGACTGAGTCTCAGAGACGTTAGCTGCCTCCTCAACCTCCTCCTTCTTCTCTTCGAGGGAAGCTCCTCCTCAGCCTCCTTCTTCGTCTCTTCGGGGAAGCCTCTTTCTCTACAGGAGAGGCCTCCTCCTTCTCTTCGGGGAAGCCTCCTCCTTCTCTTCGGGGAAGCCTCCTCCTTCTCTTCGGGAGAAGCCCTCACTCCTCCTCCTTCTCCTGGGCCTCCTCCTGGGCTTCTTTCTGTTCCTCCTCGGCCTTCTTCTGCTCCTCTTGTTCCTCGGTCTTCTGTTCCTCTGCCTCCTGTTCTACGTCCTTTTGCTCCTCAGTCCCCTCCCAGCAGCATCCAAACGCATCTCCGTATTCCTCCTCCTTCTGTCCCTCTTCTCCCTTCTCTTCCTGCTCCTCCTTCGGCTCCTCTTCCTTCTGCTCCTCTTCCTTTTGTCCTTCCACCTTCTGTTCTTCATGTTGCTCCTCTTCCTTCTCCTCTTCCTTCTCTTCCTTCTCCACTTGTCCCCTTCCTCTTCCTTCTGCTGCTCTTCGTTCTCTTCCTCCTTCTCTTCCCCCTTCTCTTCGGTAGTCAGAGAAATTTCCTCCTAGTAGAGTTCTCATTCTCCTCTTCTTTCATCTTCCTTCTCCTCCTTCTCTTCCGGCCTTCTCCTCCTCCTTCTCTTCGGCCTTCTCCTCCTCCTTCTCTTCGGCCTTCTCTTCCTCCTTTTCTTCCGCCTTCTCCTCCTTCTCTTCCGCCTTCTCCTCCTTCTCTTCCGCCTTCTCCTCTGCCTTCTCCTCTTCCTTCACTTCTTCCTTCTCTTCTGCCTTCTCCTCTTCCTTCTCTTCTGCCTCTCTCTCTCCTCCTTCTCTCTCTGCCTCTCTCTCTCACACACACACACACTCACTCACACCTTCTCTTCTGCCACTGCTGTGCCGCCCTCTCCTCCTCCTTTTCTTCCCTTCCTCCTCTTCCTTTTCTTCCGTCCTTGTCCTCCTCCTTCTCCTCCTCCTTCTCCTCCTCCTTCTCCTCCTCCTTCTCTTCCACCTTCTCTTCCTTCTCCTCCTTTTCAGCCTCCTTCAACCCCTTCTTTTCCTTCTCCCTCCAGCTGCTCTTCATCTTTCTCCTCACTCTGTTCCTGCTGGCGCTCCTCTTGAGCAGAGGAGGTAGCAAAGAGTAGGGATCCTCAATAGGAGGAGAAATACGATGAGAGCTGGGAGAGGAGGAAGAGGAAGATGGGATTGACAAGGTCCAAGTTCCAGAGGAACTCTCAAATTGAGAGAAGACTCTCGCTGCTCGGATTTCGAACGTAGAAAGAGTGGAGGGGAGTCGAAGAAGGACGGAGAGGAAAGGAGAATCGGAGAAGAGGAAGGGCTGAGTAGGGGGGAGGGAATGGGGTGGGGAGCGAAGCGGAGGAGGGTGAGAGTGAGAGTGGTGGAGGGAATAGAGAGAGGAGTTGTCTCCGATCTCTGTGTGAGCACGAAGTCTGAGGCAGAGGGCTGGTCGTTTGAATAGAGAGAAGCGACCAAAACAGACGAAGGGGTGGCGGAGGATGGAGGGCAGATTGTTGAAGGAGAGGAAGAGGGAGGGGCGGTCGAAGAAGAAGAGGAGGAGGAAGAGGAAGAGGGAGACGGGGAGGAGGAAGAAGAAGAAGAAGAGGGTTCGAGGAGAAGAGGGGGAAGAGAGCCAGGGTCTGAGGATGGGGGAAGCGGAGGAAGAGGAGAAGGAGAAGAAGAAGAGTGAGAAGATGATGAGATGGAAGACGCTGAGACAGGACGAGAAGTAGAGGACGAGAGGAAGAGGAGAGGTCGAGGAATGGGGGAAGCAGACGAAGAGGAGGGCGCAGGGAAGAAGAAGAGGGCAGTTGAGGAGGCAGATGAAGAAGAGCCTGCTAGACTTCTTCTCTTGGACGAGCCATGACACTCTGGAACAGTGAATGGTGAGAAGAGGAAGCAATCCATCTTCTTCGTCGTCGTCCTCCTCTTTCTCCTCCTCCTTCTCTTTCTCCGCCTGCCTTCTCGCCATAGCCTCCTGCCCCTTTCGGAGCTGGAGGAGTGGGGGGCAGGGGAGGGGCGGGGAGGGAAGGAAGTCCTTTTCTTGAAAGGAAGGGCTGAGAGTATGGCAAGAGGATCTTCGTCCTTTTCCTTCTCCTTCCTGTCCTTCTCCTTTTTGTTGTCGTCCCTGGAGTCCTCCTTCTCTTCCTCCTTACCCTCTTTATCTCCCTCCTCTCACTTGCGTAGGGCTGCACGTACTTCGATAGAACGATCCTCCTCACCACTCTCTTGAGGTCAACTTTGGCGCTACACAAGATATCCTTTTCGGTCCTCTCTTGTCTTCATCTGCGTTGAACACGGTGAAACGGGTGTTGTCCTGAGTGGGATCGTACAAAGAAAACTCAGAGTCGTAGGAGGGGTCTGAAGTACCAGTCCTCGAACCTGTTTGCGACGCAATGGAATAGCTTCCGCTTTGATCAGGGTTCTTCTTGTAGACGACGACGAGGGGACTGGGGAGGGAGGGGCAGAGGGAGCCGAGGAGGAGGAAGAGGCGGTGGGGGAAGTGGGTGCGGAGGAAGAGGGAAAGAGACAGAAGGAGGGGTTCTCGAGGGAGGACACAAAGGAAGGCGAGGAAGGTTCGAGCAAGTAGTGAAGGTGACTATTTGCTTCTTTGCAAGGGAAGCTGCCTTCACCTCCTTCTCAACGTTCTCCTTGAGCTCCAAGATACTCACTTTCGTCTCCTGCGTTGGGAGTGGGGGGTCGACTGGAATGGAACTGACTCTGGCGGAAACCTGAAAAGGGATGGGGGAGGGGAAGAGGGAGACTGCTGAGAGACGAGAGAGAGCTCCCTCGGGGAAAGGAGCGGAGAAGAAAGACTCACCGAGGGACAGGGAGAGAGAGTTGTTCGGGGGAGAAGGAAGAAGTAGGGATGAAGGAGGAGGGAGCAGGGAGAGAGGAGGGGGAAGGAGGGATGATGCGTCGCAGAAGACCAGGCGGAAGGGAGAGGGGGAGCAGGGGGAGACGGAGGTGCGGATGGAGGAGGAGAAGGAGGGGGTCCGAGGTGTTTCCTCGGACTTTCGGAAGAAACCCACTAACTGTCCAGGGGGGAAGGGGTGGAGGGGCTGGGAGTAGCGTGGGAAGAAGCAGGGGGGAGGAGGTATAAGAGAGCTACGGGGGATACAGCCTCCGGGGGAACTGTCGAAGGGGAAGGGGAGGGAGGGAGGAAGATGACGCAGGGGAGAGGGGTGGGGGAAGAGGGAGAGGCAGGCGTGGGAGGGAGGGGGAGGTTGAAAGCCTGGATTGCAATGTCGATGGGGAAAGGAGGGACCCAAGTCAGAGAGAGAGAGAGAGAGGGAGAGCAGGGGAATTGGTTGGCGAAGTGGAGGAAGTCCAAAAGGGGGTTTTGATGAAGAACGGGGAAGGGGGAGGTCGCAGGCGCAGAGGCGGAAACAGAGGCGGAGACGGGGGGCAGTGCGACCTGTATTTTCCCAATGGATTGTCCGCTGAATGGAGGCGATCCGGAGGGCGAAGGAGAAGAGGGCGAGGAAGAGTGAGTTGCGGATATCTACGACGAGAGGATTCTCGGTCTCCCACTCGTTCAAAATGACAGAAGAGGTCCTCAGCGGTCTTCCTCTTCAAGTCTCCCATACCTACCAACACCTGGCGCTGGTCTTCGTTGGCTACGTCGAAGACGCGGGCAAGGAGGAGTGGTCCTCTGGGAGAGGAGGCAGCTCGGACAAGACTGGAGAGAACATTACTCTTCTCGTGCGCAGGGGGAGGAGGAGGCACGTTGATTTCTTCTCGTTTGGAAGCTTGATAGCGGTGAGGCTAAAGAGAAGCGTCCTTCTCACAGCTCAGTGTTCTTGGGAGAGAGAAGGAGGAGCTTGAGGACGGAGGAGGAGAATCCGTTGGGGAAGAGAAGAGAAAGGGGGTGATGAGGGAGGGGGGAGGGGAAGAAATGTGTTTCTCGATCATGTTCTTCTTGGATGTCCGATGCACTCACTGAGAAGCCCACGCCACCACTCCCTTGGAAGTATCCTCTTCGTCGAAGTCATCCGCTGAGTGCACACTGAGGCGGGAGGTGGCCTTTTCTTCGAGGTCTTTCGTTCAAGCTCAGGAAGAGGGGGAAGCGGAAGGAGATGGGGGTGGGGGAAGGGCCCTTCCTCACCTCGGTTCTCTCTAACTGAGTGAACACCACTGAGTTCCTATCCAGGACAGATGCGGAGACCACGTAGCCAGAGGGAGGGAAGGAGGGGGCGGGAGTGAAGGAAACGTGTAGAGCCACACGGGACTTCGTTCCTGGGTTGGTGCAGGTGCCGGATGTTAGCCAACAGAGAGAGAGAGACACTGCGCGGAAGAAATAGGAGGAAAAGGAGGGGAGAAGGGGAGGCATCAATAGATTTAGCAATACACTTAGGTTAGTATGTGAGTTCATGCCGACATATACATATGAATACAGATGTATAATGTGTGTGAATGTCTATATACGCATATATAAATAAAGAGTGCCAATCAATCAACATATCAATGTATGAGCGCATGTGCATGTGGTTGCACGTGTTCAGTTCTTACGTGACTCGTCGACAGAAGAGAGAGGAACAGAGACAGCGCAGGTGAGGGGTTCCGAGTCTCAATAGGAACTCCTGGCTGCTCTTGTCTCTCTTCTTCCTTCTTCCGGTTGCGTCCAAGATAGTCTGCCATGTCTGCTGGAGCCTTCTGCAACAACCACTGCTCCAGAGGGCGATACGATGGTGTGGGAAGAGAGGGAGGGGAGAGGGGGAGAGAGCGCATTGAGGTCCTCAGGAGAGAGGGGACTGGATGCTGCGGAAAGGGAGGCCGAGGGAACCATGAGTAGGACAAACGTGGCGGAGGAGAGGGACCTAGAGGGAGTCGGAGAGGTGAGAGGTTGTCGAGGAGCAGAGGGGAGAACACCTGTCCGGAAGCCTTCTTGTTGGCTTCGGTGGATCCAATCAAAGAGAGAGAAGGGTTGTCTCCGACACATCCGTACAAGAGTGAACTACAGGGAAGAAGGAGGAGGGCGAGGGGAGAGACAAGGCGCCAGTGAGGGCGTTGGAGAGGGCAGGGGGCATTGAGTCCCTTGAGAGAGATGGAGGTGATCAGCTTCTCTGCATAAGGGATAGGCTTCAGTTGCTCTTCTCTTGCCTTCTGCGCTGCCTTCCTGGATTTTTCCAATAATCTCTTTCTCCTCTCCAACAGCTTTCGCTTCGCTCTTCCGCTGTCCCTCTTGGGTTCCATCGACTGCAGCTCTGCCTCATCGAGGTCAACGTTGGAGATCAGCGAAGTAACGATCTTGGACAGCATGGGCGGGTGGGCGAAGCGGATCTGTCTCACCAATTCTCCCTTCTGAAACACCAGAAATAAGGGACGAGGGAATCATATGCGGAGAAGTCCTCCCAGCAAAGGAACCTTCACGTCCTCAAGCCCTAGAGGGAACGTCGACAGAGTCGAAGCGGACTGGATCGAGGAGGAGGAGGAGACAAGCGAAGAAGACAACGAGGACTGAACGCTGTCTTGTTCATCGTCAATGTATCTGTCTTCCTCTTCTGGAGGTCCTCTGGTTCCCTTCTCTTGTTCGCCTCCTCGACTAACTGCTGGAAGGTGTCCTGCTCCCGCCTTGGCGAGATTGATGCTGCGAGCCACTTCACCTTGGAGTGAGCATCGTCGATCTGCAGCATGAGCTTTTGGATAGTAGGAGGATCGCATCGCAGGGACCGAAGAAGTTGTTGTACACCTCGAGAACTAGGCATCCGAGCGAGCAAGAAAGTATGCAAAGCGCGTATGATAAGGCGGTGGTGGAGAAAAGCATGCATACACGCGAGAAAAATGGAAGACAAAACGAATATTAGCGACCGATAATAGAAAACAAACGAGAAGATCAAGCTGTTGCCAAACTGCTGGCACGTGAAACGATGTGGGTAAATGCGCACACTATGAACGATAATTGATTGTTCAACGCAGCATCTGAGAATAAAAATCATACACGCTGGGGAATATAAAAATGACGTATGAAGGAGATGTGCCGTTACAAGTAAAAGTTACACGTCAATCACAATCTCAGGACGAAAGGAAAAAAAAAAAAAAAAAACGACTGCCGTCTTGAAAAATAAAATAAATCAGGAAAATAAAACTAGCCTTAGAGATGAATTAGCACATACCCACAAGACGGGGGTCCTTCAAATGTTCAAGCCATTCCTTGACCGAGTGAACTGCAACCCCTGTAATCCTTAAACGCGTTGTTTCCACGAGTAGCCTGCCAGATTGAGCGTTTTCATTCACAGATTAAGAAAAATATGAGTTAAAGAGACCATATGGAATGCATATGCGTAAAAAAAAAATGGTTGTATTAAATGTATAAGTAAATGGGCATAATGTTCGTTTAATATTATATACCTACCATGTTAAGGACGTTTTGACTGGTTTGTCTTTCAAAGACTTGGAAAGGGAAAAACGATTTTTGTATTGTTGAATTCATAATTATATATATTCAAAAACGACTGTTACTTTTTTACTCATATACACTGGCGTTTAAGAAAATTTCAACTTGAAGGATTATTGCTGGCGTATAATATGTGCATGTCTCGATTTAATTAATATTGTTTTTTGTGCTTTTTATTTTTTTTCGAAATGCGTACCTGTTTGAAAATGACAATAGTTTGCGTTGTTGTGAGAGTCAAAGAGCAGTGAGTATGTATTTTTCCCGCATATATCCTATACATAGTTTTAGTCAGTGCTAATGTTATATCTCTGGCATGGAACGAATGTGGAGTATAGGTAACTGACGAAGATTTGTCGAAGTATTTTGAACTCGTGTCACTCTAGTTTTCTTAGTTGTATAAAAAGAAAAACAACAGTGGACTCGAGTGATTAGGCCAGCAAACTCAACATCGAAAATAACAAGCGTTAAATTGAGATAAACTGTATTTGAAAGCGGATATAGTTAGATAAGTAGATCTAGTGCATTGAAGTTGTGTTTAATACTAATCTTATTGCTCAGATTTAAAGATAAAGTCTTGGCTGAGAAGTAAATAAGAACAGATATGGAGGATTTGAGCAACCTATTCAAGTGTGACTACTCGAAACTCACCCTGGTGTTGGAGGACATTTACTCGAAGCTCAAGAATCAGGGCCAGAAAATAGATCGTCTTGAGAAAGAGCTGAGGGGTGAGATTTCCTGGATTTGATTGATATAACGTTGCGTGTACGTTCGTTTGTTTGTTGCTGCAGTGCTCCGCACCACTCTCTCTTGCCTCCTGATTTGCGTGTCTCACCTTGTCAATGTGCTTAAATGTGTAAACGATACGCGTGTGTTTTTGTAGGGACAAAGATGTACTGATAAATACGCTGTTGAGTGAGAAGGACGAGATGATGAAGAAGATCGCAGGGTTAGTGACGAATCGACTAGCTGAGTTGCAACAGAGACTGAACGACATATCCAACATGGTACGCTAGCCACCACCCTCTTTGTCCGGGTATGCATATCATTCGTGTGCCTTCTTGTATGTTGCACTGTGGTAACATACGCAGCATGTATGAGTGAGAGTGTTGAATGCTTCTGCTTTGGTTTGCGTTCCGCGTGCTGTTTGTACTGTTCATCGATGTGATGTGTGCTCACGTGCGTCGGTGCGTCTTTTTCTTGCCATTCGCTTCATGTTTTGTTCCCAGACAAGTGCAAATGCATCTGACATCGAAAAGCTGAAACAGGAGATGTTAGGTGTTCGCGATAGCCTGGGAAAGACTCCTGAAGGAGACGGGGGAGTGTCAGGAGGAGAGATGCTAGATGAATTGGAGTCCGGTGGTGAGGGTTTTGGAGGAGAAGGCCAAGGCGATTGGAGCCTATGGCAGTTGATATAAGAAAGCTGTTGTTCGAGGTGAAGGCTGACGGGAGTGACGTGGTCGGCTTGAGGGGACTGCGTAGGGGAGAGACTGGGGAGCAGTAGAAAGTAGCGAGGCAGGATGGACGAGTGCTTTATCAGGATCTGAGGGTGAGGGTACGAAGGAGTTGGAGAAGGCCGTAGTGAAGGGAGGAGGGGAGAAGGAAACCATATCAGGTTGACGGACTTTGTGAAAGAAGGAAGATTACGTGAGATGCTGATGGGACTCGTGAAGAAGGTTAGGGAGGTCGAGGAAGTAGCTGTGTCTGCGGAGGAAGAAGTATCGAGGGTCAAGGGAAGTGGTTGTTGGCATGGGAGATACTCTGGCCGACCACCAGAAACAGGTACGTACACAGTGTGGTATTATCACGTGCAGTTACTACTAGATACGAAGAGAAAATAGAGTGTGGAGGGAGGAGAGGGGGAGGCATAAGGAGGAGAGAAACGGGAAGAGGAGTAGGGTTGACCTGGTTAACCCTGGTTAACCCTGGTTGACCCTCCACATGGTTGATGCATTTTCTCACCTATTGTCCGTCCTAACTATGTGTTCTATTTGCACTTCTGTGTTTATGCATACGCATATGTATGTTCGTTTGTTTATCCTTGTATTCATTCGTATTTACGCAACCCTGCTCGTGTTGTTGTGCCTTCTGGTATTCTGATATGTGTATGCGCGTACGTATGTGTGTGTGTGTGTATGTGTGTGTGTGTGTATGTTTATTCATGTTTATACGCTCGCGTTCAGATCGATTGACCTCCGCAATATGTTAAGCAAGTGATGGGCTGGAGAGGATATCTTCTCTGGAGGGTCTAATTAAGGACCTTGCAATCTAAGGAGGAGTTGGCGGGGGCAATCGGAGCATGTATTGCTCAACCTTCAAAACGCATTGGAGGCAGTCAAAGAGCACTTCAGAGAAGGTACTGATTCGACCCCGGATAATCTCCCTCTCTCTCCTCTTCGGCCTCGTTTGTTCATTGCTTTCTGCCGTATTTATGCGTTAGTTGTTTAGTCTGTATTATGTTTCTTTTTCTTGATCTAACCTTTCGCTTTCTGTTAATTCACATGTGTATGCGTATATGTATGTGTATGTGTATGTGTATGTGTATTTGTATGTGTTTGCAGGAGCTGGTCGTTTGGAGAGAGATCTGCTTCGTTTCCGTGGGGAAGCTCCTTCCTTCTGGAGATACAACAGAAACAGCTCTTGGGAAAGACCTACTTCCGTTGCCTTACGTGCAACCAGAAGACAGATACCCAACACGGGCCTTACTCAAAACAATATCAGGTGCACATATGGGATTCAATATCGTACCTCCCCCTGATCTGTCCGTAATATCAAAGGTAAGAAGGGGGAAACGAGAGAAAGGAGAAGGAGAGAGCTAGAGGAGAGGGGGAAGAGGAAAGGAAGAGGAAGAGAGGAAGAGGATATGGATGTGGATGTGAATTATACGCAATATTAGGGACAGAAGAACAGAGAACTCCACGCCAACTGGGTGCGTGTGTGTATGTGTGTGTATGTGTGTGTGTGTATGTGTGTATGTGTGTGTATGTGTGTGTATGTGTGTGTATGTGTGTGTATGTGTGTGTATGTGTGTGTATGTGTGTGTATGTGTGTGCATGTGTGTGTGTGTGTGTATGTATGTATGTGTTTACGTGTGTATGTGTATGTGAATGTGTATGTGTATGTGTTCCGTAGGGAGGGATGGTCGTAGAGAAAGGCGGAGACTTCACCTTGCATGGCATGGACGGACAGGTGTACAAAGGGAGAGAAGAGGGCACAGTCCACTTCCGCCCCCCCGAGCCCACCTCCTCGTAGCCTCAGCAACCACAGGGAGTGCTCAGTTCAGAGTCATCGTCAACGACAAAACGTCATCATCCTCTTCGTCGCCTCTCCCCGCTCCCTCCTCCTCGTCTTCGTCCTCTTCGGCCACCGGGGCCTCTTCTCCTATTCCGTCGAACTCCCTCGCTTCATCTCTCGCATGCCGCAACAGATCTTCCTTCTCTAAGAAAACCAGTCTCTCTCGTCCCTCCACCGCCTCCTCCTCCCTTCCCTCCTCTTCCATCCCTTCCAGCGCTGCATCCACTAGGCCCTCAACAGCAGTTATGAAATCTAGCAGCGGGGTAAGGATACAAAATCACTCATATTTCCCATCAGATGATGTGTATATTATCTGCATACGTAAATCACACTTTGCCAAATGACTGACATTATTTTGTTTCGTCTTATTTCGTTTTTCTCTCGTTTTGTCCTCCGTCCTCCTTTTCTCATTTCCTTCTGCTCCTATTAGTCTGTATCCGCGTGGGAAGACAATATAGGTACAACAAACATCTCTTAGCCTTCCTTCGGCGATATAAGCCCTTCCTTCCCCCCTCCCTTCACTCCTGCGTCCCTTTATCTCTCCCTTTGTCTCATCGCCAATTCATTCCTTTCCCTCCCTATCTTCTTTCTTTCCTTATATCTACTGAGCATCCTCCGCCCTATCCCTCCACCCAGCTCTCACTTCGTGTATGTTGTATGTGCTGTGCCTGGTAATCCTTCGTGCGTGTGTGTTTCTTAACTCTTTGTTGTCTTTTCTTTGTACTTCTTTATTCCCTAGTTGTATTTTCCTCGTGATTCTTTATTTGTGTTGTTTGAGCTCTTTGCTTCGTTTTCTTTTCGTCGTGTTCTCAATCGGTAGCCTCACTTGCTATGTGTATCGCATCCCTATTTCATTTCGATCGTTTCCTTTGTTTTAATAGTTTTATTCATTGTGCTGCGTCAACCACTTCTTCTCGTAGTTCTCTCGGTTCTATTTCTATCCTACCTATATATCTTGTTCGACGTTCTTCCGTCGTATTATCTGTTTCGTTTTCTGTGTTTGCATGAGCTTAGTCTCGTCTTTGTATGCGTGTTTTTTTAATCTTTTGTCCGTAGACAATAGTCATTTCGAATGATTCTTTGTTTCTTTTCCATTATTTCTTTTCCTTTTGCGCCCCATCCCCAACTTGTTTTGAATGCTTCTTTTGTTTCATATATTTATGACTTGTAGTTGTTGTTAGTGTGCCACCAGTATTCACAATGTTGGATGATAGAATTCCCATATTCTCAATTTGAATTGAACCTTCAAAGTAGAAATAAACAAAATGTAAAAATGATAAGAGTGAGTGGTATTTCTTGTCGAATTACTCTAACAACGTAACAATCCTTTATTTGACTTCGCCAAGTTGTATGGTCGAGATAAAGCGCTTTTGTACGTCACACTTTAGGGTACATCATGATTCCTCGTGTGTACCTTCCAAACGGTGTCGTAAAACGCTGTCTTGTGTCTTTGGGTTCTTGTCTCTCGTTGGTATATTTCTGCCCGCCAATGCAGTATGTACTTGTAAGTGATTTTAAGGAAATAGCGCACTGCGGTGTCATCAGGAGCAGATGTTCAGTAAACGATAGTTGTAACAAACAACAAAAGAGATAGAAAAAGAGAAAAGAAAATGAAAAAAGAAAATGAAAATGAAAAAGAAAATGAAAAAAAGAAAATGACAAAGCAAAAGCAGAATGACGGAAAACTAAAATGAAAACTAAAATATGAGAAATACGTACAAAACGTAACGCATGAAATAATATAATATAACTCCAAATGACGCCTACCCCACAACCCTCCTTCCTCGCTTCCTCTTTTCGGCTCCGCTTCTTCCTCTTCTCCTCTCCCTTTCCTCTCCTCCTTACCCTTCCCCTTCCCCCTTCCTCATCCATCCCATTTGCTCTCCCGCCTTCCTACTCTTCCTCCTCTTGTGACCAATCGCTGAGATCTTCATCGACTGAATCGATCGCGACCAAGGGAGTGGAGTGGGAGGAGGAGGGGGAGGCAGAAGGAAGGGAAAGGGATGCGAGGTCTTTACCTAGCTGTTCGTATTGCTGGGAAAGAGAGAGGGAAGATGGGGGGAGGGAGAAACGGAGGATGAACGAGAAGGGCGGTGAGAATTCGATGAGCTAGATGAACGCTTTGAGAGGGGCTCGATGAGAGAAATCAATGAATCAGAGATGGAAGGCGCGATGGAGGAGAGGGATGCCTTCACTGCATCGTCTAATTCATACCCCATTTTACCGAGTGAAAGGAGCGGGGAATGGGGGCCAGAGGTTGAATTTGGGTCTGATAGAGCTGGCAGGGAGGAAGGAATCCACGATGAAAGGGAAGTGGAGGCGGAAGAAAAAGAAGGCGGTAGGAGGGGAAGTGGGGGGTAGAGGGGGAGGGGAACGAACAATTGTCAGAGGAGGAAGAAGAGGAAGAGGAGGAAGAGGAGGAAGAGGAGGAAGAAGAGGAAGAGGAGGAAGAGGAGGAAGAGGAGGAAGAGGAGGAAGATGTATCACAAAGACCAGCTTTTTTCCCTTTTTTTTTCCTTTCTTTCCCGCCTTTCTTTTTCTGGTCTTCTCCACTCGATCGTTGTCATTCTCTCCTAATTCTTCTTCTCCACCCTCTTCCTCCTTCCTTTCTTTCCCTTCATCCTCATCATTCCGTCCTCTTTCTCCCTCCTCTTCCTCTTCCTTTCCCCTCTCTTTCCCTTCCGTCGGCCCACTTCTCCCTCTTTCCCGTTCATCCCCTTCATCAATCTTTTCGTATTTTCCCTCACCCCCCGTCCTCCTCTTCTTCTTCCCCACTCCTCTTCGTTCCCTCCTCGCCGAACCTCTCTCCTTTCTCGATTCCATTCCTCTTCCCACGGTTGTCTTTGTTCATTCAGCTCTCGCTCTTTCAGTCTCTCAACATATACCTCTTCTGAAAACAAAGAGGCGGACGGATCGAAGACAAGAGGATCCCCCTTCTCATCTACGACACGCACCTTCCTCTCGCTCCCTCCACTCTCCTTCTCTCCCACATCAAACAACTCGCTCCCACTTACAGAATTCGACACTCCTTCTCCTCTCGCCCACCCCCTCCTCTTCCTTCCGCTTCAATCTTTCGTACATTAGAACGAAGGCCAATGCACTCCTGACTGAGGCCGACAAACCATGCTGACCCCCTCTTCTCTCCTCCGCCCCACCCTCTTGTCTTCCCGCCTCCCCCTTGCATACCCCTGCTTCCTCTCCCATCTGTTTGCTTCTCCGACTCTGTGCCAGCTCCTCTACGACCCCCTGACCTCCCCCACCTTCCCATTTAACTAACATGCCATCTTCTGACCCAGAGTAGAGGGAGGTGGGGAAGGCGGAGTTAAAGAAAGGGGAAGGCAAGCTAGAGGATGAGGAGGAGAGGGAGGAGGGGCAGAGGGGTCGGCGGAGAGCGATGTTTCCACAGAGACAGAATGCAATGACTGCATCTGAGTGAGCTATCCTTTCTCCTCTCCTCTTCATCCAAGTCCTCTCCTGCGCCTCTTCATTCCTCTCTCTCTCTCTCTCTCTCCTCCCGTTCAACTCCCCCGTCTTCTCTTTCCATGCCTGATGGCGTCGCCCACCTCAGCGATGAATGCCCGCTGCCGACGTGCTCACTTGATTCTGAAGACAGAGAAGGGTGACGCCGAAGATGAAGCATCACCTCTGAGCGGAGAAGTGGGGGTGGAAGAGTGGGGGCAGATATGTCTGAAGGGGGAGCATTTTGCACTAAAGAGAGGGGGAGAGGGGGATGAAGGGGAAACATTCTAAGGTTACTGAGGGGGAGGAATGGCGGCAGAAGAGGCGGATGTATGAGGCGGGATGGATATAGATGTGCGAATAGAGGAGGAACAGAGAGAGTATGTGGCCGTGGTGGAAGCTGAGGAGGAGACTGGACGGGAACAACAGGGCGAGGGTTCTGCTTGTTTCCCTAAAGGCATTTGGGGCGGTTAGGAGCCAAGAAAGAAACTGAGAGAGGGGTCAGCCAAGACGATAGCTTTGATCGATGAAAAGGAGGGAACGAAGAGCAGTGATGATGAAGAATCCACTTCCATTGAGTGGGTCTCGGTTTTTGGACCCAGTGGGTACCTGAAAAGAACGAAGGGTATAAGACCCTAGTTAAGCAAGGGGAAGGAAAGGAGGAAGGAGAGATAGGAGTGTGTGTATGTGTATGTGCATATGTGTGTATGTACATATAGAAACATAAGTGTGTGTGTGTGTGTATTTACATGTGTGTGTGTGTGTATGTATATGTATGCCTGTTAGATGGTGCATCGAATGAAATGATTCAATAGAAACGCAACAACCACGATTAGATAGAACCAATATAGACTATATACATATACATATCGTTGAGCGATGGATCGCGCCTACCATTGGATGTGTTCCAGACTCTGATTCTTTTATCTCTCCCAGATGAGAAGAGAAGGGATCCATCCGGTGAGAAACAAGCGAAAACGACGGATGAGGCGTGCGCGTACCCCACCTCTCCTTTTCCAGATCTACGCATCATACCCAATGAATTAACGAAAGGCCGGGAGACCCCTATACTCCTCCCACTCCCCCCTTCACTTGGCCTACCCCCCACCTTCCCTCACTACTTGCTGTAGGGTTCTTCTCTTAATGGAGCACCCTTCCCTTCGCCCTCTCCCTCCCTTCGTCCCCACCTCCAACTGCCCTCGCCTCCCTCTCCTCCTCCTCTTTCATTGTCATCGCTCCGCTTTCCTCCCGTTTCTTCTTCCGTCTTTCTCTTGATTCGCTTCCCTTTCTCCCTCCCCTCCCCCCCCTTGCTCCCTCTCTCCCTGCTTCTTGCCCTGTACCGCATTGCCTCATTTTTGGCTTCCTTCTCATCCTCGTCACCGCTTCTCTGACATAGTTCGCTTTCGGCCATGTTAATCATGTTGATTCGAACAAACGAGTTGAGGCGGGAAGAGGTGAGGAAATGGAGTGAAGATGGATCCGAGACAGAGGGGGAGGCGGAGGGAGAGGAGGAAGAAGCGGGTGAAAGGGAAGGGGAGGTGGAGAAAGGAGAAGGGGATTCAGAGTCCCGCGGGAGCCAGAATCCCGGAGATGGCGGGAGAGAAGGAGGGTGGTCGGAGTTAGAGAGGGTATGGCGACGGCGAGGGGAGGAAGAGGAAGTGATATAAGAAGAGGAGGATGAAGAGGAAGAGGAGGAAGAAGAAGTAGGGCTGACTCTTCTCTTCTTCGAAGGAAATCCTCTTTCCTCTTCTGCTGTCTTCTTCTTGTTCGTCTTTGTACCCCATCCTTGTCTTGCTCTCTTCGCATCTCCCTCTCTCTCTCTCTCCCTTGCCTCTCCCTCTCCCTTTGGCTATCCGCCTCTCTGTCCTCTGTGTCCCCTACTCCTCCCTTTTGCCTTCCCTTTCCGCTTGTCTTGCTCTCCCATTCCTTCCACAGCCTCTCCC
>JAWNMU010000487.1:0-47846 GCA_035043665.1 Drosophila quasianomalipes
ACAACAAAGTTCGTTTCTTGGATATAATATGAATACAAAATTGATTTAAAAATTGGGAGTATCCTAGATCAAAAGTTTTTATTACCTATCCGCATATATTAAGAAGTACAAAAAAATTCTTGGTAGAACACAATTATTACAGCTAGATCAAAAGAGAAACATGAGTATAATTAAAATTAGTTGATTAATCCATGAGTAAAATAACGCATATATGCCTTGTGTCCGCTTTTTATTCAAATATGAATGTGAAAACCCCACTGAATCACCACTAATAATAAGTGAAATATACGCAATGCACCTGATGCACTCACATGTACAATCTGTCTAAATTGCGCATACCATGCGTTCATCCTGGGATTATTAAAGGCTGTTTTACTGCGCTCAAAGTTGAGCTTCATGAGCAAAGAACAAAGAAGCAGAAGTAGGAGTCCCTCATATATTCGAACTACGCATGCACTAGAGTTACGCACTAGGGTTGTTATGTCCCTAATTTTTATTACTGTGATGTCGGGGAGCCTTTATCTCCACGTTATGATGCGAGTATTTTATGTAAAGGAGGTGATGAGTCTTCGTCATATACACATTACACATCTCTTCTAGCCGAAGGAAACGATAACCAGAAGGGGAAGAGGAAATAAATGAATTGATTTTAGTCAGATTAATGATTCAGATTTTTACTCCCTACGTTCATTCAATACAGACAAAGACAGTGGGGAGGACCAAGATAAGTGGACTCCGCCTTTCTTTGTTCAAACTTCAGAAGCACCATATATAGATAGAGACCACCAGTTTACTACTTCAAGAGAAGGAGAGAGGGGTGGTTGGGAAACTGCTGAGGAGCTCACCTCATCAAAACCATTCTTCACACATCGCACGATTTGTTCAGCCGAAAGAGCAGGCAGCTTCTGGGAAGAAGAAAATAAAAGCCTGTGATTTCTATGGGTAACGATGACTTCATCGCGATCTTGGCTGCGGCTACTACAGATGGATCGGATCAGTCGTAATGACCCAACCTTTCTCACCAAGACCATGCACCAACGGATCCTAAATAGAAGCCGCCCCCCTTCACACCCTACACGAACCTCGTAAAAGGAGAAACAGAGACGCGTGGATGCTGATCGCTGATCTACAGAGTACGCATCTAGACATTTAGATAAGTACGATGCGAAGATGACAAGTAAGCAGTGTCTGCCTCTTTTCCTCCTTCGCCCCGAGCACGCAACACTAAGTCCCTCGCTGTGCCATCCATCGTTTCCTAAGTTTTGATGTGCTGGTTGCAAAATGAGAGTACAAAGTCAGCAAGCCCGAAAAATTCCCATTTCAACACTCTATGTTCAAAGAACGAAAACTCTCGCTCAAACACAAAATATAACAACAATAACAGAATAAAAGCAATTATATTATAAACCTAAGGGCGGACATGCTTCCCCTACCAGAATAGTCTCTCTAGAGAGGGGCCATTCTGGTGCTGACTACACTCTTCAACTGTAGTACGTTACAATGTAAGAAACCTCCCCGTCTAATTACCTGTCTTCGAGAATGAAAACATACAGGAATACGCACGCAAGTTTACGTATCAAAAATGCACACACCCAATTATACGCATTCAATCACGCAGAGAGGGCTAGGCGGAATACAGATTCAGCACAGAAAACATCTTTGTAAATCATCGCGACATAAACATCCATGCTTCATCGAACAGCAATGGAAAAATCACTCATGCAAGAAGCATAATATAATATAGAGTACAACAATATGACGAAGAGGAAAGAAGGTAGGTAATGGAGTAGTCATTCTAACACAAATGGAGGACAAACAATTAACAGCATTCAGAGCCTGATTGCATGCAAGGAATAAACCAGCTTCTGCTCGAGTAGTTCCTTGAAGAAGTTAATCGATTCAAAAATAGGTGAGAAAGGCAAAGGCGTCAGCGCTTCAAGAAGAAGATTCACGCGTCGAGGAGGGTACGAACGAGAAAGAGGAGACGAGAAAGATGTGTATCCTCAAGAACTTCAGGTACATAACACAAAGGTAGTACGTCAAAGAGCTTACATGTGTGGAGAAAAGGAAAACACAAGGAAAGAGCCACGGAGGAAGGATTATAACAGTGCTGAGGAAATAAGAAAAAAGACATACGAAAATACTGCCTGCTCCCTTACTTTACGAGGTGTACGACTCGAAACCAACTGAACAATTGTATATATATTCTCATTTCGTTTCTCTCAATTTCTTTCCCACATTGCAGAACGGGCTCATAAAGTAGATATACACGTAATCAAACGTTAAAGCATTAAGGATAATCCGATCCAATCGCATATGTGCAAGCAAGAACTGTTATGAACGCAGTAAACAATTGAATTTTAATTATTAGCAATCCGCATACAAAAAAGATAGGGAATGATTAAATACCATAGACACTAGTCATTCCGATACAAAAACACACAATAGGCCAGTAACATAGAAATACACCTGAAACAGATAATTACAATAAAATATAACGTTCAATGAGATAAAAATGTATTTTTCATTATGCACGTTACTTCACTACATGACAAAACAGATATCCAGGATAAAGCCGCAAGCTCAACCAACCCTTTTGTACATGTTTTCGTGTTATTATTCGATTGATTTCAATATAATATAATAATTTCGAGATAATAAACCTATCAAATGTCAAAATACATTCCAATTAATCAAAATATATAGTTACTTTGTACTTGAAAAGCAGATTATTTCGCATATCTCATAGTTAGAGATGTGCAATCATTGATACATATCTCATAGTTAGAGATGTGCAATCATTGATACATATCTCATAGTTAGAGATGTCCAATCATTGATACATAAAAATACATGTTCGATACAATTTGAGAACTAAGAATATTCCCCCAAATATATATGTCCAGAATATGCTTGTAATATAAAATATGTTCAAATTGAGTATGTTCGAATTGAAGACGAGTTAACTCATAAAGCTTTAGAAGTGAGGTATGACATAATTTTCGAATATTTTGTGTATATACTCGAAATTAATATACAAAATGAATATTTGTTGACGAATGGATTTTTATAATTAAATGGCGGTATGCAAGGTCATAATTTGTTACATTTTCTTGATATTTTAATATAATTTGAATATTTTTCGTTTATCATTTAAAAATACAAAATTAGACATATATTTAACCGCATTAATTGAATAGAGTAGTGCTAGCGTTGTAAACATTTATCTTCCAACATATGTATTCATGAAATGTTTGACATGGTATGATATGATATTCTACATTTACAAGAATATAGTTTCGAGTATCTTTGCAATCATATTTTTGAATATAATTGATAGAGTAGATTTCTTTGATGCTGTTGTCAAATCTGTCTTTTGAAATAGAGATCACGATAATGCGTTTTTTTTTCTGTTATATACTATAAAGTATCCGTACCATTTCTTTTTTTTATTTATTATATCAGTCTGCATTAAACAGACGCATTGAAATCCATGTAGACATTGTATGATTATGAATAGATTGTATATAGCTGGCTGTAATGAGTTGCTATTATACTGTTTATTTACTTCTCTGCATTATTCGCTTACCATTGTGATTTTTAGCCGTTTATTTTCCTCGCGTGGGTTTCATTTTGTCTGCGATGTTACGCTTCGTTTTGATTGGCTTCGAAACGAGACGCATATTTTCCACGTGTTTTTAAACTCATTTCGTTAACCATTCGTTTCGATGCTGATTTGATTCGTAGGATGTCGTACGCTCTTACTACACACTCGTTCGCTCTTACTACACGCTCATACGCTCTTTGTGTGCTGTACCAGTAAATCTTTTGGGAAATGTTAGTTATATGTGTAGTTAGTTGCCTGAGTGGAGGGAAACATCTTTATACTATCGTAATCTATGTCGATTGTTTTCTTTTACGTTGGCCAAATGCTTTTTTTTTTTCCTTTTTTTTTTTTCGTTGTTTGCTATATAAGGGAGGCCTACCAAAAAGAATGTGCAACTGTAAATTATGCTATTATAGTCGTTTTCAATTTGTCTCTTCGTTTTGAGCTTTCCCATTGTCGTCGGTTCAAATGCCCGCCCCTCATTTCCGCCGTACAGCACGGTAAGGTGCACGCTGGTATCTTTGATTCCCATTAATTAATAGTAGACTTTGCACGTATTGATTAGTGATTTAGCAGCCACACATTGTCTCTGAGCAAATTTGCTGTTGATACGCCACCTTCTGTACATCGTTTTTCTATTTGTAATATGTCGTTTGTCTATTTTGATCGCAATTGTTTATTCATTACAGTACGGGTCTACTCTGTTTGTTTTTATGAACAAATAGTGTGGGCAACGAATGCGTTTTTTGTCCCTCATCTCCGTTATAACTTGACGAATAGTGTAGGTTTTGTTACTAGGATGAAGAGAGCTTCTGTAGTCTGTGGTGGTACGTATAGCAATTTCCTCGAGCTTGATGTAGGCCATAATGCATTGGACACACAATTCAGTAATTTCGCCACTTGAGTTCGACTTATTTCTAATGCCTTCAGCTGGTCGATTCGTCGATAGAGACTTGGAACTTGACACCATTAAAATATATTATTAGTGATTGCTGGCGCACCTGGCTGCTTGTTCGTTACATACACAGTTTCACATAAGCCAATGCCATTGCAGTTGTTGAGAAAACATTGTTAGAAAGGGTTGTTTGCCTGCCACTGATAAGCAAAGAAATACACTAACTGCAATTCAGATGTCTGTTCTGATATTGTTGCATTCCAATGAACGTGATAACTAATTAATACGAACATGCACACACAATTGTGCAACAATTCTTTCTGCATTGCGCGTTGACATCCAAGAGTTCTGAAATAGCAGTCAGTTTGCTGGTCTCCACATACAACTGACAAGTTAAAAATTGAATGCAGAAACGTATATCTTAAGAAATGTTGCAAGTAAGCAATATCACCCGAACAATTCGTATTTTTAGGATTTGTGCACCGCAAAGGTTCTAAATAAAATAAAGTTGTTTCTTAGCGTAATTCCTTAATATTAGGGTTATTTGATAATATTCCTGGCGCATGCACAGATATGCCCGCCAAAAAAAGCAGGCAAAGATATCTCACACAATGAAATGCCATCGTTCATTGATTTGAAGCGCATTACAAGATATTTATTTCCTTGTTAAGATGCCACGTATGCTCCCACCGTGGATGATAGATGGCGATTCTAATAAGAAGAGCAACCTGCCCAGTAAAACAAAAGTTACTCAAACAGTTAGCGAGAAGAATGAACTTCTGAGTAGTGCAACAGAAACCAAAGAAATACCACAATTTGTCAGTAGTTGTGACTCTGAACAAGAAGATTCAAAGACTGACGAGGGAAGCATACATACTTCTGCTATTAATCAACTCAGTGAAAGTTCTTGTAAAAAGGATATTAAAATCGAAGCTTTAGACGAGAGGAAAGAAGATAGCGAAACTCTAACAGGAATAGTGTGCCGAAATGACACACAACATAACAACAAAGGGGAAGAAATAGTTCACAAGAAAACGCGAAGAACTACACAGAAAGTGAGAGAGAGAGAGGTGCAAATATGGTGATTCTTGTTTCAGAAAGAATCCAGCGCACAAGAAGGAGTTCAGCCATCCAGCAGACAGCGATTGGAATAATGATGATGAAGGACAGCAAAGTGACGATGAGAGCCAACCAGATGCCAACACACACGAGAGTAATGTAGATTTGTCCGATGGAGATGACAGCTCTTTAGTTCAACATCGCGTTCTTTCTTCCTTCTCTTCCCTTCGCTCTGCTTCTCAAGCTCTACCATTCATTTTCGATGATGTGCGTGCGACGTTTATTCCTCCGTCTATTTCCCCATTCATTTTTTCTGCATCATCATCTTCGGCGCGCTTATTATTGTGTGACTTAGTCTCAGCCCTTCATTCTCAAGAGGAAGAGTCCGATATCTTTTCAGTCCAAAGCACCCTCTTAACTCTTTTTTCTTCAATGGGGGGAGATTTTGTGCCTCTATCCTCGTTAGATTCGGACTCAGACGACTCCTCAGAAGATTTAATATGTCTCTTTGATGACACACATGAGACAAAGGACTCGTGTGCTTCTTCAGTGCGCCAGTTGTTCAAAAAAGTGATCAGCATTAGGTGGATCAAGGAGTGTATTCGCCAGAAGAGTCTTGTGTCTCTTGATGAATTTGAACTCAAATAGTTTATTTTACCAACTTTCTTATAAAACGTGTCATATACCATGCTCCTCCAAGGAAATTTTTCTGCTTCTCTATAGCTTGCATGTATTCATATATGCACATACATGCATGTACAAAGTGCTACATCCATATCCTACTGAAGTTGCGCTTCGTTCGTTCTTTAGATGCGAGAAAACTTACTCTGGAAAATGCAAAATTGAAAGTAAACAAGCTGTCATTTTAAATCTTATACACATTTCTCCTGATTATTCGATTCTATGTTTAACATATGAAAACAGGATTTCATCAAGAAAGTTAGAAATTTGCAAACAAGCAGGTTTCCAGTAGATTTTTTCTTATGTGTTTAGTATATACTTTGCGTCAATATTAGTTAGTTTTGACTTTAATTAAAATGTTTTAATTCGTAATATACGAATATGATGATATGCGTCCCAGTCTAAACATACTTGCCGTAATCTAATGTTGTATTGTATTCAGGCTAGTTTGAAATCTTAATAGCTATAAGTTCTCGCTTAAGAATGCATTCGAATATGGTTTTGCACTGAATAATTTCGAAATATCGAATATATCTGATATTATACACACTTGAAAACCATCAAATATATACCAGCACGCGTAATATTATTGTTTCTTAATTCATCCAAAAATACATGCAAATTTATGTTCCAATATACACTCGAACCTGACCAGGACTCACCTTTTTCATGGCAGAAGAGGAGGTTCTATCAAAACCCATTACAATTGGAGGATTTGACAACGATGGTTCTAACACCATTCACGAACACGGAAATGACAAAGTATATGAGTATGGTGTTCGAGAGACTGATCACGGTCTAGTGTCTAATGAGTTGTTCAAGTCTAAGCAAACGCTTCGCGACTATTATGAGATTGATAGGGTTGTCAACTTCATTGTCGAACACAGTGCCACCCGCGTGGCTCTTCAATTCCCAGACAGTCAGTTGTGCGATGCAGTTGGAGTTACGAAGGCAATCGAGGAGGGTTGAGAGCAAAGGGATATGAGGGAAGTAGTAGTCGAGAGGAGCTAAAAGAATCAAAGATACCCGAATCCTGTTGTGGGGGAGATAAGACCTCTTGCAGTTCTTCTTCTTCTGCCTCCTCAACGAAGTCATCTTCCTGCTCTTCTAATTCTTCTTGCTGCTCGAAGCCTTCTTCTGGTGTGTTGGAGGGGTTGACATCGTGTGCAGTATCTCTAGAAGGAGGGCGGGTGAGGATGTTTGTTCTCGGAGACACATCATACGGAAGTTGCTGCGTCGATGAAATAGCAGCACAACACGTAGATGCTCACGTCATTGTCCACTTCGGGAACTCATGCCTATCGCCCTCCCTCCGCATCCCCACTCTGCTCTGCTTCGGGAGGGCGGTGGTGGATGTCTCTACTCTTGTTCACACACTCTCATCCTCCTCCTTCGTTTCTAGCCATCTTCCTTCATCTTCCTCTCCCTATGATGCGCTCAGAGCCCTGTCACTTCTCGAAGTCAGTGTATCTGAGAGAGAGGAGGTGGAAAGGAAGGTGAGAGAGGAGGATGACGCAGGCTCCCTCTTGAAAGAAATCATGAGAGATCCCAAGAGGAACACTTGGAGAGAGTGAGGAGGGAAGGGGCTGCGGTGGGAGAGAATAAGAAGGCAGTGAGGGACAGTTGTGGTGCTGTTCGACCTGAGCCTTTTCCATTGCATTCCATCTCTTGCTCTAGAGCTATCCTCTCTAGGTCTCTTGTCTCCCTCCTCCCCTACGTCACCTCTCCCTACTCCTCCTCTGCTCCTGTGCAGTTCGTCTTTTCTTCAGTCAACGCCACTGACTCCTCTTCTACTTCGCCCTCTTCTATGCCCAGTGATTCAGCTCGCCCTGTGGGGTCCGGCGTCTCGAACGATGGGACCACGGTGAATGTGAACGGGTTCTCGTGGGAGATAAATGAGGAAAAACAAGAGGTGGAGAGAGAGAAACAGAAGAAGAAGGAGGAGGACGAGTACGGTTACTACGATGACGAGGACGAAGGAGGGTTCACATGGAGCAGTGTCATGTCGAGCGATAGAGTGTCTCTGCTTGTCTTGGGAAGGGCGAGCGGAGGGGAGGAGGAAAGGAGGGGTGAGGGCGAGAACGGTGGCGTGAGAGGGGCAGTGGGTAACCTGGAGAATGTCGTGGACTCCGTCTCTTCCAAGTCCCAGTTGTCTTCCTCTTCCTCCGCTCTGGTTGCTAACCTCGTGCTAAACTTTCCTTCGTTCAACGTTTCATCTTTGACTGTGGATGCCTCCTCCCTCTCCCCCTTGTCGTTCACTCTGGTTCAAAGATCTTCTCTCGTGAAGTAAGCAAGCGCTTCTTCCTTGTGGAGAAGGCCAAGAACGCCGAGATATTTGGGATCGTGGTGGGGACCCTTGTGGTAGAGAAGTACATGAGTGTGCTGGCTCATGTGAAGAAAGTGCTTACAGCCAACGACAAGAGGTTCTTTGTCCTTTCAATAGGCAAACTCAACGAACCCAAGCTCTGCAATTTCGGAATGATCGACATGTTTGTATGTATCTCGTGTCCTTTCTCAGTCCTCTCCCTCTCCTCGGTCTCCAACTCCGTCGACCTCATTACTCCCGTTGAGCTTGAACTTGCATTGGGGGAGAGGCAATGGGATGGAGAGTACTCGACTGACTTCAGAGATGTTCTTTGTAGTGGTAGACTCAGAGGAGCACTTGAGATCCAAGAGGAGGCCGAGGAGGAGGCGAAGGGGGAGCTTAGCGTGGAGGGGAGGAGGCGAGGAGGAGGAGGAGCACAACGGAGAAGAGGTTCACGTAGAGAAGAAAGATACGAAGAACGAAGGAAGGAGAACAAGGGGAACGGGAAGGGGAACGGGAAGCGAGAGTGAAGACGAGGACGCTCCCAGGTTCTCGACTATAGATAACAAGCTCCATGCAGTATCCAAAAAGGGGCGGAGAGGGGCTGGGATGGGAAGGGTGAGCTCATTAGCGTGGGGGAGAAGTGGTACTGCATCAAAAAGAGAGATTTTTCCATGGGTTGGACCCCTCTGTTTCCGACTCATCCACTACCATTTACCAAGGTTTCCATGGAATTGCAAGGGGGTACACAAATGCCGAACAGTTCTCAGGGGATAAGGGCGCAGAAAAGGAAGACGGGGTAGAGAGGGAGGAGGGGGAACAGAGTGCGAAGGATACGCGGTCCTTCACAAACGACGAAAAACACTAAACCTTCCCTAGCTTACAATTCTTTATCACACACAAAGAAAACGCACAATTGGAACGGCGTTGAGCTGTCATTACGACGCACACACGCATCTATATTATCTATCCAAATAAAGAAATGTTTACATACTATTACAAATAATGTATCCGCGTTTGAGTAAGGAGTGACGGAGAAAGAGGCGAAACATCTCTTGCAGAAACATCCCCTCTTGCGTATGCGCGTGTGTAAGTATATGCTGTTGTCTCCACCGGTGTGTTTGCGTAGCCTTTACCCACTCTCAGCACTACGGCTCTTACTATCGTACAGTCTTTTCTTTCCAAGACAAATGCACGAACGATTTCGTAAATATATATATATATTCATTCTGTTTATTTCATTCAAACAAAACATATTCTGAAAAATAAATAAAAAGCGATACAACACGCTAAGAACAAAACAGGGCAATGCGAAACATAGACGTTGAACAGCATGCATACATGCCACGGGACAGAGATCGAAGAATATGACACTAACGAAGGGTATTCAGCATCTTCAGAACTCGTTCCGAAAACCGGAGTCTCTTCCATTCGAGTATAGCCGATCTGTTCTACTCTCCCTTGTCTTCTACGCGGTAAATGGTATCGTCCGAGTGGCTTCTCAGATTTGTCCTCCAACACCATGTAGTCCTCCACGTATGATCTCGTAATCGAACACTTCGTATTCCCAACACTGCATTCGCTCCAATCACCGAGTTCTTGATCTACACATAGATAGACATTTGCCCATACACACGCGCATAAGCACTCAGGCAGCACACACACAAACGAAGACAAGATAAGAGCGTTCGAAGAAAATAAAAAAGAATGAGCGAGGATGAAAGAGAGAATGGGGAGAGAGACGAGTGGGAAGAGAGGAGGAAGAGAGAGGGAGGGAGAAAGAGACAGAGAGGAGAAAAGAAGAGGGGAGAGAGAGTTGTTAGAGTGACATACCACTGAGTAGTTTCCGACCGTTGCATTTGCTAGGATCACCGAGAGTTCTCGATCGTGAAGCTTTCGTCCCGAACACCACGTTCTTCCCGATCACACTCTTCTTCACCTTCGACTGGGTGTTCTGGATCACATCGGGGAGATGGCTATCAAGTTCTGTGTGAGGAAGGGAGACGTTGAGAAGGGACGGAACGTAGATACGCATGCGCATATGGGCATCATATCATAGAGAGATTGGGGAGGGAATGAAGAGAAGTAAGGAGAGGAGCGACATGGATACTGATAAGTACTACAGAGGTGGGAGGGGAGAGACGAACTCATGAAAAAAGACAGGGAAAAGCAGCGAAAACAAGTCAAGCAACTGTTCAGAGAGAAGTTCGTATGCGGAGAGGAGGAGAACACATACCTCCTGTGGCGGCCTCTGAAGTCTTGTCGTCCTTGAAAACATTTCTCCACAGAGCGTTAGGAGGGTTCGAGAGAATGAACCGAGTTGGCCTCCATCAAGGATTCTTAAGCTCTTGACCCTGAGCACAGGTCTGTCAAAGGGGGCGATGTGTGCACACACAGAGATGCTCAGACGGGTGTCGTGCCGACACATCAGAGGACTGGGGGGAGTGGGAGGTGGACAGGGCAGAAGAAAGGAAGGAGGAGGGCCTCACCACAGTCCGCGGTGCAGAGGTGGCGAACCAGACTGAGAGCCGTGCATAGCCACAGGAATTACGTCTTCCTGGGAACTGGGCGCACCAAGGGCTCTCGATGATATTGAAGACACTGGGGTGGAGAACGAAGACAAAAACAAGAAGAAAGGCCGGTTCACGTATGAGAGAGAGAGGGGAACCCCCTGGAAGACTGACTTTGGTAGAGATACGGAATCGTTCACGTCACTAAGAAAAATACAGTACCATGAAGGGACAACACTGGCAGGGGAAAGAGGAAGGGAGAAGGAAGGGAAGAGAGAAGAGGGAAGAGGGAAAGGAAGGGGAGAAGAAAAGGCGAGGAGGGAGGATGAGGAGGAGAGAGAGAGAAAAGATGCAAGGAAGGAAAAATAGAAAACACGAAAAACAACACAATAAGAGAAGGAAGCAAAAAGAGGGGAGTAAGCGTGAGTGGTGCAAAATCGGATAAGGGAAGGTAGATGTATTCAGAGAAACGAGCTAGGGACGGGCCCAGAGTAAGCAGTGCGGACGAAGTAATAACCCAAAGGAAGCGAAACAGATAAAAGAAGAAAGCTTCTAGAGGGGGAAGCGATGACCGGTGAGATGCGAAAGAGAAGAAAAAGGGAGAGAGGTAGATGGGTAGTAGAAAGACGACGACAGGCGACGAAACATAGCACGTTCGGGAGAAGAGAGGAAGACACTCACCATCTGCAGACCCGCAAGTATAGACAAATCCTCCCCGACTGCTCATCCCATTCCACCCAGCGAAACCTCCCCATCTCATCGTCCTTGCTCCTTCTTCACGGAGGAAGCAGGAGAGCATCATAGATCAGAGTGCTCGACCCAAGGATCGCTGGCAGGTTGATCACATTCTGATAGAAGCTCTGCACGAGATTATATCGCCTGGTGGTACCACAAGGTCTCCTGTGTCACTTCATCTGCTTCTGAGCCTCTAAGAGGGCAGAGGCGCAGAAGATCCCTCTAGGAACCTGGATGGGAATGAGGGTCACTTTGAGGTTGTCGTGGGTGTACTAGAAGACGGATGAGGAATGCGTTACACATGAGATACTCATCAAGGCAGCGAGGAAATGCACACATCTAAACAGGGAAGGAAAACCGAGCTCCAGAGCAGAACCACAATCATATTCCCGAGGTAGAAGTTAAGATATTATTTCTGACTGCCAAAGGATCAAGTAGGTCGAAATACTCCCACGTCCATCAAAATCTCCACTCAAATTGGAGGATGGGATTCAGTGGGACTTCTGCACAACATTGAAACACCTCATCTTTTATACCAGCTTCAATGCACAAATCCAACTGGTAAAAAATCAAAAATCGCCTATTTGCAACAGGAAGCGGGGACTTAGGAGTTCTGGATACCATAGGAAACAAGAATCTGCCAAGACCCACCAGCCGTAATCACTACACGCATAGAAGGGTATTAGAAGAGAAAGGATTCAGAACGGGTTGCTTGGACACGATAACGTTATTTATCTATCTCATCAATATTTTCCATCTTAAAATAAACATTACCTGCTTTCACCTGCAATTTGTCATTGTTGACAAATCTCTTCTCTCTCCGTTAAAGAGTAACTGCACCTCTGCAGAGTTAGACTGCATACCTGCTACTTAGTAGCACAAGAAACACATGAGAATGGGAAATAACGCCATTGTTAGTGAGTTAATCACAAAAACAAAAAATATTGACAGTAAAACAAGAAATGCAAAATAATGAAACAAAACAAACATACTCTGGGTTTTGTAATGTTTTGTTTTAAAACGTATGGTCTATCGCCAAAAAATTATCCTAATCACACTCTCAATTTGAATGGAAATAAAACAGCTTTGGCTATGAAGGCTACAATGCAAGATTAATAACAACAATACAATAAAATACTGAATAAAAAACAATATGCTACTATGCTTTTGCTTTGTCTTTTTTAACGTATGATCCCAACAAATACCAGTTAAAAAAATGAAAACAGTAAAAAGCTTGCATCACCAGACAGTTCCCCGGTGGTCACCCACCCGAGTACTAAGTCGGCCCACCGTGATTTAACTTCGCAGATCGGACGGGATGCGGTGTATTGCACGAGGTATGAACGCAAGCATATACCTGATAAACATACTGATTCATATGAAGTTTTCGTTCTAAAGATAGCCGTTGAACGTTGGTTTCAGATGTATAGAATTTTTGTTTCGCTCCCACTTACACTATTTAGTCATAATTATCTCGACTGAAAATTAACAGCTTTCGTACTTTTTATTTGTATTCATTAGTTGTGAATGTCCTCGAAACCGTCAAGAAGGCTAAGCGAGGCTCTTCTTCCTGAAGACACAAAAGTAAGTATCACTATAGTATCTACACATGACTTTCTCTATATTTGTGGTACTCTAACTTGGTCGCGATATAAACACACATTATTTGCATTCTTGATTAGATTGAAACACTTACAATCGAAGAATTAATTGCTGCAAGCTTATGAAAAGGGAAGAAAAGATGCTGAGAAAGAGAAAGAAAGTGCAAGCGAGAGCATCAGAAAAGATGATGCGGACAAGAGACAGAAGGAGGTTAAGGCAAAGGAAATCAACAAGGAAGAAGTCAGCAACACACTTAAAAAAGAGAGGAGGGGAAGCCTAACCCTTAGCTCAACGACTGCATCTTCATTGCGTGGGAAAAAGTCGGTGGAGCTGAAGACAAGGAGGCTTTCGACAGATGTGGATTCGGAGAGACAGGAAATGAGGATGTCGGACTCAAAAGAGGCAGACGTGTTGCTAGCCCTGGAACAAAGAATCAGCAGAAGGAGGCAGAGCCTTCTCAAAGATGAGGAGGAGCGTAAGGAAAAACAAAGACAAAGACAGAGGAGACTGTCGATGGGAACACTCACAGGCGTAAGGAAGGGTGACACGCTTGCGAAGGGAAGCGAGGGAGAAGGAGACGGAGAGAAAGAAAAGACTCTTGATGGAGAGGGGGATGCAGAGGAGCAATGCCTCGTCTACGGAAGAGATGGGAGCAAGAAGGAAATGAACGTTGGGGAGGGAAGGAGGAAGGGGATGGAAAAGAGGCGAAGTGGTGAGGGAAAGAAGGAACTAGAAAGAGCAATGAGTGTTCGGGGAGAGAGAGGAAGTGGGAGTGTGGGAGGGAATGCGGGTGTAAAGAGCGGAGAGGAAGAGGGAGAAGGAGACGGAGAGATGGGCGGGAGTTCCAAACAAGAGGAGAAAGAGAGGGGGATTGTGGATGGAATAGTGGAGGGAATAGTGGAGGGGAGTGGTTTAAAGAAGAGTGAGGAAGAGAGGTGTGCGGAGGGAAAGCGAGGGCAGGGAAATAGAGACGGGAAGGGAGAGAAAGAGAAGGAGAAGAGGGGAAAGGAGGAGAAAGAAGAGGAGGAAGAGAAGGGGGTGAAAGGGGAGAAGGGGAGAAGGAGAAGGGGGAGAAGGAGAAGGAGGAGGAGAACGAAATGGAAAAGAGAAGAGAGAACAATGAAAAGGGAGAGAGTAAAGAGGAGAGTCAGAAGACAGAGAGAAGTGTGCCGGAGAAGAAGAAGTCTAGAAAGGAGAAGAAGGACCGTGAGCTACTGGCTCAATTGGAGTATCTCAATGGAATTGTCAGTTCGTCCAATTCAGAGTGGAAATATGATCGCACTGAGCTAGAGAGTCCTCGATCCTTTTTCAACTCGTCTCAGCTCGCTCTGCGCTCTTCCTTCTCTGCCAGATCTTCATTCTCTTCATCATCCGCTGTCTCCTCTTCCCCCTCTTCTCCTTCTCCTACACTTTCGTCTTGTGCCTCATCTACTGTTCCTTCCCCTTTATCTTCTTCTACTTCCACCTCTTCTACTTCTTCTCCTTCGAACTCGTTGGATCAGCCCTCATCTTCTTCCCTCCCTCCTTCCTTTTCTTCCTCTTCTTCCTCGTCCTCTTTCTCTTTCTCTTCCTCATCCTCACCCTCTTCCTCATCCTCTTCCTCTTCCTCTTCTTCATCTGCCTCTTTCTCTGCTTCTTCCTCTTCGTCTGCCTCTATCTGCTCTTCCTCTTCTTTGACCTCTTCCCCTTCTTCATCCTCGCCCTCTCCACCTCCTTCGTCTTCTTCCCAGCCCGTCTCTTCCTCTGATGCTGAGCCTTCTCTTTTGTTTCCTTCATTTCCTCCTCCTTCGCCCTCTTCCGCTTCTGTCTCTGAGCCTTCTTCTCCAGCCTCCACGTCCGATTCCCAGTCGGGCTTGAGCTCTGCATCTATCCGGAGATGCCTGGCTGAAACAGATGTCGACGTCTTCAAGATCCTCGTTATCGGTAAGTAGCACCGTCCGTTGCTTCGCTTTGCCTCTTCTTTTTCTTTTGTTTTTTTTTTGTTTTTTTTCTGTTCCATTTCGTTCATCCTTCCTTCCTAATCCTTTTCCTCCGTACCATTTACTTGCCTCTATTTCCATATTCTTTGCCCGTTTCATCGCCTTCCTTTTCTCAAAGGAAATGCTAAATGCGGAAAGACTAGTATCATCGATCGATTTATGGGAAAGGGGTTTAACGGAGTGTACAAGAGCACTATCGGCGCAGACTACTCGAAGAAGGTGGTGGAGGGAGAGGAGGTAGACAAATCCACCTACAGGTACTTAACGCCGAGCCCCTTGGCCTCACGACATTACTTTTGACTCTAAGTCCTTCGCATCGCTTTCTCCCGTTCTCTTTGTGTATATTAACTCACACATGTCCGTGTTTGTGCACTTATATGTATACGTGTGTACTCGCTTGCGCGTTTGTTTCTCCACCCGCTGCTTCAGTTTTGGGATCTCGCAGGTCAGGATCGTTTCCAGAAGCTGACTCGTCCTTTCTTTCGGAACGCAAATGCTGCTATTATTGTCTGTGATATTCTAAGAGACGAAACACTCAACGCTGTGGAGGCGTGGAAAACCGAGCTAGACAAGGTCATCGAATGCGTCCGTAGCTCGTCCTCCTCTCCCGTCGCCTCTTCTTCCCCTTCCACGACGTCAGCTTCATCTGCTGCCACCACTCCCCAATCCACCGCAGCAAACACTCCCCGCTTCTCTCCAGCCTCTTCAGGAGCCCCCGGGTCAACTCATACAGCCTCACCACCCAATACAATCGCCCACTCCACTGGAGTTGGGTCCTCGTTCCCAGTAGTTCTGATGGTGAACAAGTGCGATCTCCTGGTGAAGTCGAACGAGGAGTTGGTAGAGACGGGAGTGGCTGTAGAAGTGATCAAGAACAGACTGGGCTTCGACGGGGCATTCATCACGTCTGCCAAGAGGAACTACAATATCGAGGAGGGAGTGTCCTTCCTCCTCAAGCGACTCATCGCATGCAAGAAGAAGATCAACCATGACTTGGTGGTGTCTGTTGCCGAAACCATGGGGGTGGACGTAGCGAAGGTAGAGAGGAAACTGAAGAAATCGAAGGAGGAGGATCCTTCTCTCCTCATGTTCCTCGAACAAGAGCCCTTCGATGGCAACGGAGGCGAGGAGGATGATGAAGAGGAGCTAGGTGATGAGGAGTACGACGAAGTCATGAACACTGTGAGAGGGTCTGTGAGGCCGAAGGACACATCGGTGGACTTGTCCTCAGCTCCCCAAGCGCCCGCCAAATCTTCTTGTTGCTGATCGCTTTGCCCCAAAACGTCTCCTTTGTTGATCTCATTTCCTCTTGTTTTTCTTCTTGTTATTTCCCTTTCTATCTTTGTTCAACACTCTCTCCCTTACCTATTTCTGTCTCTGTTTCTTTCTCCCCCTCTTTTTTTTTTTTTTCCATCCTTTCTTCTCTTCCTTTTTACGTTTTTTCTTTCTTTTCTTTAGCTTTTTTCTCTTTTTTCTAGTTGGCCTATTCTGATCCTGTTCATTTTTTCTTTCTTTTCCTGTGCTTCAAGTCGACTACAAGTCACTTGTATGTTGGCTGCGAGCAAAGCTGAACTGTATATTTTAATACGTGAAGAAGGCTATGCGTGGACGTTCTAAAAGGCAGATATCAAAGTGTGTGCTTGCACCGATGCATGCTATTGTTTGTTTTTATTCTACAATGTTTTTGTAGCAATTCGTGCTGCCTGTATTGCTCTTTGCTCAAGACTGCATTCACGGTCAATGATTCACCAAATATATCGTATATTTCCGTGTGAATGTTCTGGAATCGCATACAACCTGTTCTACAAAGTATTATGTTACACAAAATAAAACGTGTTCATCTGTTCATTATTGTATGCAATCAATGAACACAACACGAACTGGAGAACTAGGGTAAAGAAACTTTGCTATTTATTTTCCTTTCTATCGCTCTATGCATCACAGGCATACACAACAAGAACTAAATATAACTACTGAGTGGAAAGAGCGCACTCCTACAACTAATTATCATAAACCGCATAATCGGATGGCTTTTCATCTATCTCAAAGCTTTGTTTCCTCTCATTCTGCTCGTCATATCGAACTGTTCAAAGCACACAATACACAACGCACGACACACCACACACAATTCGATTAGAAATGAAAACAAAGCAAAACATATTTCATAGACAAACAAAACAGGCGTTCAAGTAATGACGATAATACAACACATTAAACGTACGAGATGCAATTTGCATTGGTGGTAAGTCTCGTATCTGAGATGACACATTTCGTACGCCTCAGGATCCTCAGCACATTTCTCTACGTTTCCATCACGAGGATCTTTCTTGAAACATTCTGTGCTGCGAATACATTGGACGTACGCCTTCAAGGGCATTTTGCAACTGTTCGACATTCTGTAACGTTCGAGAAGAAACCGATGAAATGTTAGAAAAGGTTGGACAATTGCACACAGGCGCATGCATCGAGCAGACGAATTAAGTCTAAAGCTGCGTGTATTCAAACAAAATATCCGAGGAAATACATTCAACCTAGTTTTTCAAATAGTAATTTCGAGAAGTAACTTCAGGGCGATGTATGCACGTATGCCATAGTCTAGATATAAGTGGTCTGTGCACAGAACAAAGTCCATAGAATGTGAAATTCCATATTTTTGTAAACCGGTGAAAACATGTGTAAAAAATAAGTACACAAATATGTTGTAATGAGATAATATGCAATTAATATAATGTAAGACACAATTATATATGTGAAGCGCTTGCGTAAACAACGAATAACGCATTGTTACAATGTCAGAGGATATTTTCGGAACAAGTTGAAAAAGCCAAGAGCCAGGAACGAATGCGAATGCAAATGTCTAGGATGCCAATTCAGATCTAAATGCTTAACCATGCATTATTACGTGCTAAACATCAAACAGTATAATATGGAATGCTTAGTCTTTGTTATTCTTACCGCATGTAGCGTATATATATATAGTTGTTTTCATTAAAGATTTAGGGGGGTTTATTAGGCTATGTAAAGGATGACAAGTTTGAGCAAGTAGATATATATACTACTATACTACTGATTATTTCTTTCTGTTATAAGTCCATGTGAATGAACCTAAACGTGTTCAAAGGTGACCACAACACTGGAGAATGAGGAAGCAAAGAGAGACGGTGTTAGAGTGGGAAGATCTATTGCATTTCGGCAGTGAAAAGAACGTACACAAATCAATAGAAAATGGAGATGCATGCAAGCATATGTCACAATAATAAATAAAGACTTTGCAAAGTTTTACAAATAAATAACCACATAAGTAAATCTTACCTTGTGCGAAACCCTTGAGGATGAAAGGAAGTTCGAAAATGGAGAGGAAGAGAGCGATGGAGAAGAGGAGAGGTGATGTTGAGGGACATGATCGACGCAGAAACAAGAGACGAAATGAGCACTGCAGAAAGGGGAGTATATGATGGCAAGCTCTGAAATAGAGACGAGGAAGAGAAGGGCTCTGTTGGAGTGGATGGACGGGGATGAGGGGAAAGAGAGGAGGCGGAGAGAGAGTACGCCGATGTATGACCACATCAACAGTTGCGAAGACCGAAGAAGCAGAGCGGGGGAGCCAGAACGTAGCAATACGTCGGGGCGGATGAGGGAGAAGACACAACCGAAGAGGCAGATGATGACACCAGGGATGTGGAGGTGGAGGTTACTAGAGAAAGGGAGGAGTGGAGGGCAAGAGAGCGAGGGGGAGTTGAGGAGAGGGATGATGAAGAGGAGGAGGGATTGAAGGTAGAAGGAGGGGAGTGGGAGGAGGGCACTGAGTCGTAGAGAGAAAAAGAAGGGTAAGGGGGAGAGAAGGAGTAGAGGAAGGGCACATTTCCAACGAATAAGATGAAATATTAGCATCGAGAGAGTAGGGAGAGGAAGGACGATAGAGATAGGGAGATGGAGGAATGGGGGAAGAAGAAGGCACGCCCATTGGAAGATCCTTCTGGACAGGGGAAGGATGAGGGTAGGGGGAAGAGGGGTACGGTACATGAAAAAACGACGCAGGGACGAGGGTGAGGACGACGAAGGCATCAATGAGGAGGATGACCGAAAATGTGATTGCACATCGCTGAGTCAAAGTCATCACAAACATCTCCAAGCCAGTCCATCTCCTCCTCCACATCCAGCTCATTTCCCTCCTCTCCTCACCCTCCTTCTATGTTCTTCTTCATCCGAGGCAGCGTTCACACTCACTATCCACCTATTTGCCTCCTCCTCCCCGTCCCTCGTCCCCACTTCCTCCCACTACCCCTACGCTACTCACAGATGAGGTGTTCTCCCCCTCTATTCTTCCTCCGCTACTCGAACCCCTCGCTCTGTCATTCCCATCTGTTTCTCTTCCCTCTAAATTGGAAATAACAGTCTGACCCTCCCCTTCTGTCCCTCTCGTTCTCCCCCTCCCTCCCTCTCCTTCCTCTGTCCCCGCCTCGGCGTATTCCCCTATAAAGGAACCAGTGGTCGTGTCGGAAGAAGAAAGCCTAGAGGGAATAGGAAGCGATGAGAGAGAGGAAGAGGAAGAGGGAGAAGAAGAGGAGGAGGAGGAGGATGATGGAGAAGGAGAGGGACGGCGAGGGAGAGACGAAGAGGAAGATAAACAGGAAGAAGGGGAAGAAACGGAAGAAGAGGAGGAAGAGGACGCCACCACAGGCAGAGAAGATGAGGAAGTTGATGAGGAAGAAGACAAAGGATTTGCTGCGGTTGTGGCAGCAGAGGCAAAGGATGCTGAAGGAGAGGGGGAGCGAGAGGAGGAGGTGGAGGAGAAGAAGGACGAGTCAGGGTTGGGTGGTGGGAGAATGGACTCATCGGTCGCTCCAACACTCCCATACCCCTGCATGCCTCTACTGGCCGCACTTCCCCCATTGGCTGTGTTTGGCAAATGCATATGCCCCGCTATCTGCCCTTGCCCCTGTCCCTGCCTCTCCCCTCTTCCAAGGGTCCTGCCTAGCAAAGGCTGATCTTCCCCTTCTCTCCTCACTTCTTCACCTCCCCCATTCACACCTGTCATCTCCAATATATTATTAAAAAACGAAGACGGGGTCGAAGAGGCCCCATGGATGCCGGTTGACCGCTCTTGCTCTACTCCACTCATCTCAGAACCCCCCTCTCCTACTCTCCTCTCCATCTCCACTGCCTCTGGGATCGAACCCACTGCCCTCGCTACCCCGGTAGGAGGTGTTGGTTCTAATGAGGAATGTTGATAACCCCTCATTCTTCGGAAGGCCTCTTCTCTCTGGGCTGGCGTTGGCCCCCTCAGGGCGAAGTCCGTCTCGGAGCTTTGCTGTGTTGGAAACCCCAGCATGTATGTTGATGGGGAGGGGTAGTCAGTAGAGAGACCCATTATGAAGGCATCACCGTCTCCCCCTTGAAATTCTTCCTCCATATTGAAGATATACAGAAGCAACATGGTTATGGCAAACCCACCACATATGACGAGCAGAATTGCCAATGAAGAAGTGAAAATAAACTCATCTGCAGCACTTGATAGAGGGGATATGTAATCTGGACGATCAGACAGTAAAAGATTTGGGACAGCATTCATTAAGTACTTGAACTCGCTGTTTGTCAAGTTAGAGCTACACTTTCCAAACTCGAATAACATTTCAGGGTTTTGCGAAGCAACATTTAGGCACGCTTCACAATGATCATGGCTACGATAGAAACTTTGAACTGAGTTATACTTTCCTATTCCTATTGCATATAGAACAACTGATATGACTATAAACTTCCCTAATGTTATTAATGAGTATGTCCGTAGGTTCATGGGTATGTGCTGTAAAATAAGGAGGATCTGCTACTCTGGAGTGATAGTGGTGAGATCTCGTCCATCACAATCACTTTTTTCTATTTGCCCTTGAATTATTCATTAGTACTGAAAGGTTGAAACCATTAAATTATGAACTAATGGATTTCTCATACTTTTATTGTATTTCTTTCTTTCCAGTCTAATATTTTATGTATACATTATGTTTCTATCCTCCATAACTGTTCAAATTATGTGCAGCCTTCACTTGCATCGCGGTGCAGTTTTTCTTGTTTAATCTTAGATTATCTGTTTGGCGGTCTGCGCGCTTTTCCTTTAGTACAAACAAGATATAATAATAAAACCTTTCCGCATTCATCTTCTAGATGAACTGTAACAGCGCCTGTCCGTCATTGTATGTGCTATCAAGAAAGATTGCACCTATCTATAAAACCTATAGTTAATGCATCTTGGAAGTTAATGTTGCACAAATTAACGCAGTACATAGTATGCACTACATACTATAAATATACCATCAACAAGAATTTTCAAAGTCATGTTTATGGAATATGATACTACGCTTGTGCTTGACTTTCATGAAATTGGTTCCATTTGGAAAATGTTTAACAGTACTCTCTTAATATGATAAGCTGTATATGCAGAAATTTATTAGGCAAGATTTTTTGCAGTGAATTCTCAAAATAGTTTATGTCATTTTATCACTATATTTGCACGTAGAGACGTTAAACATATGTGTATATACTTACATTCCATATACGACTTTCGTTGTTTATTATATATTTCAACTTTTATTGAGAAAGATGTTGTGATTTAAAGCTCTTGATTCTGCCTACCAAAATTTACTTTTTTTATAGTGCACATTGGCAAATCTCTAAAGAATTAGCGTATGTGCATATGATGTACCTGTATTTATATGTGATGACTGCATGGATTTATTCTTTATTCAAGTCTTCTAAACATAAATTCTTCAACCATTTGTGCTATAAACAGGAATATGAAAAGAGGCTTCGGAGGTAGAAATAATAACTTCCGAGACAAGAAGGGAAAAAACTCCCAATTTGGTGGAGGAGGAGGAAGGGGGAAACAAGATGGAAAGGGAAGATATGACAAGAATGGAGGAAACAAGAAAGGTAGGTTTGATGGAGGAGGGAAAAAGGGAGGGAGGGGAGGGGATGCGTACGATTTCGGCGCAGAAGACACTATGATGAGAGTTCCCAAAGAAATGCTCAAGAAAGCAGGTGTTTCTACTCGTTACTCTGCAAACGACGTTGACCCTGAGGACGAAGAGATCGAGTATTTGCAGGAGAAACTGGGAATCAAATCAAAGGATCTGAAGAAGAATGGGAAGTTGATGAAGGAGTTCATGAGGGATGGGTTCGATGACTTTCTGGAATACATTGCACCCATTACCTCCGAAACACTCGACCTAGGTGATCTCGATGAAGATCCCAAAAAACTTTCGGAATATGCGAAGAAGTGGAGAGAGGAAAACAACTACGGAGATATGAATTCGGACGGAGAGGAGTTGGAGAGCAATGATGAAGAAGAGCATGGCGAGAGCAGCGAAGACGAAAGCGATGATGACGATGACGATGATGATGAGGAGGAGGAGGAGGAGGAGGAGGAGGAGGAGGAGGAGGAGGAGGAGGAGGAGGAGGAGGAGGAGGAGGAGGAGGAAGAAGATGTGAGTTCTGGTGGAGAGAGTAAGGATGAGGAACACTCATTTGATGAAGAGGATGAGGAGGTTGACAGCGACCTGGAGGGAGGAGATGAAGTTGATATGACGAAGCTCAACAAGTGCAAGACTAGTCTCAAGGAGTGGAAGAAGACCACCCAGGAAGCCAAGAAGAAGAAGGAACTGAAGAGAAGTGCAGTGGAGAGCGATGACAGCGATGAGTCTGAGCTCGGTAATGAGGAGGGTGAGGAGGGTGAGGAGGGTGAAGAGGATGAGGAGATCGACAGTGATGATGAAGAAATTGAGAGCGATGAAGAAGAGGTTTCGAAGAAGAAAGGAAAGGAGGAAAAGAAAAGGAAGATAAGAAAAAGGACGAAAAGAAAAAGGAGGAAAAGAAGAAGCAGGAAAAGAAAAAGGAGGAAAAGAAGAAGCAGGAGGGCACCACATCTACGTTAACACCTTCTTTGACTGCAACTTCTGAAGCTAACGGAACCTACGCCAAGTACATCCCCCCCGCCTCAGAGCCAAGATGGGCCTCACTGGGACTGCTGGGTCCTCTCCTCCGTCGCAGACTACCTCAACAACGACAACACATCTTCCTCTTCTTCTGCGCTGCTGTTCGGAGGAGAGGACAACCTTCCCCAAAACAGGAAGTACAATTCAGGGCTGTCTGGGTCTGACAAAGCTAACGAAGCCTTCGAAAAGAGTGCAGAGTACCAGATGATCTCGATCGGAGTTAGGGGAATCATCAACAAGGTCAGCGTTCAAAACATGCACGAGATGTGGAGACAGTTGCAGAAGATAGTGGAGGAGTATTCTCGAGGAGATGTTGCTATAGTGTTGGCGAACATCACGGCTACGTCGATTGTTTCCACTGGGTAAGTCACTGCACGCTTTGGAGCACCTTCCCCCCTTACTATAATTCTTCCTAGGAAGTCAGGATGACTTCACCATCGCTATATATATTTTGATAGTTGTTTTTATCTCCATTTCTATCTCTGCTTCTATTCATACTTTGATTCCTATCGTTGTGTTTGTGCGCTAGTAGCACAGCTGTTTGTTTCTTGTATCTGTAGCCAACGATTAACCTTCTGTTTTTATATTTTGTTTATTCTCTATGTCTGCCACATATACGGCGTTCTAATCTCACCGTTATTTGACCGCTTTTTCGGCATTGATGAACAACAACTTAACTCCGCTATCCCTTATCCCTTTCTTCCTCTCCCTCTCCCTCTCCCTTATTCCTACCCACCTTCTTTTTCCCTTCCTTCCCTTTGGCTGTATTTCCTTGTGCCAGACGTTCGATGTCCACCCTCCTCCCCCCGCTGCTGGACTCGTTGCATTGCTTCACAAGGCTTATGGAATCCAGATCGGATCTCTGTTCCTAGAGAAAATGATTGGGACTCTGAAGAGTCTTCTACGTTCGTCTCTTGACTCTGGGTATGTCATTAAGGAGGATGATGATGGAAAGAAGAAAACTAGTCCCACATGTGAGCTAGTCGACATCTCTCCTGAGTCCGTGAAGAACATCTCCAACTGTCTTCTTCTCCTCTCCTGCCTTTCCATCTATGGAGTCTTCTCCCCCGTCTTCCTGTTTGGGGCGTACAAGTACATCTTATCGCTTGCCGAGGTTCCCCTGTCTTCTGCTATCGACAACAACTTCTCTGATCCCCCCTCGTCTGTTTCTTCCTTCTCTTCCTCTCGTGGTCTCTCGTGGAGATCCATTGTTGAAATCTCATCTCCTTTTGTCAGACACTGTGGATTCTTCGTTAGAAGAACCAAACCTGCTGTTTTCAAGGGTAAGTATTATGCATGAGGTTGCGGTTGTACATGTATACAAGGGCTATTAGTTTTGTATACAAGCCAATCTATGAATGCGCCTAGTTTTCATATCTGTGCTATTCATACAAGTGTTTGATTTGCAACATTGCCAGGCGCTCCGATTAGTTTTTCTTACGTTCACTTTTTTTGTTTTTCATTTTTCCCATGCAGATATTTACCTAGAGACAATGAGCGCTTCTTCTCAGGGTGATCGTTCTTCTTTCGAGTTTACCAGATTCTTGGTTGACTCCGTTTCTGACATCAAAAATAACAAAGAGGGTCTAACCAAGACGATGGAATTGCAGAGGAAGTGAAGTCATGGATAGATAAAAACATGAAGGATGGGCACGGATCAGAGCTCAACATCAAGTGGGAAGACATTGCTAACATTGAGACCAAGGGAAGATGGTGGCTTGTCGGATCTGCTTTCAACTTCCATGGAGAAGGAGTGGAGGTGAAGGAACAAACGAAGGAGAAGGAGAAGGAACAGAAGGGTGATGAAAGCGAGAGCGAGGACAGCGGAGATGACAGTGAGAAGGATGATGCAGACCAGAAGGACAAGATCCTCTCTGCCCTGGCAAGCAAGCACGGAATGAACACTGGAGTTCGTAGAGCTATCTTCTTTGTTGTAAGTTTAACACTGTGAATTATGTATTTTGTTTGTTTTCTTCAGTTATGAACTGCGTTTCAACCGACTTTCTCTTTCAAGTGTGTTCATTGGAGGACAATTGTAAACTGTATCTGGAACTGTAGAGTGGATAAAATGCATATTCATCGATGTACATATGCTGGCGTATGCTTGTGCTTATGGATATAGGTTATGGGCTCCGAGGACTACATGGACGCCTTCTCTAAGTTGATCAAGTTGTCTCTCACGACTGAACAGCAGCGCCAAGCTATCAGAATCATCTTCCTATGCAATGGGTTGGAGGCTGTGTTCAACCCTTACTACGCCGCCCTTGCATCCCACCTCCTCCTGAATGACCGCAATGGAGGGTTCACTATGCAAATGGTGTTCTGGGACATTGTCAAGCAGTGGGAGGATGAGGCTGCTGCGTCCAAGAAAAAGACAGGAACCATGAGCCCCGAGTTGGTTCGCCAGATCTCCAATACCGCGAAGTTTTTAGTGGTATGCACTGACAACAGTGCTATCGGTCTCTCTATTCTCAAAAAGCTTGACTTCGGAAACCCCACGAAAGTCTGTTTGCTGTTTCTTCACTCATATGTCTCGTTTCTTCCTCGCGAAGTGCTCTAATGTTGATGATACTGAGAAACTTGTTCAGACCAAAGAAAAAGACGTCAAAGTGAGTGAAATCAGAAACGGAATTCTATACTTCCTCACTGCTTTTTTCTTACCTTCTCTTGGAGGCTAAGAACAAGTTGTTTGCGAAGGAGGCTAAGGGAGGAAAGCTTACGAAAGCCCTTGAGAAAAAAATCAAGGACAACCAGAGACTGATTGAATTTGCTAACGCACTCCATTCAAAGCTCAAGTAGACAAGTGAACAGGAAAATGAGATACACCTATGACCTAGGTATTATTTCCTCAATTCCAGCAACGCACAGTTGTGTTTGTTATTCTTGAATATTATTTATTTCTTTTCTTTGCTATTATTTATGTTTTTATTAAGCGACGTATTTATTTATTTGTGTTTTTATTTGTCCCTTAATGTTCTATATGCGCCATTAACACAATTTATACTAAACTGCGCACAAGATTGTGAATAAACTAAAACCTTTGTTCACGAAGGCATCAACAAAGCATTGTTTTTCTTTACACGCTCAAACAGACCATAATATGATCCTACTGTCAACAGGTGAATATTATGCTACGCCATTTCTGCTTGGCATGTAATGCGAATGGTGTTGTCATTGAATTGGTTGATTAGTCAGTGCCTCATGAATGTCCCAATTCGGATGCGCTAGTCTAAGTTGTTTGGTTTCACGTTTGAGTTGTTTGAAATGACTTTAGGAATGCCATTTCAGGTGTATACAACTCAACAATTTGCTGTTCAAAAAAATGAGTATACGATATAGTTCCACCATGTCCTAATGTATAAATAACATATTCTTCGATTGATGTTTGTTGGGGTTGCCATCTTTTTTCTGGCACTATGGAGTGAACGAACGGAGATCTGACGCCGAATGCGGTGCCGTCTCGGAGAGAACCCCAGAGCTTTCTGATTTGTGTGATGAAATATTGAGTGATTATGACCCGCATCGGTATACGGGTCCTTGCTTTGTGTGGTTTGGCCTTCGATGTAGCTACTCCTTTTCTTCACATCCTTTTCGCTTTCCTTCACTCATGTATACTTAGTAGCTAGAATTTCTAGCAATATGGATCAGAATGTGAGTTCATGTTATCATGCAAGTATATATCTTCCCATGTACATCACAATCTATTCCTTTATTTTCCTGTCCTGCTTCTGTATGGCACTTCGGATTAGTCGAAATTCCCCTAGTATGTATAACATATGATGTTACCAACACCACCTTATCTCAATGAGTAGTTTTGTCTTCTTCCTTTTTTTTTTTTTTTAAAGTGTTCCAGGGCGGTATGTATTCTTCAGTGGGTTTTGAGTATTTCACGGGGATTTATTAGCAGAGCTTTTTTTTAATAAAATTACTGGTCCAAAAAAAAAAAAAGTAATAGATTTATAATATTACGAAGCTAACATCATTCAGAAACAACCTCCGAGTTTCATTGTCCGATAAAGGGATAAAATTCACTCGCATAAAGGCAGTCTCCAATTATTAGTATACGATCCTCCACATGTATTTTCCAGCTTGGATTTTAGTGTACGTCTCTCGAATACACAGTGAATGAATTTAAAGAAAACTTTGAGAACCAGAAAATGAAATATATTTGTGTAGAAATATTCCACTTATCCAAATTTCGCGTGCTTCAAACCTGTTCCATATTACTATGGTTTCAGCTGTTGTTAACTTCAAGTCGTACTTATTTATATATTATTGTGAATATATTATGGAATAATCGTAATTATTCAAAATATTGGTTATTTTCAAGTTGCTGACAATTTTCATGCTCACTGGTGAAGCTCACACCCGCTTTGAATGAAGTCTTATTTATAATTGAATTACAAAGAAAAAAAGAACTGACCTAATTCTGTGTTAGATATAGCATTTCGTAATTTGAAGAACAACTAAGCTTGCGATTATTTTGAGAGTAAGATGTTCTCAACGAATATTCACAAGAGCCTGGGGAGTTTCAGGGAGGAGGATGAAAACAACTTGACAACAGCAGACTCTACATTCACGAAGGAAAATAAATGTATGGAAGGAAGAATTCGTTCTTCAGATGACAATATTCCATTGCCAGGTATACAATGCGTACATCACTATTTCCAGCTGACGCAGTAACAGTTCAAGAAGAACTTATCAGTCAAGTTACACTATTTTATTGTATATGCAAAGCTGATTGCTCGGCTACAGAGATACCTCTAGTCTCCCTTCTCTCCTCTCTCTCATTGCCGCTTCCCCCCTCTCTCTCCCTCGCCCCTCTCTCTCCTTCGCCCTTCTCTCTCCCTCGCCCCTCTCTCGCCCCTCGCCCCTTTCTCTCCCTTGCCCCTCCTTCCCTCCCTCTCTCCCACATTTTGTTCTTTGATTGCTTGCCAACTGATATTTTCGTTATTGATAGCCACATTTCTTAATTTGCATAATATGATGGAGGAATGCAATATCTATGGAATATCATTTTCAATTCAAATGTTTTCATTTCCCATATTAACAAATTCCCAATGAACGTTTCTCATCGCACTCGCGAACTTCGGAATGTTTGCATTAACAGGTTCTATATCTTCCTCTAAGAACGCGTCATTTTCGCGAGCAGGAGACTCCGGCGGAATGGATGCAATTAAAATCCATCTAGACGGAGAAAACTTTGGTGCACATTCAACTACCCAATCTGCCTTGAAAAAGGATCAAAATCTTTACCCTATCCCAAAAACACGATGATGCACTACAAGATGCAGACATATCCTTTTTCAACAGTTTCTCTTCTTTTCACCTGGATGAAAACAATTCATTTGAAAGAGACACCCAGGACCAGCATATTTCTTTTCCCCTTTCAAACTCCTTCAGTCCTACTCTATCTGCGTCAGATTCGTCTCAAATGCTAGGGTTTGACTCTACATCTACCATACCAATATTCTCAGATCTGAACAGTATTAGCTTAGAGGAGAACAATATATTATCTACTCCAAATAGGAATATGTCAACGGAACACTATAACAATAGATCTACTCTAGCATATCAAGGAGCACCTGGCAGTGGATCCGTGGGAATGGGACAACAAGTTCATAACCGAATTGATCTGGGCTCTATGCCATCCCCTCCTATGGTCAGTCAATCCACGCAATTCTCTACCCCTCAATTTGAGAAGCATCCCTACAGTGGGTTCTCACATATGCAAAGCATGCATGCCAGTGCGGGAAGGCAAACCTCTTCTGTTGACCCAACAGGATCTTTCTCTACTGGAGAAGGAACAGGGAAGAGTCTTTATGCGTCACCATTCTATCCATCAAATGGAACAAATTTTAGTCAGAGTGGTTACAACTCGGTAAACGACACTCAAACAGCCCGAGGGTTCCAACAAAACTTTTCATATCAAGATCAACAAGCATTTTATCAAAATCGTAACCCAATGCAATCGCCACAACTCCCTCATTCGGACGTAAGCCAGAATGGATTTACACCTTTCGATGATTCATACTACAATGGTATGAATCAAATGCCTCCGCAAGTAAACAAACAATTCTGCGCTACTGGGATGATTGGACAAGGAGGATATGCTCACATTAACAAAAACATGACAGTGGGGATGGGCTTGGGACAGAACTCCAACATAGAAATGAGTATGAACATCCCTAATAACAACATATATAACGGAGCTAATCCGAACTTTGGAATAGGAAGTATGCAACATGGGAGGTGAACGGCTGCTCTCCGCAAGCGCAGTTCCTGCGTACGGGGTTGGGGATGGAAATTGTATGCATATGGGAAGTATGCCTGCTGGCATAAATGCTGGAGGTTTCGGGGGAATGAGATCCCAACAGCAACTGTATCCACGAAACTCTCCGAACATGTTGCCTCATCAGCAACAAAGCTATTACAATGGGATAGGAAATTCAAGTGGAATGAGCATGGGAAATATGCACATGGGCATGACGAGCAATCTAAACAACAGCCAAGGCACTAACTCCGCCCGAGGGTTTATGACACAGAGCAGCCCTATCCCTGTACAGCATTCTCCATCCAATTCAAACAACCAATTTTTGCAATCAATTCGCGACATCACTTTATCTGACGCCAGTGGTCATGAAAAGGGACAACTCAAAGGATGTCAGACCACACCTCAGGGAAATAGAAGCAGAGGGCAAAAAATCCACTCGCCAAACGATATCCCTCTTTTATCTCCTCAAGCAGCTCACTCTGCTGCTTCAACACCGAGACATAACAAAAAGAAAGGCAAAAGCGGAGGTCTTTCGTTTGAAATAGCAAGAGAAGACAAAGAGGACAACAAACAAGCTGCCCATACTCCAAAAAGCTCATCAGCGGCATCTTCTCCTGTGCACAGACATAACAATCCTCACTACCACTTACAGTTCATTGATCCGGTTGCAGCCGCTGGAGGCGTTACTCAAGATGCTTCGATTCCCATACTAGAGAAGGCAAATCATTTGAAGGAGCCTCCTGTTCCATCACCTGGATCAAGACGAACTGGACACTGGGCAAGCGCGTCCAGGGCTTACGATATGGCAAAACACATTGAAAATGTAACTGCATTGATTGACTTATTTTAGTCGGTTTTATTCCCTTGTATAGTTAATGCATGCTAAATTCAACTTATTATCTAACACCTTATATCCGAATATAAACTTTCACATTCCCTTTAGGTATACCCTAGTGCTCCTGGATTTTTGTACATCTCTTCGGTAATCAGTAACTCCCCAGCTGATAAAGGGGGCTTGCAACCAGGGGACGTCATTTTGAACTGGGGTGACATAGACAAAGACGCTTTTTTCAAGGTATCAGCTTTACTATTCGGAATGAATGCATCCTTTCTGGAGTACTATCTTATAATCGCAATTACATGTACACTGTGCTACATTTGGTTTCACTAAATATTTATGCAAACATGTACACGCGTTATGTTGTGTGCTGACTGTTACGGTTTCAGTATGGACGTAAAATGGATACAGTCGCTTCTGTTATCCGCGACGGAGCTAACAGACGGATTAAAATCAACGTAAGTGCGCGTTTTACTCAAACTACAGCTATCCTTATAAATAACCATGCCTGACGCTATATTGTGACTGCTGTTCATATCCCCAGCTCTTACGACAGATGATTATAGAAGTGCAGCCGAAGGATAAATTTGGGGCAACATTAACTGTTCCAAATGCACCTAATTTCTCAACATTATCGGAGGTCAGTCCGCTTATGACTCATATGTCTCCAACATTATCACCTATTTCAAGTCCCTTGTCCCCCTCTTCTGATTCTGAACAAGACACAAAAGACGCTGCGCAGAGTAAGTTGCTTAACAGTGAGATGCCCTTACCCAAGGAAAACAACGATTCGAAGACTCCTAAGCCAGTCACTGTCATCACAGTGCGCGAATCATCTGAGGGTAATTCAGAGGGTTTCCCAGAGTCAGAAAAACCGGATGAACATGATTTGGCTACTTCAGTCCTTTTGAACTTGTCTCCCATGGCGTCCCCTAACTCCTGTCGTCTGAGTCAAACGGGTTCAATCTCACCTTTGGGAAATGACATAGGAGAAGTGATATTGTTTGTGACACCAAAGGAGTCTTTTTCTACTGCATATAACAATAACCGGCGTAATGGAGTTTTGGTAGGATATGCATTGTTCTTTGTTGCACATGTTATTTTGGTTACAAGGTAAATATTAACCTCAAATGCTACTTTCTTATTCACATGTCCATTATAGGGTTGTGTTCTTTCTCATTGGCCACCGTACCCGAATAACGCAGTGATTTCGGCAGCCCAGAATTCCAGCAATCCTCCATCCCCCAGAAGCGCTAGCCATTAACAAATATACCCAAGCGCTATTCTGTTTGCAGGTATAATTTTAGGTGTACGCTCTTTCTCACTGACTCCCTCACCCACGCATCACAATTATCTAAGCAATGTTTCAGAAGTCACCTTCTATCTCCTAAAAGCCCCAATCATTAACCCATATTCTTGGCTATATATTAAATGTATAATTATTTCTTTAAGCGACTATTGCTAGAACCATTTACAATCATTAACGCACACAAATTAGTTATTCATTACATTTATTACTTGCGTTTTTTTAATTTAAATATACTTGATTATTTTGTATGCGAGGAAAGGAAAAATCAATAAACACACATGTTAATAGAGGTCTGATTATCTAATTCCACTTCTGTTCAGAACATTTTCAGTTGTTTTGATTCGCCCATGTGTATGCATGCGATGCTACCCTGCCTTTTCTCTTTAGGTAGTCCCTGTAGGTTATTCATAATCCTTTGTTCTTGTCTGGGGACTAAAGTATTGAACCATAACATTGTTTGGGTTTTTTTTCGCTTTCTATTTGTTATTTGTTATTTAGTTATTATTTGTTATTTGTTATTTGTTATTTGTTGTTTGTTGTTTGTTATTTGTTATTTTTATTTTAATAAGGTCAGTTAAAAAAAGAAAAAAAGAAAAAGAGGCGACAGACTGATTTCAAGGCTCTTTGGCTCTTTTATTAGACTAGACTCAGATTTTTACAAATATTTCTTAAGACAACTACAACATATACAACAAGACAGACAATGATTGTGGTGTGGGTTTAGCGAAATAAACTATACTATTTCAAATATTCATTTTGCAGCAGAGTAAAAAAAAAAAAATAGCACCAAAAGCAATGCATGAAATCTCATATTTCCTATATCCATCTATCCGTTAGGTGATATTAGAAATAATTGTCCTTTGCTTTTATTCCCGTATATGCATATTTCCCACTGGCATAATTCGTAATTTAAGTTTATTTCATTCGTTTTATAATATATGCACTTCATTTAATGGTTTTTCACTTTTTCTCTAACACAATGTTGTGCTACGCTCCTTGACTGTGAACAATTTCTGTTCAGTGTTTCCTTACGTTTCTTACACTATTGTTACCCAAACCACCGAGTAGACACTATATACACACATACAGTATCGACATCAATATATTTTAGAATCAGAGTGACCTTTAGAATAGGAATATATAATGTCTTCAGCATCTATTGGAAAGATAGTTGGTAGTGAGTTAACCCCTCACAAAGTCGCAATCTGTTTGCTGATCAGATTTTACTTTAAGTTGCGGCAATGTTCGTACGAAAAAACTTACATCGATGGATCGGATACAACAGATGGAGCTTTGTCTTTGGCCAAAATTATTCTTGATCTACAAACGTCAACATCTATAGTTGAGCCAACGCTTAGTGAACTATGCGGGTCCATATTTTCCAAGCTTGACCATGATCTAGGGGAGATTGTCGAATCTGTATGGCTCAGTACCTTACAGTCAGTCACATCTCCTGATAAATTATTCGATATATTTGATGATTTCGATAGTTTGTTAAAACTCCCCACTCAGAGTGAAGGAGGAGGGTTCTTCATCAACCCTGTAAGCGTACTGGGTTTGTATGTAAGACTATCTACACTGCTATTCAAAGATATGTCTTATTCAGATGTAGGGTGTCTATTCGAACGCTTTCTAAAATACGTGGATGGGACTGGCGAGAGAGTTCTCTTGTCCGCGAGGGACATGGGGGAATACCTTCATGTGAACATGAGCAAGTTGGAGTCCTTTGAGGGCAGTCGTCTTACTCCTTTTTCCCTTATGGAACTTGATCTCATAAAGGGAGAGTCTGCATTTTCTCCTGCGGTTGACTTTGCTAAGTACGTGTTGCATTCGCAGAACAAAAACGCAGAGGTTGCGCTAGATTTCTTGCACAAGTACTACGATGGGAATGTCAATCAAGTCAAAGTTTTATCCGAGGTACTAATCACCGAAGCATGTCTAGTCCATGGCGTTTCACCCATGTTTCCTATTCCCTGTGCTGTCGTTGTTGGTTTCTTTCTTGGTCTCATTGAGTTGTTTGTTCATTCTATTTTCTCTTGAAATGCTTCACATCTTTGCCTTATCCGTTTGTTCCTCACTTATTGTCCTTTTTTCTTCGACCACCCTCCCCCTCACGTACACACACCTCCCTTCCCCCTCCTTTCCCTCATTTGCCTTCTCTTCATATTCTGCTCACACTACCACTTGATGCCATGTGTTTCCCTTTCCGCTAGTCTGGGTCTGCGACAGTGACTATGCAAACTCAGCAGCATGCGTTGCTGCACACTGCGTTGGTTTACAAACGACTGGGTCACCTAGAGAAAAGTCTGGCAGTTGCGATCGAGGGGGTTAGGAAGGCTCAGCAGTACAAGGACTTTTCTTCTATCGCACATGCTCTCTCCCTCATTCACTCTGTTGCGACGCAGTGTGGAAGGGCAGCGAAGTCTTCTCATCTGTTGTCTTCTTTAGCTTCATCTCAGCTTATGAGTGCACTTGTCTTTCACCTAGCAAGGCAGGCCACGGAGGCAGCACAGAAAGGAAAGGGGCCCTCGCTTTCTTCCGCTACTGCTTCGGGTTCGATCGCTGTTGCAGCAGCTGCTGCTTCGACTGCGTTGGCTTCTGCCCTGAGCAATGCGGCCATGTCCAGAACTGGGATCCTCGAGGTAGACGTGAGGGCATGGGAGCTACTCTCCTTCCAACTTAGAACGCACACTCACAGGCAACCGCTCCTCCTCTCCCTCCCAAACTCGCAGTTGCACTCGCACTCCTCTTCTCCTGCTTCCTCTCGCTCCTCTCCCTCCGTCCCCTCCTCTCTCTCTTGCCTTTCCCTGACCCCCTCAATTTCCCCTCTGCCTCCCTCCTCCTCTCCTTGCCTCTCCCTCTGCATGATCAAGATAGGGTATGACCTTCATCTCAGAAACAGAGGAGTAAAACAAGGAGACTCCCCCTCGCTCTCTCTGTCCCTGTGCTCTTCACTGAACCTTTTCGGATCCAGAGGAGTTGCCCATTCTGTGCTTCTCTCCTCCCTCCTCGCCCCTGCCTCCGTCTTCCCCTCAAATGCTGCCGCCTCCCTCTCTCTTATTCTCACTACTCAAGCCTTCTCCTCTCCCTTCCTCCCTCTCCAACAGTCTTGCGTTCAACACCCTCTCCTTTCATCTTCGCTTTCTCCCCCTGGTTGTCCCACGTCGTTTTTCTCTTCTGCCTCCGAGAGGAATGAAGAGAGAATGGAGTGGGGGAGAGGGTGGGGGAACGAAAGACATAGGTATGCCACGCCCAAAAAGACTGCTCACTTCACGAAGCCTCACCCTCCTTTTTCTCTCTCCTCCCCCTTCGCATCCCCTTCTTTCTCGTTTTCCTCTGATTCTCTCTCGCCTATCCTACCTCCCTCCTCTTCGCTTGAGTCTCCCCTACCTAACCCTTCGTCTCGCTCACCCCCTCCCTCCTCGTGTTCTTGTTCTAAGAGACGGGGTCGTTTTCTACTCTTAGAAAAACTGTGTTCGGAACTCCAGGAGGACAAAGAGAACGGAACTATATCATTTCTGACCCTTTCTTCCCTCTTTTCCTACGCCTCGGCCTTTTCCATCCCCTGCCTCGCCAACGAGGTTCTGTGCTCGATCCCCTCTTCTCTGAAGCACTTAGCAGGATCCAGCCCATCTCTCACGGTATCTCTTATCCTCCTCCGAGCTAGAGCCCTCCTCTTTCTATCTGAAATACACCTCGCCTACTCCTCTGCCCTCGCTGCCTTCCGCTTGGCACATGCAGCGGGGCTAGCAGAAGAAGAGGTGGGCGCGGTGCTGGTGTTAGTCGATATTGTGAAGGGTAAGCCGAAGGGCCCAGTGGTAGGGGAGGGGGACTTAGGGGAGGTGATACCCAACTCAGAAAAGAAGAGGTTATCGGGTGGGCGCAGGAGAAGTCTCTCAGTCTTCTTCTTCACGCACACAGTATGTGCAAACGCAGGGGATGGGAAGGGAAGCTGAGTGCGGAGGTGGAGGTACGCTTGGCTGATGTGTTGACGGACATCGACCTTCCCCTAAGAGCCTTGTCGTTTCTCTCATCTGCCCAGCACAAGGTCTCTACCTACTTCCTCAGCTCCTTCCCTCTCTGCGTCTCACTCGCACTAGTCAAAGCAAGGGCTCTCACTGCACCCTCCCCTTTCCTGCCCTTGTCTCCCGTCGACGTCTCCTTCTCCTCGCACTCGCCCACCCAACCTCTGTTTTACAACGCAGAGGAGGAAAAGGCGACGGAGCAGGCTACGAGGGCTCTCGAGGAACTGATCCCTGATCACGTGTTGAGGGAATGGAAAGAAGCCACGAGGAGGAAGAAAGAGAATAGGGAACGAAAGAGGAAGGCTGCGGAGGAGAAAAGAGATAGGGCGAAGGCGAAGGCGAAGGGAGGAAAAGGGGGAGAGGGGGAAGGGGGATGGCAAGGGAGAGATGAAGAAGAGCATAGAAGGGACTTCGAGTGGCGGACGAGGGCAAGGGGACGACCCTTCTTCGTCTCCACTCTCTTCTCTCCTCAGTGCGTCCTCCCCGCCCTCTCATCCTTCGTCGGTGATATCCTCATTGCCAGCATTCTCAGATGGGAAGAGAGTCGGAGCTAAGGAGAAGGAAGTGCGGATGGACCCGTGCGAAGACTCTTTTTCCCACTGCTCGTCGGTTGGCTCTTCTACGAGCAGAAGGGGGAGGGCAGGGTGGAGTCAGGAGGAATGGTATCGCACTGAGAGAGAGACAGGAGAGGGAGGGAGATGGGGAGGAAGAGGGCGGGGGGAGAAGAGTCGTTTCTGGAGGGAATCGATCTGGATCCTTCCTTCTTAGATAAATCTCTCGTAGAGGGAGTAGGAGTGGTCAAGAGAAGGGAGCACGACGATCTCCACCACCGACATCACGCGCACTCGCCACCCTCCTCTCGCTCCTCACGCCCCTCCCTCTTCACCCGCCGTCAGTCCGAAGCTGAGTTTTCCCATGGGGAATCTTCCTCCTCCTGGCCCCACTCGCATCCATCACCGATAAACAGGACATGCGAGGATCTCTGCGACTGCTCGCACCTGTCTACATCTCTTAGCTCTCTCCTGAGTTCTCTCAATCTGGGTCCTTCCGAAGGGGAAGCCGAGGAAGACGAGCAGTGGGCGGGAGAGGGCGGCGTGGGAAGGGAGTGGGGGGAGGGAGAGGGAGAGAGAGGGACAGCCTATGTAAGAGGGAGGGGTAGAAAGGGTGTGTCGAGCGTAGATTCTCACCATGAATTGCCGACGGTGAGGGATCACATGTTTTTTCCTGACGCAGCTGACATCGTGGACTGGTTCGTGGAGAAGGGGGAGTCAGTTTCTTCCGCCAAGGAGGTTCTGCTTTCTCTTGCTTTCCTCTACGACCACCAGGGGTTGTCTTCCCTCAGAAACAAGGCTTCTGCTGCGTTCAATTCGATCGCATCTGTCTACCCGTGAATGCTCCATTCGCTGCGCGTTTCACCATGAATAATCAATTCTCTATGTGTTACGTTCTGATCTTCGTTACCAATAAAAAAACATTCATGCATAGACATACCCTATTGTGCGTTATATCCATCTATTCGAAGCACTCACTGAACATTTCTCAACGAGCATTCGGTATAATTAATTGCTCAGCAACGGGGCGTTGAAGAACAGGCAATCCAAGAACGTGAGAAATGCTAGGTTTATTAATTGATAGCACGCTCAGGTCATCCTCACTACAGGAAAGAAATAAATTAACAATGGCAGCACAACGAAACACTCAATGTATACATGAGCTCTACGTAAGCATGAGAAACGTGGAATATCACAGACAAGGGGTTGCTCAGCAGTCAAGTAATCAACGATACCAATAAAGATGCATGGCCACGCGGAGGGAACGATGCCCTTTCCTCATTTTCAACTCGTGCTAACATGTGTTGTACTCGAAAGAGAAAAAAGTACAGCGAAGGACAGGAAATGCGGGTCACAAGGGAAACGGGATAGAAGAGAAACGAGATAGAAGAAGGTGAAAAAAACCAAACCACTATGCGATAAAACCAGCTAGCAATCAAGAATTAAAAAAACCCTCCACACGGCGCATGCAAGAAGCAACGAATTATAAAACCATCCCCACATACTTGTAAACCACCATGACATCATGGCTGGAAGACTAAGAACACGGGAGAGGTGAGGGAGGGAGTAATAGCAATAAAGAAGGGCACATACAACGAAACAAACAAAAACACATGCGAAAATGAATACATACCAAAACCAATCAGCAATCAATGAAATATCATACAGAGTAATCGTATGAATCCAAGAATAAATATCTATACGAAAGAAAAACATACAGGTACTAGAAGAAAATCAAACGCACTCAACAAGGAAAAGCATCGCGCGCACAGAAATAAAATCACACTTATACGGTGGATGTAGAAACGATTTGATTGACATTTCAAAGTCACGAACTGAGTGTAAAAAAAAAAAAAAACAATAAACGTCGACAACAGAAGCTAGCAAAGAAAAGGATGGGATAAATGAAGCAAAAGATTACATCAAAAATAAGACTCAAAATAGAAATGAAAATAGAAATAAAAATAACAATGAAATCATAATAAGACAAAAACAGTCAACGGAGTTGACAGAAACAAATAGCAGAAAGTAGAATTAGCAAACAGCAGAAAGAAAAATAATACTACAACGGAATTCATAGAACCAAAATGGAGTGAAAGAAAGACTAAAGAAAAAGAAACACGACCAAAGAAAAGGGAAAAGACCGCGAATGATAATCTTTCCTTGTAAGATCTAGAAATAGTCATGATCCAGAGAAAAAAAAAAAAAAAGCCTCTCGGATGTGAATGTTCGGATTTTAAACTCCAGAAATCTATTCAGCATGCGGTCCACATGTCATGCTACACCCGATTGCCCACCACTCAGTTCATGTGTATGACTCAGAGAAAGGATGTTGTAGTAAGTAAACAATACAATATCATGCAATGCAAATAATATGCCGTACAAATTGAAAAAAAAAAAAAAAGATAAACAAAAAAATCTATCGAAGAACAAAGAAACGCGGAAGAAGACAGCGAACAGGGTATGGCGCATCGGATGAATCAAAAACAAGCAAACCAGTAGACACAAATAGAATTGAAGAAAAGATCAAGAATAAATAAACAGAAGCGAGGAACTGAAAGAAAAGAAAAGAAAAGAAAAGAAAAACCGTATTTTAACAAAGAATTATCCACCTATCTGACTGCGTGTCTTCGTCTTTGTCATCCAACCACAGGAGCAGCTACAAAAACGACATAAAGAAAGAACATAGACTGGGCAGAAGGCTACGTTCTCACATTCGACGTTAACACGCAAACATATCAAGCAATAAATGTTATAACACACAGCACTACGAGAAAAACAGAGAAAGCAAGCGAACGCACTTAAACCCTTATCTGAAGGGGAATATATCCACGCAAAGACAAGGTCGTTCGCAAGTACAGGTACGCGTATGATGAGCACGCACAGTGGGTGTGTGGAGGAGTGGTGCAAGTGGATGTTGAGTGAGGGGTAGGAAGAGCAAAAAGGGGTGGGGAGGAACGGTGGGGGGAATTACAGATGTTGGGAATCTAGAGAACAGAAAGATTAAAAAAAAGAAAGGATATACTAGCTAGCATACGAGCGCATGCGCATATGAAGGGTTCAATTATAGGTATTAACAAACGAGCACACAACAGTGTGGCGGAAATAACAACAGTAGTAGCAGATATGTCAGAAAACTAAGAGGAACGAACGCTCATTATGAGTGGAAGAGCTGGTATTCAGAAATGGTGAACGCCAGTAACAACAAATGAATAGGCAATAACTGATTGTAGAAAGTGAGAATGAAAAAAGGAAAAAAAAGAAAGAAAAGCAATGCAAAATCAGATGCTATTCTAGAAACAACAGCAAACAAGTAGAGAGACCTAAATCAGTGAGTGACTGTATGGGAACTATATCCCAGACTGAACGAGAAAGAAAAATGAATGATCAATCATGAGATTCGAATTAAAAAAAAAAAAAAAAAAGAGTAAAATAAAGAGTAAACAAATGAACAAAACGTAATTGTAAACCAAGCGTTCAGTTAGTATGAGAAATGGTCTTAGGGCCAGCGAAGAAACATGGGAGGACAAGGGGAAGAGGGGACGAGGGGACGAGGGAATGAGAGCTAAGGGCGCCCAGGCAGGAGGACGGGTGGGAAACTGTTTAGCATGGGGGTTGGAATGGCAGGTGAAGAAGATCCAGTATACCAAGAGGAATGTCCCAGACAATTAGTCCTCCTCATCTCCTGCATCCTGGTCGTCTTCGTCTGCCTGCTCTCGGGAGAAGAGAGAGGATTGGTCGACTTCTGCCTCGCTTCCCGAAAGTACGTCGACCCACATCCTAGGACCAAACGCCATTCCCTCCGCATCTGCAAGCCTAAAAACAGCCATGCACCTCCCAGAGGTGGAGGGGGTCTTCAGCTCAACAGACACTTCAGTCGTCTCAGTGGGCTCGATCGGAGACACGGGGGAGGTGAGGCTGGTCACGAAGGAGGGGTCTCCTCTTATGAAGAGAAGATGTGTTCCCTCTGGCCAAGGCACAGTTCCGATGTTTTGGACTCTCCAGGTCTTGACGAGGGATTGGTTCAACCCGACAACACACCTGTCCGGGAGGCTCACGTCGCATATGAACTTGGCCTTCACCGGTCTCAAGGCTCTCTCTCGCCCCGCCCCGCCTGCTTTCCTCTTTCCGTCTTCGTCCTCCCGTGACCCAGGCTTCTTGTCCCCACCCTTTTTCTTTCCCTGAGAGAGCTTTCCCCTCTGTTTCTTCTTGTTCATCATGTAGTACGGGTCCATTCCGTTGGAAGGGTAGGGGAGGTGCATGTTGGGGACAGAAGTGGACACTCCATATATGGGAGGGTAGAGGAAGGGAGGGGGAGTGCCCATCTTGTACGTATGGGACGAGATAAGTCCGGAAGAGTGAGAGAGGGAGAGGGAGTGGGGGTTGGGCGCATGGGCACTGGGGTGTATTGCATGTGGGTGAGGGTGATGTTGTGGAGCAGAGGGAGAGTGGGGGTGGGAGAGGGAGTGGGAGAGAGGACCTCCGTTGAGGTGGGGGTGAAGATGAGAGTTCTGGTGTCGGTGGGAATATCTCGTAAACATGTGAGAGCTCTGGTTTGCTCCATGTGGTGAGTAATGGGTGGGAGAGAAGGAAGGATTGTTGCTAGGGGTGAAGGAAGTGTCGGGGAAGGGTCCGCTGCCTCCGCTGGACCCCATTACCCCCCACCGCCCTGTCTATTGGCCCTAATATCATTGAGCACCAAGAGATGTGTAGGAGACGAGCTGATCTTCGCAGAGAGGGAGAGTGGGTGAGTGAGGTGTGGGAAGAGAGAGAGAGGGGAGAGAGAGAGGGAGCGTGGGCATGGGGAGAAAGAGATTGAGGAGACGAGAGACAGCGGATGCGGAGACAGCGAAAGGGGCAGCGAGAGGGAGGAGGACTGGGAAGGGCCAGACCTCGACCCAGGGGTACCCCCTCCCATACCACCTTGTGCTCCTTCCCTGCCCCTACTCCGAGGTTATCGGGGTATATCCTACTGGGCACTGCGCTGCATCCCCCGTTGTCCTGAACTCTGAGACTCCCATTCGCTCCGTTGAGTCCCCTACTGTTGTTGCCTGCCCCAACATTCCCTCCATTGTTCCTATACGTGTATGGCAGAGCGTGTGCGTGGAGGAGGGTCCCTGACGTATCATCCGGTGATTCCTGTGTCGCTGATTCCACTAGGACGAGACGAGAGAGCTGAGCTCGAGGGACTGGGTGGTTCGTCGTCGAAAAAGAATCTCTGAGAGTGGGAGTAAGATGAGCTAGAAGAAGGTGACGACGCCTCGTGGCCGGAGTCCTCCCCGTGTGCTCCTTGTCCTGCGTTGGCGGTGGGGTCACTTCGTTTGAAGAACGCGTTGTGCGAATGTGAGGAAAGCGAGGGGTGGAGGGAAGAGTGGGAGTGGGAGGAAGGAGAGTAGGGCGACGAGGAGGGAGACAAGGGAGTAGAGGGGGGGATATCTCTGAGGGAGAAGAAGAGAGGGTGGAGGATAGCGCAGATGAGGAGGGGTTGTAGGTTGAGAATGAGTACGTGCTGAACGACCTCGAATGGGAGTGGTGGGGCTGCGAGTGACAGTTAGCGATAGGGTGGAAGGACGATGAAGTAGGGGGAGGAGGGAGCCATCCCAGCCGATGAAAATCCAGAGAAAGAAGAGGTGTGTGAGTGGGAGGGAGAGAGAGATGGGGCAGGGAACTGCGGGGAGAAGGAGGGAGAGAAGGAGGGGAGGAGGAGGACAAGGACCTGGAGTGGGAGTGGGGGTGGGGGTGGAGGGAGAGAGACTGGGTATGTGAAAAAGAACTAAGGTCATTGTTCATCCCACGCATCAGTCCCAGATCATTCATATTTCCTAACTCATTCATAGATCCCAATTCGTTCATGCCTCCCAGTTCATTCAAATTTCCTAAATCTTTGATTCCGTGTATTCCTCGGCTAGTTCCGAATACGTTGAGAGGGTGCTGGGAAGTCGAAGGGGCTGGAGGAGACTAAAGAAGGGAGAGGGGACGTGATCGAAGAGGAAGAGAGGGACAGAGAAGTGGAAGACGACAGGGAAGAGGAGAGGGAAGACGAAAGAGAAGAGGGGTTGGACGAATCCATGGACTTCGACTGGGAGAAGGAGGGAATCAAGTCAAAGTGTTTATCGAAGAGACGGAAGTTGCGACAGGTGTGGAGGAAGCGAGTATGCCAGGGGAAGAGGCATAAAGAAGACTCAGAGGAGGGTGAGGAAGAGGGAGACGGCGAAGAGGACGAGGAGGAAAGTAACAGATGACGACATAGACGCAAAAGAGACGGGGAGAGGAGGTGGGTAGAGCGGGAGAAACAGGGAGGTTGCCTGCGGTAGAGGGGATGTTTCCTGAACTAAAAGAACTGGTCATACTTCCATTCAGTCCCAATCCCACTGCCCTCATTGAACCCGACTCCTCTTCCCTACGCCCTTCGCTTCCCTCCTCCTCCTCCTTCCTCTGGCGTCGTCTGCGTGTCGTCACTTGCTTTGCTCCCCAATGCGAAGTCTCTGCCCTGCGACTCGTGTCCCCTCGCCTTACCCTCCTTCGTCTCTCTCCCCTCTTTCCCGCCAAAAGTAAAGGCAGAACCAGAGTGGATAGCAAACTCAACGGAGTTTATTTGGTTGTGGTGATTCATATTTCCTGCTCTGGGGGAACCGACGTGAGAGAGAGCTTGTCTAATGAATGAAGAGGGAGGAGAAAGGAAGGAGGAAGATGAGGAAGACGAGCTAGACAGAGAGGCAGAGGGGGGACAGGAGGCGACAGATGATGTGGAGAAGGTAGAGGAAGAGACGGAGGAAGGGGAAGGCGGGGCGGAACAGGACTGGAGAAAGGAGAAGAGCAGGGGAAGGGTGAGTGAAGGTGAGTGTAAGAAGGACGAAACCACCGGTGAAGGAGCGCATAGGGGGGAAGGAGATGAAGAGGGAGAGGAAGCAGAGACCGAGGAGGAAAAAAACTGAGGGGAGTAGCCAGGGGGAGATAGCAGAAGAAGAAGAAGAAGAGGGAGGGATGTAGAGGGGAGAGGGGGCTTCGACGAGTACGACGGAATGGGCCTAAAAATGGATGATGAGGATGAGGGCGAGTCGCAGGGTGACGCAGAAAGACCAGGTGGGAAATGGGAGAAGGAGGAAGGGAGGGGGACTCTGAGGAGGACATAATGACGTTCACATTAGCAGGAAACGTCAAGCTTTGTCCTGGTCCTCCGCCTTGCACTCTTTCCTCCGGAAGTTTCTCTTTCTCTCTGCCACGGTGTTTCCCCAATATCTTCCCTACAGTTCGTATCAGTGTTCGCTTTGTTTGCGATGTTCGCGATGTCATACGTGCCATATGCAGATGAAGAGGAGGAGGAGGGAGAGGAAGAGGAGGCGGAAGAGGAGGAAGAAGAGGAAGAGGGGAGAGAAGAGGGGAGTGGGAGAAAGAGAGGGAAGGGGAAAGGGGATCTGAAGGAGATCTACGGTGAGAAAGAGAGGAAAGGGAAGGGGTGAACGAAGAGAAGGAAGGAAAGAATATGAGAGAAGGGCTGGATATTTAAAAGGGAGTGGGCAGGTGAGACTTGGACGTCAGGATGTAGGGGAGGGAGAGCGAGAGAGGAAGAAGAAAGAGAGAGGGTGGGGCAGAGCAGACAGGAGAGGAGAGGAGCCGTCCGTCTCCGCCTCTCTCGGCATTTCTCCCCCTTTTCCGCTCTCAGCCGCACACTCTGTTTCTTCTCTAAGCGATGCACCCCCTACGTCCCTCCGATCCTCATTTGGTTCATCATTCTTTCGATTCCTTCGTGATACGAGGAATTCTCCTCATCCTGATCTCTATCAAGAGCATCCCCGTCGCCTCCACCGTCCTCCCCTTCTCCTGTTATCCTCTGTTATCACGTCCTTTCTCCATGCTCTCTTTCCATTTCCCCCTCTCTCCCTCTCCCTCTCCCTCTCCCTCTCCCTCTCCCTCTCCCTCTCCCTCTCCCTCTCTCTCTCCCTCTCCCTTCCCCTTTTCCTCTCCTTCCCTTTCCTCCGTTGAGGAAGCCGCCTCTTTTACCTTCGCTTCGGCCATTTTGTTCTCCCTTCCCTTCCTCGTCGTCCCCGTCATCACTTCCCTTTGCCTTCGCTTCTCTCTCCCCTTCCACCCCTACGTGCATGACCTCCCAGCGTTCGAATGAAACCGCAGAAGAGGGGGCCCAAACTGATCTCACGAGAAGACCTCTCGCTTTATCGAGATAACTTTCATCCCAACCCCTGCACATCTCTCGCTCCCTTTGAACCCTCTCACGCCCTCCCACCTCGCTTGAACTCCATGGCACTCTCCCTCTCAGTCGTGTTGGTGTCCTTGATGCCAAGCGAGGCGTGGGAGGCAGAGGCCACACGATGGGCGAAGAAGGGGTGGAAAGGAAGAAGAGTTAGTGGTCTCCGATGAGTGGGCGGAAGAGGGAGAAGGAGGACGATGACGACGAGAGCAGAAGGCGAGGAAAAGAAGGAGTTGCGTCCAAAGGAGAAGGGGAAGAGAGGACAGATGAAATCGAAGAAGAACGGGAATGCGAATGTGAAAGACCGGGAGGGAAAGAGGAGAGGGGAAGAAGGGGAGGGAGGAGAAGAGAGAAACAGTTGTGCTCACGTATGGAGAAAGGGGGGGAGGGAAGAAGAGGGGACACTGGAGTGGGAGGAGGAAGTGGATGGAAAAAGAGGAGGAAGAAGAGGAAAGAGGAGAAGAGGAAGATGAGGAAGAAGAAGAAGAGGAAGAAGAAGAGAAGGATGAAGGGAGGAGAGAGGGTGAGGGAGGAGAGGGAGGAGAGGGAGGGTCGAAGAACGTAGTAAAGGGGAATCCTCCAAACGATGCGGTGGCCCTATGACAGGGATAGGAAGGGGAGGAAGAGGAAGACGACGAGGAGGAAGAGGAGGAAGAGTGAGCCACGCCCGGCTGTTCATGCGAGAGACAAGCAGCACAGAATGACGCACGAGAAGGGACTTAGCTGGCTTCAGAATGAGAAGCGTGGAGGGGGAAGAAGTGGAAGGACCAATGGAGGAGGACGAAGAGGAGGAAGAAGTGGACGAGGTAGAGAAGGAAGAAGTAGATGAGGATGAGGAAATGGGGAGAAGAGGAGATGGAACCTTCCTGTCTCTCTCTCTCTCTTCCTCTCTCTCCCTCTCCGCGTCGGTGTATGGAGCGTAGCTAACACTCCTATCAGGCCATACGTTCCCATTGCCGTCTGCCCTACCTTCGTCGCTAACCCCGCGTGTAGATCAGGTGGCTTCCATTGGCACCGTTGTTGGCGATCTTGTTTCTGTGTGCGCATGTCTTCGGAAAAGGAGGCGGGGTTGATAACATCGCTGGCGTAGGCAGTATTGCTATTGACATAGACGTTGTTGTTGTTGGTTCTATTGCTGCGATCATTGTTGTTGTTGTTGTTGTTGTTGTTGTGGTTACTGGGAAATTGAAGCTATCGCTATTGCTATTGCTGAAGTTGTTGTCATTATAAGCTTTGTTGTTGTTATTGTAGCTGGTGTTGCTATAGTTGTTGTGGCTGTTTAGCTTATAGTCGTTGACTTTGTAGCTGTTGTTGTTGTAGTTGTTGTTATTATTTGCTTGGTTGTACGTGGTTGAGGACATTGCGTTTGTGGATGTGGGATGATGTTGGAATTGGAGAGTAGAGGATGGGGAGGCGAAGGGAGAGGGAGAGAAGTGAGGAGGTAGATTGATGACTTGTCCATTTCCCCCGAGTTCAACGCTAAGGGGCGTCGCATTCATGTATTGTGTGTTGTTGTGGGCAGTATTGCGGATGTCGATGTACCCGTTGCCCGCATTCTTGATATTAATCATGTGCTGATTAGCACTCTTGTTGTTGTTGTTGGTGGTGGTATTGTTGTTGTTGTTGCTGACGACTCGTTCCTTTGACTGTTCCGTCCAGAATCATTAGAAGAAGAGGTGATAAAGAGATGGAGGGTGCGAGGGTGCGAAGTCTGGGAATTGATGGATAGGCGAGAGGAGTGAGAATGAAGGGAATGCCTAGAATGAACAGAGAGGTGGGAAGAAACCGAGTGGGTGGGAGAGGTTGCAGGTGAGCGAGGGGAAGAGACCGAGCAGGAGGAGGATGAGGGAGGGAGGTGAGAAGAGTGAGGCAGGACAGAGATTAGAAGAGAAGGAGGAGGCATCGACGTAGGACTTGGAAATGACAAAGAGGAAGGGGCGGAGGAGGGAGGAGAGGCAGAGAAAGAGTAGGGGTAGTTCCCGTTAGAAGAGGAAGAGTAGGAAGAGGAGGAGGAAGAGTACGAGGAGGAAGGGTGAGAAGGAGAGTACAGTGGAGGGGAGTACGAAGCGGAGGAATGTGAGGAGACGTAAGAAGAGGACTCTCTGCCTCTTGCATTCTCCCTCTCTCTCTCCCACTTCACTGACTCTGGATCTAGTCCAAACGTGAACGCGGGCATCTGTCTGCTAAAAGTGGGAGGAGCAACGAGACAAAGTGGTCGCAGAGGGAGAGGAAGAGGGAGGGGCAGAGGGAGAAGGAGAGACAGAGACAGGGGGAGGGAGAGAGGCAGAGGAGAGGGAGAGGCAGAGGCAGAGGAGAGGAAGCGAGGAGGGCACACCGGAGACAGCGACTGAGGCATGGCGGAAGATGACTGGACAGAGAGAGGGTGGTGGGGGAGAGCGAGTGAGAAGGGGAGAGCGAGTGGGAAGGGGAGAGCGAGTGGGAAGGGGGATAGAGTGAGACAGAAGAGAGAGAATGCGAAGGCGAGTGCAGTGAGGAGGCGAAGGAGAGAGTGGAGTGGAGGAGGAGAGAATTGCCTAGTCACGCAGTGCTTCTGCGATCGGATGGACGCGTGTTTCCCTCGACCGTGTTTCCTAGAACTTGAGGGATAGTGAGTTGTCGTGTGCACTGTGTGATTGCTTCGGGTTCGAGTGAGTGAGGCAGCTGCAGAGCGTGCTCACTGACTGTCACCTTTCTCCAGAGCCCACCCGAAGACGGATGCCTGTTCGTCCCAAATATCGTGCACGTGAACGTCAATGGCCTTGCAATGATTGTTAATGAATGTCGTTGACTTCAGAAACGCAAAGTGAACATCCTCGTCACTGTTTAGTTTCCGATTTCTCCCCCGCACTCCATCTGTCCCCCCCCCCCCCCCCCCCCCCCCCCCCCCGGGGGGGGGGGGGGGGGGGGGGGGGGGGGGGGGGGGGGGGGGGGGGGGGGGGGGGGGGGGGGGGGGGGGGGGGGGGGGGGGGGGGGGGGGGGGGGGGGGGGGGGGGGGGGGGGGGGGGGGGGGGGGGGGGGGGGGGGGGGGGGGGGGGGGGGGGGGGGGGGGGGGGGGGGGGGGGGGGGGGGGGGGGGGGGGGGGGGGGGGGGGGGGGGGGGGGGGGGGGGGGGGGGGGGGGGGGGGGGGGGGGGGGGGGGGGGGGGGGGGGGGGGGGGGGGGGGGGGGGGGGGGGGGGGGGGGGGGGGGGGGGGGGGGGGGGGGGGGGGGGGGGGGGGGGGGGGGGGGGGGGGGGGGGGGGGGGGGGGGGGGGGGGGGGGGGGGGGGGGTGTGTGTGAGTGTGTGTC
>JAWNMU010000488.1:0-70000 GCA_035043665.1 Drosophila quasianomalipes
ATTATAATAGTGAATGAACAATGTTATAGTTAAGTTTTCACAGTTTCTACAAAATAATAATTCTAAAAACTAGATATGATGGATGGTTTACATTTACTATGTTTATATTTGGAAAATATATATTGGAAACATTCTGATGAGAAACTGAAGATGATACAAAAATTTACATTTTTCATATTGAATGTTGTATCTAATTTCAGTCAAGTTTTAAAGTTTGAGAAGGAGCACTACTATTTGACCGCAACTGTCCATATATAATTGTGCGCAACTGGTTCTAATACACACTAATTATATATTATATATTTATATATTGATGAGCTAGAATAATAATAAACACCGCAATTAAATTTTCAAAACGAAATCAAGACTTTGCACAAATCATAGTGAACGTGAAACTGCATTGACATCTTTCAGTTGAGCACTTGAATTTAAAATTAAGCAAACTGGAATGTCCCAATTAAGCCCATAACTAGAGGACATTTTAAACAGTTGGAACAATTAATCAAATATCGAAAAACTATAACCACTTTTTTGTTTCATTTAATTATAATAAATTGTAAAAAAATAAATTTGTTTTTTTTTTGTTTACATACATGCTCGACATTGATAGGCAAAATTTTAAAAAAGAAAATATGTAACAAGAACGCGATGAACAAAAAGTTTGTACGCTAGCATATCGACACCAAGAGAATGTGAAAATGAAGAGTGAATCTGATTAAATGAGCACAAGGCCATATTCACAAAACAAATAACAACGACCCATCAGTACCTGCAAATTATTAACAGACCCATCGAGAAAATTAACCTAGATCATCTTACAAATGTGAAAATTCAAGATGACGATGACGACGGGGTGAAAATTCCTAGAAGAGCACAGGCCGCTCCAGCAGAGTGGTGGAACCCATATCGACAAAAAGTCTACAGATGGGAAAACGGTCAAGTCATGCCCAATTCCGGTTGCAACTAACTAACCGGCAATGCCATTTCATAAGCTGGACATGGAGCGAATAAAGTTCTCATAACTTTGGCCAATTGGGATAATCGGTGTCAACCGGTCGCAATAATGCCATGTAGTGTGCAAATCTGGTATTGCCATCAAAACCATCAACATACACCAATTCCAGATCTGTTAACTTCCACTGTAGATCCCTTGAAATTGAAAATAGTCGCGTTGACATTTTTCACAAATTGCAAATTCAAATTGAAATATATAGGAAAAAATGAAGAAAAGTAAAAACAACTTGATTCACTTCAAACGAAGCTGCTACCTTTAATTTTAAGATAAGCTACTTTAATCTTTTTGAATTTTATTTTATTTTTAATTTGCTGGCTTACGTAAATATTTTGTTTAAAATTAAATAATTACATTGAAAGTGTAGATTAATTGAATTAATAAATAAATAATGTTTGCGGTCTGTTAAAGTATCTTATGGCGAAATGTTTGTAGACAATTGTATAATATGCATTTATTCTATGATTGCAACAACTCGAAATTGAATTGAAATTGTCTAACTATTAGTGCCAATCAAACAAAACAATCATGATTCAAAAAAGCTAACAGACAAAATGAATAGATTAATTTTGGGATAATGAAATATATGGAGGATTATGCTATGGATGGCCAAGAGCGAGCATACAATAGAAGATGCCCAGCTACGTGGCAGACATGGCTCTGAACAATGATTGATTCTATTATCCATGAGAGAGAGAGAGAGACAAAGAGCAGACCAACAGCCGGCACAACAAATCAGTAATACAACACGAAGCACTAAGCGGGCTGCATTGTGTGAACCAATGTGTCGTATGAGTGATTACATGCAATCATTTTTGCAATCAAGCAAACCAGGCGACAGACTGAGTGCATGCTGAAATAGTTATTACATTTAAAATAAATGGCATTTAAATTGGAGCTTAGACACAGCAGACACAGCAGCCATGAACAATGAAACGAGATGAAACACAAAATTCTGTGAGCCATATCAGCGGCACTCTGGCTAATGCACAACGATAGCAGGGCCAACAAGGGTCGTTCTCTACACGTATATTGTCATTTGATTAGATTACAATGTGCATTTGGCTGTGTGTGTGTGTGCGCGTGTGTATGTGTATGTGTGTGTGTGTGTGTGTGTGTATATGTGTGTGTGTGTCTGTGCGCTAGCTGTTGATCTAACACACAGGACAAGCGGCTCTCAAGTGCCAGTCCCATATCCATGGACTCTCCGCGACTGTAACTTGCACAGGCATTGACAGCAAACCGGAAACTCTAGCAACGCCATTTGCCACCACTAAGTTTGCGTCAAGGAGCCAATGTCCTGTTTGTCTGCTGCAAATTCCATCATATCACGCAAACATATCCAACGACCAGCCCGGAGACGAACCTCTTCAAATTTCCATTCGTTATTCACATTTACATTTACTGCAGCATGTTTTGGCTTGTAGCCTAACAATTCCAGTATACTTGGCCTTGCTCTTGTTCTAGAGTCTCCTGTCTCTGACTGTCTCCTGTCTCTCCTGTCTCGGGCAGATGTAGCTGTTGCTCGGTGTTGGTGCCACATTTGATTGTCAGTTCTCAACTGTTATCATACATACAATTGCAAATGTACCATTGTAGAGTCATGTAATTGTTTGACATTGTTGTTGGTCAGAATCATAAGTCTGTGCAGATGGGCAAGATGGCCCGTTAACCAGTCACACGTGCTCTGACACATTCCAGCTAATAACCTGAACAACAACACACAACAACTGCAACCAAAACCAAAGTTATGTAAGTTGTCATAATTAGTGTGTATATTCAAGGTAACACAATTAGTTGACAAGGCTTGTAACTGGTCAGTCGAGAAATTTATTTATTATAAAACATAACTAACGCTGCAGACAACACATAAAGAAATGATTTACTGTTTATATATAAATATCTATCTACATACATATTCTATTTATTTTTAAAAAAAAATTTTTTTATTAAAAAAACACCCTAAATTGTAGTAAATTGCGCTACTTTTGGCGTTAATGTTTAGTCAACCTAGAATTCAGATAGTAAATTTCTAAAATATGTGGTTGTGGCCTTTAAAAACTACTGTTTGCATTTCTAAATTTTTGAATTTTTAGAAAAAAAATATGTCCAATTGTCAATTTGTTTTCTCTGTGTATACATACTTTGGAAGAATTTATATATTACTTTTCTGTTACTTTTATGGCATTTCAAATGAACAAAAATGATACCGGTTTTCTGATTATTATTTCATTTTTTTTTTTTACTCTTAAGTTGCTATCAGACAGACAGACATTTCACACAACGAATATAGTGCAACACAACCAACTCCAACTCCTTCGATATCATCAAAACCCATTTCAATCGAAATTTGCCAAATTGAACCAAATTAACATATTCAATGGCACAAATGAAGCATTTTAGCATTTGTGGCCGAGCCACATAACTAATTAGACAATGTGGTGAACTATTGAGCACAGCGATACATGCATATGTTTATAGATATAGATAGATATATACAAAAATACATATGTATACAGATAGATATATACATATGCATGTGTATATATGTATGTGTAACTATGAATGAAGGCAGCTGATCATAGCTGCTGGGCGCATTTTAGCCGCAAAGCTTTTGACCAGGCAACAACAACAACAAACAACAATGACATTTTGAAGCAAACGTTTTTGCCGTTTCCGTTTCCGGTCGCACACACACACATCCACAGGCAGAGTCATCCGATATAAATGATATGACGTGATTATTTTGCACATATCTACTGGCTGGAAGCCACAGAGAGTTCAAAACGATTAATTATCAAATTGTTTTGTTCGTGATGGTCCTTTGTGAACCGCTCCAATCCACCCCTCCTCTCCCCACCACCTCTGCCACTGCCTTCTGCCCACTGTCCTATGCCCCCGTAGGCACAAGGATAACGATAATTATGCTGGTTGCCTGAAATTTGTGAGCATCAGTTAACATATATGTGTGTAGATAGAAGCCAGTGAATTTTCAATATAATTTAAGCTTGACGTTATTGGCCCAAATTTTAATGAATTGCCAATTTGCATTAAACTTGACAATTTCTGGCACAATTGAGTCATAATAAAACTACTTTCGCATTGCTTCCTCAATCCATTTTGCAGTAATTTTCGACAATGCATTGTACAAACGATTCGTTGACACAAATATAGATAATGCCATTTACTATATATAAATATATACAATTCTCATTGTTTTATTTATTTATTATTTCTTACCAATAAACCAGATTGTCAACTTTTAACGAAAGAGTCACTGTGGCATAAGTGAAATGAAATGAATGAAGCATTTTAGCTTACCTTTAAGTGAAAAACTTTTTTATATGTGTATTTTTGTCATTTTGGACTTCAAGGCTGGCTGACATTTTAGCCGTTAAACAACTTGTATTGGAAACCATTTGCTTTTTTTTTAATGGAAAGGGTATTCTAATTTTGTCATGCAGTTTGTAACGCATTGAAAGAGACGTCTCCAAAGCCAGAAAGTATATATAATTGATCAGCATCACTAGAAGACTTGTTAGTCTGCCTGCGTTTTTTGTTACCTCCTCAGTTTTTTCAAAATATCTTGATGAAAGTTGATATATATTCTGGTCATAACTTCCATAGCAACAATCTAATGAAATATTTGCTCTCGTTATTTTTTACCAAAATATCCCGATCAACCTTACTAAATATGAATATTATTAAGTTCCCCAGCATAATCATAATCGCTTATAAGTTGTGGGATTATAAACCTTTCTGATATAAAAGAAATACACATACATATATATATGGTATAGTCAATCCGATCTAAAAGAGTATGTCAGCGTCGGTGTGCCTTTCGATAACAGTTCTTTTTAGATTCTTTTGTCTTTTTTTCTTTGTCTTTTTAATTGCTGCCTCATAGAGGGGCAGGGAATAAAGCTGTCAGCTGCTCCTGGCACTCAGAGAGATTGGCAGCTCAAATGGCAACAACAACGACGACTAGGACAAGAAGGCACTCAATACCAGTACGAGTAGGAAAGTAGGGGAGTAGGAAAGTAGGGGAGGAGGAGGACCATATCAATGGGCTGTCAACGTGTCGGAATCGTTATGGCCGTTGTTATCAGCGATTGCTCTGCTGTTATCCATTTTAATTGCACGCTCAGAGAGTTATGCATCATTTTTCAAGCCATCAGCAAAAAAAAAAAATAATACACATGTCTACATTTCGATGACTAGAAGAATAAGATTTAACTCAGTATTGTGCATTGCATAAGCATTTGCATAAGTCAAAACATGCTCTCAACATGCTGAACATAGTGCCAAAAGTGAGCTTATCTTGTGTTCGTGTTTTCCATGCTCGCCCGCCGGCATATCCTTTGGCTTGTACCTGTAATTGACGTGGCCAAAGACGCACCAACAGCAATCATAATCTGACCAGAGACTTCTTTATGTGCTTTACCACTGCTGGCTCAGCATGAATTGACTTAAGTGGAGTCCATCTTTGACCCACCATTATTCGACCACAGCTGTTCCAGCTGCAGTGCGGCCCCATTGTGCACCATCGGACAGTCGAATATTGTTGTAGTCATTTGTGCATTCATTCATTCAACCATTCACACATAACATGCTAAATATCGAAATTGAACATTAAACTTCATTATGGTTTAAGAAATTCGGATTTTGCCTGTTTAAATTTAACTAGAAAATTCATCGGATGTTTTTATTGCCCATGTATAATGATGCCAGACATTTTATTGCTGCATAGCATTTTATATTTCTTTCTTTTATACCTACACTGAACGACGAAAATGAATCCCTCCTTAAGTCGAAGAATTTCAAACCACATTTAATACTATGCAGAAGATAAATGAAGACCATATCCTAAAGCTTCGACAATAAATAATCATAATATTTAAAGTTAATAAGAAAAAGTAACAGTAAATTGTAATTGTTAAGAATAAAAACGGATAAATAAATTAAAAATAATACAAAAGAAGGCTCGAATTTGAAAAAAATAGAAAACGAAGCATGTCCACAATACAAAATTTAATGTTTCTTATATCATTTCTGTTATCGCTTTGTTTTCTGTTTATGTATGCTTTTACAATCGTGAGTTTGTATATACAGACATACGTCTCAAATGGCAGCTCCTCAAAGTGAATTGTAAAGCAGTATCATACTTGTAGAGTGGGATTCCCCGTTTTCAGTTTTATTGCTTAATACGTTTGTCTTTCGCATTTGATTTGCAATACAATCACCATGAGAATCAGCCACGTTGTTATTGTTTTTCATGCACTCCGCCCATAAACATATCTGAAAGAAAATAAAAACAAGTAAGAATATTCTCGTCGAGAGCACTCGACTAGAAGATACCCTGAACCCAAGTCTTAACCTATTCATGAGTCATGCACGTCTTAGAAATAAAAAATAAAAATAAAAAACAGTGAAAAATTCACAAAATATGATTTTTTTTTTGTATTTCTCGAATCATTGTATCATGGTATACACATTCTTGATTATAACGATATATCTTTAAAAAACGTTTCCTTTTAGGCTATCAGTAATTCGATTCTTATTGACATAGAACACGGTTATCGGTACAGTAGTACGTGCTTTCATCATTTGAAATTTGTGCCTCTAAGAGTCTCTAAGATAGGCACATATCGAAATACTTTTGCGCAACTTCATTACACTCCTGTTAAACCATTTTCAACGGGTTCAGGGTAAAGAAAACTATGCTCAGCTTCTAACCCATCGTGTTAGGTGATTTTTATCACATTCCTGGATACACTTTTGCTCCATTTCGATTTATAATGCCAATGGAAAGTATCGATGCGGACAATCGACTATCAAATCATCGCTATCGTAGATTTAAATTTAAATATAAACAGCCCGATTTAACTCTTATGCATATGCAGATGTACATATATATATATATATATACTCACAATTTTCAGAGCGAGTTTTCTTGACTAGGGCAAATATGTTGTTGTTATTGATGTGGATGCTGATGTTAATGCTGATGTTAATGTTGTTGTTGTGCTTGCGTCCTTTCTGCTTTTTGCTTGTTATGATTTCTGTTTGAGCTTTTACTCGTATGTTAATGTGATTCTCACACTTTTCCTGTTTTTTTGAAGACACTTGCAACTCGCTTGCCAAGCCATCTATTCATGCATGCATACTCCTACATACACCATATAGTATGTACATGTACATTGAAAATTTAATTAAATCAACATACACAAAGAAATTATATTGTTTGGCGCACGCATTGCGAGAATCCGAATTTAAATTCAAAGTGAAAACATTATAAACAACAGGGAAGAGTTCCCAACGGCATACCAGAGACTGACTCTGACTATCTGGGTATTGCTTTTACTTTTGCTTTTGCTTTTGATTAACATATTTCTTTTATCTGAATGGAAACTGAATGGAACGAGCCACAAGTGTAGCGGAGTGAGACTGCTTACCCAGTTTACCAACAGAGTTGCACATATGTAAGCATATTAGTCAAGCTATGAAATTTGTATAGCTCATCCTCTAAATGCATATGTATATAAATGAATCAGCCTTTTATCATCAAGTACTTAGAGTGAAATACATAAGTAAATATACTCATAAAAAAATCGCTCTAAATATTCGTAAATCGAGATACTTTTGATTTTGCTTTCAATGTGTGTAATTTTGATATTTGATTTGATATTAGATTTGTTCTCTTTGCATCTCTTTGTCATCAGAAGCATAAATATTATATTCATTTTTTCGCACGTCAAACAAATTGTTTGAACACACAATCAAATTAAATGAGATATAAAAAAAATCTTTTAAATTGAGTAATGCTTATTTAAACGCAACAACAATAAATGACCGCATACACGCCGCAAGAAGCTTTATCCGCTCTTAGTTTTTTAATCAACAGCAAATTGAGCGTTTACATTTCATTTTGTATTTTCACAGTAAACACTAACACAATTTGTATTAAACTAACACAGTTTGTCCATTAAAATCACGCGTTTCACTTGCAATTGACGATAGCTAAACTGTAATATAAAAACGAGTCAGTAAATTTCATTATATGTTTCTGAATTTTAGAAAGGATTTTTCTAAAATGTAGTGATTGTATTTCTATTTCTTACAATTGATTTTCATATTAATAGGAAGTATTTCTAAAAATAGAAAAAGTTTCCATTATTTAGGTCGATTTTTATTTTAGTATATGTTCATACATATATCCATGCATACATATTTGGGTACAAGATAATGCTGAAAGAGAGTCACGCAGTGTACATTTTATCCCATTGAAAGCTCAGTTGCTGAGTTGCTGAATTAAACAATTGCAAAGTGAAACGCGTGATTTTAATGGACAAACTGTATTAGTTTAATACAAATTGTGTTAGTGTTTACTGTGAAAATACAAAATGAAATGTAAACGCTCAATTTGCTGTTGATTAAAAAACTAAAGAGCGGATAAGCTTCTTGCGGCGTGTATGCGGTCATTTATTGTTGTTGCGTTTAAATAAGCATTACTCAATTTAAAAGATTTTTTTTATATCTCATTTAATTTGATTGTGTGTTCAAACAATTTGTTTGACGTGCGAAAGAAAATGAATATAATATTTATGCTTCTGATGACAAAGAGATGCAAAGAGAACAAATCTAATATCAAATCAAATATCAAAATTACACACATTGAAAGCAAAATCAAAAGTATCTCGATTTACGAATATTTAGAGCGATTTTTGTATGAGTGTATTTACTTATGTATTTCACTCTAAGTACTTGATGATAAAAGGCTGATTCATTTATATACATATGCATTTTAGAGGATTGGGCTATACAAATTTCATAGCTTGACTAATATGCTTACATATGTGCAACTCTGTTGGTAAACTGGGTAAGCAGTCTCACTCCGCTACACTTGTGGCTCGTTCCATTCAGTTTCCATTCAGATAAAAGAAATATGTTAATCAAAAGCAAAAGCAAAAGTAAAAGCAATACCCAGATAGTCAGAGTCAGTCTCTGGTATGCCGTTGGGAACTCTTCCCTGTTGTTTATAATGTTTTCACTTTGAATTTAAATTCGGATTCTCGCAATGCGTGCGCCAAACAATATAATTTCTTTGTGTATGTTGATTTAATTAAATTTTCAATGTACATGTACATACTTATATGGATGTATGTAGGAGTATGCATGCATGAATAGATGGCTTGGCAAGCGAGTTACAGGGAGTGTCTTTCAAAAAAACAGGAAAAGTGTGAGAATCACATTAACATACGAGTAAAAGCTCAAACAGAAATCATAACAAGCAAAAAGCAGAAAGAACCGCAAGCACAACAACAACATTAACATCAGCATTAACATCAGCATCCACATCAATAACAACAACATATTTGCCCTAGTCAAGAAAACTCGCTCTGAAAATTGTGAGTATATATACATAAACATAAAAATATATATATGTATGTACATCTGCATATGCATAAGAGTTAAATCGGGCTGTTTATATTTAAATTTAAATCTACGATAGCGATGATTTGATAGTCGATTGTCCGCATCGATACTTTCCATTGGCATTATAAATCGAAATGGAGCAAAAGTGTATCCAGGAATGTGATAAAAATCACCTAACACGATGGGTTAGAGCTGAGCATAGTTTTTCTTTACCCTGAACCCGTTGAAAATGGTTTAACAGGAGTGTAATGAAGTTGCGCAAAAGTATTTCGATATGTGTACCTATCTTAGAGACTCTTAGAGGCAGAAATTTCAAATGATGAAAGCACGTACTACTGTACCGATAACCGTGTTCCCTATATCAATAAGAATCGAATTACTGATAGCCTAAAAGGAAACGTTTTTTAAAGATATATCGTTATAATCAAGAATGTGTATACCATGATACAATGATTCGAGAAATACAAAAAAAAAATCATATTTTGTGAATTTTTCACTGTTTTTTATTTTTATTTTTTATTTCTAAGACGTGCATGACTCATGAATAGGTTAAGACTTGGGTTCAGGGTATCTTCTAGTCGAGTGCTCTCGACGAGAATATTCTTACTTGTTTTTATTTTCTTTCAGATATGTTTATGGGCGGAGTGCATGAAAAACAATAACAACGTGGCTGATTCTCATGGTGATTGTATTGCAAATCAAATGCGAAAGACAAACGTATTAAGCAATAAAACTGAAAACGGGGAATCCCACTCTATAAGTATGATACTGCTTTACAATTCACTTTGAGGAGCTTCCATTTGAGACGTATGTCTGTATATACAAACTCACGATTGTAAAAGCATACATAAACAGAAAACAAAGCGATAACAGAAATGATATAAGAAACATTAAATTTTGTATTGTGGACATGCTTCGTTTTCTATTTTTTTCAAATTCGAGCCTTCTTTTGTATTATTTTTAATTTATTTATCCGTTTTTATTCTTAACAATTACAATTTACTGTTACTTTTTCTTATTAACTTTAAATATTATGATTATTTATTGTCGAAGCTTTAGGATATGGTCTTCATTTATCTTCTGCATAGTATTAAATGTGGTTTGAAATTCTTCGACTTAAGGAGGGATTCATTTTCGTCGTTCAGTGTAGGTATAAAAGAAAGAAATATAAAATGCTATGCAGCAATAAAATGTCTGGCATCATTATACATGGGCAATAAAAACATCCGATGAATTTTCTAGTTAAATTTAAACAGGCAAAATCCGAATTTCTTAAACCATAATGAAGTTTAATGTTCAATTTCGATATTTAGCATGTTATGTGTGAATGGTTGAATGAATGAATGCAATAAATGACTACAACAATATTCGACTGTCCGATGGTGCACAATGGGCCACTTTCACAGCTGGAACAGCTGTGGTCGAATAATGGTGGGTCAAAGATGGACTCCACTTAAGTCAATTCATGCTGAGCCAGCAGTGGTAAAGCACATAAAGAAGTCTCTGGTCAGATTATGATTGCTGTTGGTGCGTCTTTGGCCACGTCAATTACAGGTACAAGCCAAAGGATATGCCGGCGGGCGAGCATGGAAAACACGAACACAAGATAAGCTCACTTTTGGCACTATGTTCAGCATGTTGAGAGCATGTTTGACTCTATGCAAATGCTTATGCAATGCACAATACTGAGTTAAATCTTATTCTTCTAGTCATCGAAATGTAGACATGTGTATTATTTTTTTTTTTTGCTGATGGCTTGAAAAATGATGCATAACTCTCTGAGCGTGCAATTAAAATGGATAACAGCAGAGCAATCGCTGATAACAACGGCCATAACGATTCCGACACGTTGACAGCCCATTGATATGGGTCCTCCTACTCCCCTACTTTCCTACTCCCCTACTTTCCTACTCGTACTGGTATTGATACCTTCTTGTCCTAGTCGTCGTTGTTGTTGCCATTTGAGCTGCCAATCTCTCTGAGTGCCAGAGCAGCTGACAGCTTTATTCCCTGCCCCTCTATGAGGCAGCAATTAAAAAGACAAAGAAAAAAAGACAAAAGAATCCAAAAGAACTGTTATCGAAAGGCACACCGACGCTGACATACTCTTTTAGATCGGATTGACTATACCATATATATATGTATGTGTATTTTGCTATATCAGAAAGGCTTATAATCCCACAACTTATAAGCGATTATGATTATGCTGGGGAACTTAATAATATTCATATTTAGTAAGGTTGATCGGGATATTTTGGTAAAAAATAACGAGAGCAAATATTTCATTAGATTGTTGCTATGGAAGTTATGACCAGAATATATATCAACTTTCATCAAGATATTTTGAAAAAACTGAGGAAATTGTGCTAAAAAACGCAGGCAGACTAACAAGTCTTCTAGTGATGCTGATCAATTATATATACTTTCTGGCTTTGGAGACGTCTCTTTCAATGCGTTACAAACTGCATGACAAAATTAGAATACCCTTTCCATTAAAAAAAAAAAAACAAAATGGTTTCCAATACAAGTTGTTTAACGGCTAAAATGTCAGCCAGCCTTGAAGTCCAAAATGACAAAAATACACATATAAAAAAGTTTTTCACTTAAAGGTAAGCTAAAATGCTTCATTCATTTCATTTCACTTATGCCACAGTGACTCTTTCGTTAAAAGTTGACAATCTGGTTTATTGGTAAGAAATAATAAATAAATAAAACAATGAGAATTGTATATATTTATATATAGTAAATGGCATTATCTATATTTGTGTCAACGAATTGTTTGTACAATGCATTGTCGAAAATTACTGCAAAATGGATTGAGTAAACAATGCGAAAGTAGTTTTATTATGACTCAATTGTAGCCAGAAATTGTCAAGTTTAATGCAAATTGGCAATTCATCAAAATTTGGGCCAATAACGTCAAGCTTAAATTATATTGAAAATTCACTGGCTTCTATCTACACACATATATGTTAACTGATGCTCACAAATTTCAGGCAACCAGCATAATTATCGTTATCCTTGTGCCTACGGGGGCATAGGACAGTGGGCAGAAGGCAGTGGCAGAGGTGGTGGGGAGAGGAGGGGTGGATTGGAGCGGTTCACAAAGGACCATCACGAACAAAACAATTTGATAATTAATCGTTTTGAATCTCTCTGTGGCTTCCAGCCAGTAGATATGTGCAAAATAATCACGTCATATCATTTATATCGGATGACTCTGCCTGTGGATGTGTGTGTGTGTGCGACCGGAAACGGAAACGGCAAAAACGTTTGCTTCAAAATGTCATTGTTGTTTGTTGTTGTTGTTGCCTGGTCAAAAGCTTTGCGGCTAAAATGCGCCCAGCAGCTATGATCAGCTGCCTTCATTCATAGTTACACATACATATATACACATGCATATGTATATATCTATCTGTATACATATGTATTTTTGTATATATCTATCTATATCTATAAACATATGCATGTATCGCTATGCTCAATAGTTCTCCACATTGTCTAATTAGTTATGTGGCTCGGCCACAAATGCTAAAATGCTTCATTTGTGCCATTGAATATGTTAATTTGGTTCAATTTGGCAAATTTCGATTGAAATGGGTTTTGATGATATCGAAGGAGTTGGAGTTGGTTGTGTTGCACTATATTCGTTGTGTGAAATGTCTGTCTGTCTGATAGCAACTTAAGAGTAAAAAAAAAATGAAATAATAATCAGAAAACCGGTATCATTTTTGTTCATTTGAAATGCCATAAAAGTAACAGAAAAGGTAATATATAAATTCTTCCAAAGTATGTATACACAAAGAAAACAAATTGACAATTGAACATATTTTTTTTCTAAAAAATTCAAAAATTTAGAAATGCAAACAGTAGTTTTTAAAGGCCACAACCACATATTTTAGAAATTTACTATCTGAATTCTAGGTTGACTAAACATTAACGCCAAAAGTAGCGCGATTTCCACTACAATTTAGGTGCTTTTTTAATAAAAAAAATTTTTTTTAAAAATAAATAGAATATGTATGTAGATAGATATTTATATATAAACAGTAAATCATTTCTTTATGTGTTGTCTGCAGCGTTAGTTATGTTTTATAATAAATAAATTTCTCAGACTGACCAGTTACAAGCCTTGTCAACTAATTGTGTTACACTTGAATATACACACTAATTATGACAACTTACATAACTTTGGTTTTGGTTGCAGTTGTTGCGTGTTGTTGTTCAGGTTATTAGCTGGAATGTGTCAGAGCACGTGTGACTGGTTAACGGGCCATCTTGCCCATCTGCACAGACTTATGATTCTGACCAACAACAATGTCAAACAATTACATGACTCTACAATTAATTTGCACTTGCAAGTATGATAACAGTTGAGAACTGACAATCAAATGTGGCACCAACACCGAGCAACAGCTACATCTGCCCGAGACAGGAGAGACAGGAGACAGTCAGAGACAGGAGACTTAGAACAAGAGCAAGGCCAAGTATACGGAATTGTTAGGCTACAAGCCAAAACATGCTGCAGTAAATGTAAATGTGAATGAATGAATGGAAATTTGAAGAGGAGTTCGTCTCCGGGCTGGTCGTTGGATATGTTTGCGTGATATGATGGAATTTGCAGCAGACAAACAGGACATTGGCTCCTTGACGCAAACTTAGTGGTGGCAAATGGCGTTGCTAGAGTTTCCTGTTTGCTGTCAATGCCTGTGCAAGTTACCGAGTCACGGAGAGTCCATGGATATGGGACTGGCACTTGAGAGCCGCTTGTCCTTGTTGTGTTAGATCAACAGCTAACGCACAGACACACACACACACATATACACACACACACACACACACACAACACATACACACACACACACACACACACAGCCAAATGCACATTGTAATCTAATCAAATGACAATATACGTGTAGAGAACGACCCTTGTTGGCCCTGCTATCGTTGTGCATTAGCTAGAGTGCCGCTGATATGGCTCACAGAATTTTGTGTTTCATCTCGTTTCATTGTTCATGGCTGCTGTGTCTGCTGTGTCTAAGCTCCAATTTAAATGCCATTTATTTTAAATGTAATAACTATTTCGCATGCACTCAGTCTGTCGCCTGGTTTGCTTGATTGCAAAAATGATTGCATGTAATCACTCATACGACACATTGGTTCACACAATGCAAGCCCGCTTAGTGCTTCGTGTTTGTATTACTGATTTGTTGTGCCGGCTGTTGGTCTGCTCTTTGTCTCTCCTCTCTCTCTCTTATGGATAATAGAATCAATCATTGTTCAGAGCCATGTCTGCCACGTAGCTGGGCATCTTCTATTGTATGCTCGCTCTTGGCCATCCACAACATAATCCTCCATATATTTCATTATCCCAAATTAATCTATTCATTTTGTCTGTTAGCTTTTTTTTTTTTTGAATCATGATTGTTTTGTTTGATTGACACTAACAGTTAGACAATTTCAATTCAATTTCGAGTTGTTGCAATCATAGAATAAATGCATATTATACAATTGTCTACAAACATTTCGCCATAAGATACTTTAACAGACCGCAAACATTATTTATTTATTAATTCAATTAATCTACACTTTCAATGTAATTATTTAATTTTAAACAAAATATTTACGTAAGCCAGCAAATTAAAAATAAAATAAAATTAAAAAAAGATTAAAAATAGCTTATCTTAAAATTAAAGGTAGCAGCTTCGTTTGAAGTGAATCAAGTTGTTTTTACTTTTCTTCATTTTTTTTTCTATATATTTCAACTTAATTTGCAATTTGTGAAAAATGTCAACGCGACTATTTTCAATTTCAAGGGATCTACAGTGGAAGTTAACAGATCTGGAATTGGTGTATGTTGATGGTTTTGATGGCAATAACCAGATTTGCACACTACAAAAACTGGGCTATTATTGCGAACCGGTTGACACCGATTATCCCATTAATCTGGCCAAAGGTTATGAGAACTTTATTCGCTCCATGCCCAGCGTATATGAGGAATGGCATTGCCTGCGGTTACTGCAGTTGCAACCGGAATTGGGGCATGACTTCGACCGTGCACCTGTCCCATGGGCTGCACGTCGATATGGGTTTTCGCACCATCTGCTGGACGGCCTGTAATAAGCAGCTGGAACCATACCCTGCGTCGTAAATAAGATAATATTGGGACACTGCATTTGTAAGAGAATAGATAAGATTTGATGCCTTAGGTAAACTTGTACGTTAATATTGCAGTACACGAATTAGGGTAAATTTATTTATTTTGAGAATATTGGCCGTGTAGCTGGCAATGTTTAATCGAGATTTCACTCTTAACATTTCACACATTCTCGAATGTCAAGTATGCTGCCTGTGGTACAAGTGCACATTCTGTACATTCAACATTCGTAAACTATATTGCGAATTTAAAAATTATGCCCATATCAATGTCAGGAGCAGCTAAGGCTCAAACAAAACAAATTTATTTTTTTACAATTTATTATAATTAAATGCTGAAAGCAAAAAAGTGGTTATAGCCTGTCTGATATTTGAATTAATTGTTCCAACTGTACAAAATGTACTCACTTATGGAGCTTAATTGAGGGACATTTCCAGTTTGCCAATTTTACAAAATTCAAGTGCTCAACTGAGAAAAGATATAATGCCAGTTTCACGAATTTATAATCAGTTGTGGGCAATTTCTGTTGCGAAAATTTAATGCGATGCTATTATTATTCTAGCTCATCAATATATAAATATATAATATAATTAGTGTGTGTATTAGAACAATTGCGCACAATTATATATGGACAGTTGCGGTCAAAATAATAGTAGTGCTCCTTCTCAAAGCATTTCATAAAAACTTGACTCAATTTAGATACAACATTCAATATGAAGAAAAATGTAATTTTGCACAACAATAAATGTTTGGTTTCTCATCAGGGAATGTTTCCAAATACTTATATTTTCCAAATATTAAACATAGTAAAATGTAAAAACCATCCATCATATCTAGTTTTTAGAATTATTATTTAGCCGCAGAGAAAACTGAGAAAACTTAACTATAATTCCATTACTATTATAATGATAAATTTAAATAATAATTTAATACAAATAAATATAAAAATTATAAATTTTAAGGACTTTAATTTTTATTGTTAATACATTTTTAAATTTTAATGTTTACTAATCTTCAGTATGGTTTGCTTGTGTTTAAATCAAATTTGTGTATATTTTTTAACTATCTTTAGCAAACATATGTGTGCTTTACTATTACTTTGACCGCAGCTATATAGATCAAGCATCAGGTGTGTGTATTGTGTGTGTACGTATTATATCATTCACATATGAGTGGGTCATCCATGTATATGTGTGTGCCTCCTGGCGAACAACGGACTACGACAATGGCCATCAGAGCTGGAGGATGAGGAGTAGAGCAGCAGGAAGTAGGCGGAAGGCATCTCGTTCGTTTCTAGCTGGCCTGTGATTAAAATGATATTTTCAGACAATGTCAAACAGCGTGTGACTAATGGGTCTATGGGTTGTCCGAAATGTCTGTTATTACTTGATAAATCTTGTCGGTCACACATTTAGCAGACCAACAAACACACACACACACACACACGCACACATACATGGATGTATGTGTGTTGAAGGCAATCGTGTGTTTGTTTTATGCAAATCCCCCGCATTCGAGCCTAATGACAAATGGGTCAAAAATTTGCGGCTAATGACACAAATATGCTTGTGTTGTATGCTATAAATTTTATGCATAAATAAACCCGTAGAAGGCTAGAAATAAACATAAAAACTAAGAGCATTCAGCACAAGAAAAATGCACACAAAGAGACACAGAGTGAGAAAGAGAGAGGGAGAGAGAGAGAGAGAGAGAGAGAGAGAGAGAGAGAGAGAGAGAGAGCCGAGCAAACAAGTAAACTATGATTGAAGACTTTCTGGCAAGGACCTTTGCAGGTTTTTGGCATCGCACATTAATCAATGGCCAAATAAACATAAGATTAACTTAAATAGCCATAAGGGCGGTCCAGCATTATAATGGATCTGACTGAAAGCGACCGCAAGCGACCAAATGTAACGCTATTCCAATTCCAAGTGCTATTGGTTGCTATTATATCACACATATCAATCGAATCGAATTCTCTATTGAAAAGTTATTTTCGGCATTTGACTTATCTTGCAAAGATTGAAACAGTAAGACTCATTTAATGATATTTAAAACTTAACATTGACATCTTTGAAGGACGTCGCCGGTATCTACTAATCTAATCTATGTTTGCCTATCGACTTGCAATTATCGATTTTTATAGGTTATTATTATAGATTAGTGAGATACGCTTATTTTATTCATTAAGTAGTCTTAATTTCCTCTCAAGGTGAAAACTTTAAAAGCAGCTTAACTTATAGAAATGATTAAGTTCCTTGATGCAGAAATCTCATAGTTATTATGATGGATTTTTAGATGTAAGGATAGATATATGACAATCGATTATTATGCAATTTGTGCATTGTTATTTATTTAATGTGCCAACGGAATTATTGCTTGATAATGAAGGGAAATTAAACAATAACAATGAAGAAATCTGCAAGATTGGCTAGCAATTCTAAGGCTGCATTCCCTTTTTAGCAGCTGGTATTTAATAGTTAGCAGTTATCAGTTAGAAGCTTCTGTTCCAGTCAATGAAAAGCCAAATAAATGCGAAATCTGTTAAGCTGAAACTTGAATATAATCTTGTGGCACGTACAGAATGGTACGACGATGACGATATGTGTATATCTTATTTGCATTAGCTTTCCAATTCAAATACAATAACTGCAATACAATAAAGAAGAAGCTGGTTAGCTGGTGTTTGGACATATGTACATAAATAGCTATTTGTATATGCATATGTTATATGGTATATTGTATATTTATTTGTTGTTTGGATTTGTGTTTGTGTTTGTGTTTGTATATTGTATTTTTGTCGGTGGGCGGACAGTTGGACAATGCCAGAGCTGACATGTGTGTGTGTGTGTGAGTGTGTGTGTGTGTGTGTGTATGCCCCAAAAGAATAGCATTGCTGGTGACAATAAAAAACATACGCACTCACACACTAACATAGATGGAGATAAACTAAAGCAAACACAACAAGGCACAAGCCAAACACGTGTAACGTAGGCAGCTGGATATAGATAGAGAAGAGAGAGAGAGAGAGAGAGAGAGAGAGAGAGAGAGTGAGAGAGAAAGAGAGGGAGAGAGAAAGATTGACTCAGAGAACCTAAACAAATATGCAGCAAGCATGTCAGCACTCTGGATGTGAAGCTAAAGTCCTTGTTGGATCTGTAGCAACAGGAATTGCCTCTATTTGTCTTCATTATGTTTTATTTTCTTTTTTTTTTTGTTACTCCTGTAAAGGGTATTATAATTTTGTCATGAAATGTGTAACGCATTAAAGTTGACGGATTCGAACCCCGTCAAGCATTTAAATTCATAATCAGCATCAGTAACCGAGTCAATGTAGCCAAAATTTGTTTTTTGATTAAACCATGTATTATTTAACATGATAAACCAAACTTACAGATATTCCTTATATTTGAAAAAAAATATTACATCGGACCACTAATAATATAGTATATAGTATTTGTATATATAATATATATCTACACAAATGTGAAATAATCAGTTCACAGACAGTCGCAAGACAGAAAATATATGTATATATACAATCCTTTTTTTTAAGTACAAAAACATAATAATATTTGGAGCGCTGGACTAAAATTTAGATGTAAGCCGATTAACTCCGATCTATAAGGGTATACAATCTTCGGTGTGCGTTCTTTCTTTTCTTTTTTTATTTTATTTTTTTGGCTTGACTCTAGACGGCCAGATTGATTCTCATTATGGAGCATTGAGTGCGTTTCGCATGACATTTGACTTGCTTTGAAAACATTTGTAAACTAGTTATTATTGACTTATTTATATAAGTAAATCGATAAGTCGATATCTGATGAGGAGAAAGTATCAACAGAAAGCGAATGCCAACATTTTCAAAAGAATACAAAATGGAGAATTTAAGTATTATATCAAGCAAAATAAATTATCAATTTAATTCTTGTTTAAATGTTGGTATTTTTTGTATTACAAATTTTAAATGTGTAAAGACATAAGCTTGTAAGCAAATCTGGCCAAATTTTTATTTTACTTTAAATAATTTATTTTATAAATACGTTTCATAATAAGTGCATAAGCAGCTAAATACAATTGTTAATCAAATTTTGCCATTTCATATATGACTTTAAATTTTAAATGGAATTTGAGAATAGCTTCAACAACTATTGCTGCAAACACGAACAGGGTGAGTGTTAGTCGAGACGTCCCTGATTTAAATAAGATGCCACTTCTTTATAATTAAATATTGGCAACTGCTTTGCATTTTTATTTAGCTAAGCGCTTCTGACAACTCAGCTCTTTTTTTGGCTAGACATGAAATTGCCAAATAATGTTCAACAGTTTTAAGGCTGTGTCGTAAAAGGAGAAGCCTCTTCAGATTTACTAATGCTCGATTGCTGAGCTGGCAAAAGTTACGGCAGCTTAAGTTGTTGGCATTATTAAAAACACTTGACAGCCAGCCTCCCTTCTCAGCATATTGAACTGGCATCTCGGCCAGTCAGTCCTAAGTCAACATTCTGGGACATCCTTCAACACTTTTAGGCTAGATAGAGAGAGAGAGAGAGAGAGAGAGAGAGACAGACAGACGGACAGAAAATGTGGGTCTACCTCTTTGCGGTAATAAGCTGCAGTTTGGTTATAACACTTTTTAACATCGGTTGAATGGGTCAGTTGGTTTTGTCGTCTGCGCGCGTTAATTTTTCTGACAAATTAAATGAAAAATGCAAAATGTAAATGCAAATGTAAATGTAAAACGTAAATGCACATAAATAAAAGAGCTCATTAAATTCTATTGGCATTGCATTTGCATTCCGAGTGGGGCCCATTTTAAAATACCAAAAAAAAAAAAAAAGAACTGCGGGAATCGAGCAATTTGCTGTTGTTGCTGTGTCATTGGGAAAAGCGGCTGAGAAATGCTTGCAAACACAACAAAAAATGCCATGTTCTGCAAGGTCAATTTCAATATTAATTTCCTGTCGACTGGCTTTGTGCGCTTTCCACTCACTTCTGTCTGTTGACTGCGTGCTTCCCATTGTAAAGTTTTCTTCTCTGACGGCTCTGGCTGTCCATATCAAGGGCATGTACTGCAATGTTTTACTTACTGGATCTTGAAGTCGTTGAACATGCTACTGGATGGTTTAAAGCAAACAAACATGGAACAAAGGCTTATCATATTTTTCAGGATTGCACTGTATCTTTAACGTGTTGATGACCATTGCTGCCAATTGACAACAATATCATCGTATGACACGAAAGCAATTGAGAAATTGCTTGTTTGTTTTATTATTTTGAAATGTTTTTTGTGTGACTTGTTGCTAGTTGTAAATATTTCATGTATAATCTTGCCTGAAATATTTTTAAGGTTGTCCCATTTATATTTTTTTAATTATTTACATTGTTTGTAGTGATGAAAGAGAAATTCAATCACTTTTAATAAATTTGCAGCAGAACAAAGAAAACAATTAGGAATGCTGTTGTCCATTGATCTCGACTACGATATGCCCTGAGTGCCAGCTGTTACATTTTCCAAATTCTCCATTAAAAGACTTGCGTGGAATTGCTCTCATTTGTTAGCAAATACCTTAAAGAAATTCGGGCAGTTGATCAATTATATGTCAAAATAAAATATATATTGAGTAGGAGCCTATCGAAAATCGAAATGTATCGTTATTCGATATGCGGGAGAAATCTATGTTCAAACTTTGAAGTGCCTGAGATCTGCTTGTTCATACAGAGAGACAGACAAACGGAACGACAGACGGATATATATGCATTATGTGGTCGGAGATGCTTCCTTCTGCCTGTAACACACATTTGCACCAATCCATTATACCCCTTTTATTCATTTAATGTGTTCAGGGTATAAAAATAAGTCGTTAAAATTTGAATAATAAATAGAATAATATAGTATGAATATAGAATATGAAATGAACTTCTGAACTGGAGCACTAGCGACACATTACACAGTACACAGCACGAATTAAAGTGCAAATTAAAGCCACAGGTGCAGGCAAAGTCAAATCCATTTCGATTGACACAGAGAGTTATGTGTGTGTTTATGTATTGGTGTGTGTTTGAGTGTGTTTGGAGTGTGGCCAACTTTTGGATGTCTACTGCATTTTACACTTCATCATTGTCATTGTCATTGTCATTGTCAACTGTCAGCTGCCAAAGGGATGATTGAGGGTTGTGGGGATTTGTGTAGCACACATTACTCATATGCCGAATGTGCGCAAATATTTGCTTGATATCGCCAATGCGCAGCCGTACGTTGTCGGTCTGTTAGTGACCGCAGATCAGGCAGTGTATCCGAGAGATACTTCGCAGCACATCAAATTAAGCCCGAATATTAGTCCAACACTTTTGGGATATCGCGTTCGAACACACACACACACACAGACAAACACACACACTGATAGGCAGATAGGTTTGGTTGCAATGGCTTCGAAGTTGGCAGTGCAAACGCATCTACAACCAAAAGGCAAACAAATACAAATGTCTATTTGAATTGTAAGCATATTGGCTAAAGTGGGCTAAACAGGATACAAGGTGAAGACGGTTGGGTTGAATGTGACTGTATTTTTTTAACCTCTCTCTCTTTCTCTCATTTGATCAGCTAACTGTGTGTCTTAATATGCTGCATTGGCATTAAGTGAAATATAATCTGCAAACGACGATGACAACGATTATTGCCGTACTTGCCAGGCAACAAATCAATGGAGTTTTCAGGGTTGCTGCTGCTGCTTGTCGCTGCCAAGTCAATTGCACTTGCAATATACCTTCACACAGCTCATAGGCAAATAGAAATCAATTTGAAATGTGAATCACGTGCCGCCCCATTCTGCAAGCAGCAACCAGCAACCACCTCTGCAATCGCTCTAATTTTCTGTGACATCAGCAGCAGCAGCTGCCTTGTTTGCATTCGATTGCCTTGCTAAACATGTGCAGCATGAAGTCGTGCACAAAATGTATGACTCAATACGGATGCGACTTATCTAACTATCAACTTACATATATTCTACAAATGCGCTTACAAATATATTTGGACACGCCATGGAACCTACCTATTTAATATCAACTATTAATACTACGCATATCATGTATTTTGGTTAGCTATTTAAAAAATCATATGTTTGGATAAAAAAGATTACCTGTATTAAATCTTAATTCAACTTCTCCCATTATACGCATGAATCATTGAATATACTTCCGCAATTTTAAAGGTATATCATTCTAATCGAGAAGGGAAGGAATTATAATTTACTTTACATTTAATATTATTGATTATCTTTAAAAATTTAATTAAGATCCGTGAGTTATTTTATTTTATGGATATTTAAGGAAGTGGCTTTGGGGTGTCTCCTAGTCGAACTCATTCTAGAGAGCATTTTTACTTGTTAAATTATTAATAAGGAACAAGTTGAACTTAAAGATAAATGAACGCCTTTTTTTTATGAAGGATTAACTGCAACAACATGCGCTTAATAGTAACAGCGTTTTGCATAAATTTTAATTAACATTTGAAGCGATGGCATTAAGAGTAGAGACTCTTGACAAGGAAGCCAAAGGACAAAATTATAATATCACCTTTCCGTGAAATATGTATCATCATTATGTCCCTGCTAAAAAAAGTAACAAAAAAAAAAAACTCGAAAAGAAACCCAACAAAAGATATAATAATAAAAATAATAAAAATGACAGCAAAAACAGAGAAAACAGCAGAGAAAAATGACAATCGATAAATTCTCGCGTTGCACAGTGGAGCATTTTAGTAACAAATGGGAATAGGTAGTTTCCATAACTTACAAGTAAAATATCTTATACCTGAGTGAGATATTGCTGATTTTGTGATTTTAAATTTGTATTTTTGATCCAACATTTTGTTTGATTTAATTCTGGGTATATGGGCTCCATAGTGCATAGCCTACGGAATAATGTAAAATATTTCTGCTGCCATTGGAGACTCGACTGAAGACAACGACAAAGTCAAACATGCATATTATTGAAAGGACAAACCTCAGCCGCATTAAATCACAATTATAGATCAATCAATGCGCCAACTCATTAGCATAGGAGCAAAGTAATCTAAGCCCATTGTTGTTGGCAAAAGCATCGTAACTTGTTTAGCCACAGAAAAAATAGCAACAGTATTAGTATGTCAAATGATAATGAAGTCCTTAGGACTTAAAAACATTGCCTAACGAACCATATAGCTTAAGATTACATGCATCTATTTAAACGGTTCGTCATGGCAAGCACATAGATGGTGAGAAGCGTTTTTCAACGAATTCAAAAAGCCGTTTAGTTATAGGTTTATGATAATCAGACAATTACTTCTATTATTATTATAAGCAAAACACAAAAAAAGAATAAACAAAATAGAAAAAAAAAATAAACAAGAAAAGAGCAGAATCCTAAACAAATATGCAGCCAGCATGAGATGAGCTAAAGTTGGTGTTGATCTAAACCAACAGGAACTGCCTTTATTTGTCTGTCTTCTTGCGACAGTAGACAAGAAATGTTTGTGTTGTTCAACAATGTTCATCACCATCGAGCATTAAGTGTGTTTCGCAAAACACTTGACTCGCTTTCTAAATAATATCTAATACAAAAAAAAAAAAAATAAATAAGAACGGCTATCTTACTCATGACGAGGAATGCATACCCTTCTAGACCGAAGCTAATCTGCTGACATCTAAATATAGTCAGCAGTTTGATATATTATTACATTTTTTTGTGTCTTATGAAAATTACATTAAATGATTTCCTTTTCGAACTACCATAGTTGGGTAGTTATATTGTATCTGAGAGGGCGACATGTATGTTTAAGCCAATCTCGATCCAACATCTTCATACTTATTTCTCAGCTTATGGTTCCTATAACAGCTACATAATGTACTGATCTGATCTGGTCGCTTTTGATGTTATAAGTGACTAAGCAAACATATGTATATATACAAGTTGCTTCTTTCTTTACCAAGATAGCTTCAAAACTGTGGGAGTTCTGTGTATCTAAGGCAAGAAGGACGGACAGGGTTTCGCACATTTTTAGCTGCGTTACACATTTCATGTGGAACCGAAATCCTGTGGCCATATTCGCTTACACTGTGAAGAAGCTTAAAAGCCAGTACTGCCAATCTCGTCAAAAAAAAACATTGGATAAAGCACGCATTAAAGTTTTCGAATGTTAAGGTGAAACAAACAGATTCTGATACTGTCATTGTGATACCGACATGAATGTTACGTGCCCTGAAATTATTTATCTACCTGTTTTGGTGAGAAGATTTATGAAGCATTTTTAGATTACATGGTTGGTGGATTTTTCGATTTTTCGATTAGCAATGTAAGTATGAGTATGAGTGAATGTATTTAAAGAAGATAGAGATATATGGAGTTGTTTCCCCTTTCCAGTTGGCCAAGTCACCAAATGGTTATTTAATTTGTTCAGAACTTTGCTTAACTTGTAAGTCTATCCGTTCGCCTGTCTTTCGGTCTTTCTGTTCTTGTCTTGTGTTCGTGTTGTAGGTGCATGTAGCATAATTTGTGGCGCCAAACGGTTGACTGCTTGCCAAATGTGTGGCTTTCAAGCTTGTGTGTATGTGCGTGTGTGTGCGTGTGTGTGGTGTGCTTGTGTTTGTGTGTGGAACTACACTCATGTGTGTAGGTAGTGTTTGTTGCGGTCGCTTAAGACAAATGAATTTCGATTTAATATTTAACGAAGAACCACAAAAGCTACCACCAAAAGTGGCAAACTAATTAAAATTTAGATTTTCAAGCGTATGCAGCAAAAAGTCGAGCCAGAAAACAAGCTTCCTTGCCCCAAAACTCAAGTTTTATCAAATACCAGCTAAAAGCTAAGTTTATCAAGGCCAAAGATATTAAGTGCAATTACAGATAGACAAGAAACCAATTAAAGATTTTATGTAAATTAGATTACGGCATTTATTTGGTATCTTTTATAGCTAAAACTTCTGGCAAACTAATTAAAAATTTAAAATGAATTCTTTTTTTGCAAAAGCGAAGTATTATTCAAGCCGTTATGTTTGTAACAGACAGAAGAAGATGTTTTTGCGCTAATTTGCTTTATATATGTATATTTATATACATAAATAGTATTTCAGCAACAAGATCTCTCGATTTCAGTCTGATTTGTAATATTCTCATTTGCCAAATCGAATTATCAAATATTTGTTAAATATGAGTTAAGTATGAGTTAAGGAAAAGAAAGATTGATATCTTAAGAATTGAATGAAACTATTTATTAAAGCAGGTTTTATTGAGACTGCATTGCCAGTATTTCCAAGTAAATGTGAATGTGCCACAAAAACTTTATATAAGCAACTATAAACTTTAGAACATATGGCAAATGTCGTAAGTATCATATTATCTAAATTAATTAGAGTCATTCCGTTTGCATACTAACTTTATTACCTGGCCAAAAACGTGTCCAACTTCTGCATTTCGGCATTTAAGCAGGCCAACAGCACAAACATTGTGGCAAACACAGCACTGAGTGAGGGATTTTGTGGTTTTGGGCGCAACTCACCTCACAAAGTTGAGTTCACATTTAGCTGTAGCCTCTGCCGCTTCTGTTCGCCTGTTTCGCCGAGTTGAAATGAAGCCAACATTTCACATTTGGCCAAAATACGGCTGCTCAACTCAGTTCGGCTCAATCAGTGATAAATATTGCATTGCTCGATTTACACTGTGAATAACATATATTTCGACCTAAATCACTCGTTACTATCTGTCAGTTTGTGGTGTAAATTGGTGTAAATTGACTAACAAATATTGCAATCAATACAAAAACTGGCTCATGCAATATGCACTACGGATAAGATATACTGATAAGCATATTAAAAACAGATCCAATTTTTCATGTGCAGATACTCTCTCTACTTTTAATATAATTTCAATACTAACATATCTCAGCGAAATCTCTTAGAGATTTGCCCAGCTTTCCATTATTTTTCTTTCTTATTCTTTAACACTCTTTATTATTATATAACTATAGCTCAACGATATTTTGTACGATTGGTTTTTTCTGAGTTTTCCCAATCCTTGCAACGAAAGTTGGACCATTTTACATTTTATTATCCCCATATTTTTTATATTCGTTTTTTTTTTAAATTTTAAATGAAAATTAAACTACCCATTTTTGTATATTATTTAAATTGTAGCTTGAATTTTATTTTTAAATTTTATTTGAAATTTGGTCGACAATGTTAAGTTGCTAACTACATATTTAAGTTAATCGGCTTTTGTTATTGGCAATAAAATACATTAGCAATTAAATGCGGGCATTCATAATTTAAACCGATATTCAAATGAAGCTTATCGATTTCAGATATTTAATATTCGCTCATTAATTAAGTTAGCTGCATGCTATTTTTATTATTAATGTTTTACTTGTGTTTGCCATTCAAATGGTGTAGAAACATTAAAATAGATATCATGTCCCCATGGAGAGACTGGACGAGGCTAGAATAAGCTACTTGGTGGAGACAGCGAAAGATATGATTTAGATTGCTCGTTGTACCCGGACACAGACTGTCCAAAGCTGCTCGCTGCTAATCCCAAAGGGAGTCATAATTTTTTATGCTAGCGCCGTTGCTTCACTTGACCAACTGGCTGACAATTGAGAGCTGCTGCTGCTGCAGTTGCATCATGTGGCCATGCAGCGACAAGGGATGAGGATGTGAATAGCCAACGGAAAGCGGGTGGATGTCAACTCATATACACGGTATTGTTGAGAGGATGAGAGCTCGACGTAGATTTTGTGTTGCGGCTCCTGTAGTTGACATAATTATATTGTAAAATATCGTTGCACATTTCAACTTTCTCTCAGACTCACACACCCCCTCTAGGTGTTTTATATGTGTGTGTGTGTGCGTGTGTGTGTGTGTGTATGCGATGATATACGATGTATGCGTCAAACCCGACACTTTGGCGCTTTAGCGCCCATTCTAAGAGTTAAATTTTGTAATGCTCAGATTTATGATGTATTGCACGCTGTACATATCTGCTTATACTTCTGTGTGTGTGATGTCATATTATTATTTGTGATTTCGAGAGCTCTCATATCTATTGCTATACTATTGCACTCATGTCTTACACTCAGAAAGCATCGCCCTGAATTGTTGTAAATTAGAAATAATTAAAAAAATTTTCAAACATTTTTTTTGTATTTCTTTCAGTTTGGGTGTCGGATAGGATTCAAATTAGGGTCTACGATATATTCTCGTTGGGCTCTATTATCATAGATGGGATATCAGCAACTGAATTAATATTATGCTAAATTAGTGTTGGAAAATTCGATATAGAAGCTAGCAAAATAAGGAAATTATGCTACTTTTAAAGCATTACTTGCTTTACTAGCCGTCGACCATTTGGTCGATGGGCCTGTGCAAAGCTGGGATGTACTTAAAAACTCTATTATGTAGAGAGTCAAATTAATTGATTGCTCAACTTGGATGGCTTGAGAGCACCATAATTGATAAATCAAATTACACTTAGGGGAACACCGTCGTACAAACATACACACACACACATACATTCACGTATTCAGCTTATATATACATATATATGTATGTGTCTACATCTAAGCTTGACCGTATTCGTATACAGTTTGCAGCAGCTTGTTAATAATTGAATTGAGCACACTGAACACTGAGTTTTCCACCTAATGAAATACAATAATCGGTAATGGGATTTTATCCCGAGGCTGCAATTTGCCAACAATACTGCAAAGCACCGCAGTTGCTCATTTCTTTTGTTCTTGGAACTCAGATGAGTGCGTTTCCGGGGTGTGAGGGGGCGGAGGGGGGGTGGTACAACAGGGCAGCATGCCGCGGGCTGTGTTAGCCAAATTTGCCATTCGTGTTGGGACGACGGACGAGCAACTCAAGTGGTGTGTGTTTTGAATTCTCGAATTTTCATCTAAAGCAACGAATAAAAGATTAAATCAAATAAAACCAAGTCCAGAGTTTTTAGAGAATTGCTCATCTGTTTCTATCTCTCATAAACATAAATTAAGCCGTCAGCAGCTATAATTGCTTTTGGTAACGGACACTAAGCTGATCCCGCGACCAGTGTCATATGCATATGCGGAAAGAGTCGGCTGCTAATTATTTATACTCTACATGTAGATGATAGGATCTCATAAGAATTTCTAGCAGATTTCTGACAAACTTTAATTGCTAACCAAAATATAGCATGTATTCAAACTAAAAAAATTGAGCATAATTTTTGTATCCTAAAATTTATTACAAAAGAGTTATAAATATATATATTTATATAAATAAATATATATCTGGTTTTCAAGTAGAACATATTGTATTAAAAGTGTAACATCAAAAGCCATTACAGCATTCCTCACCCATCGCTAAAAAGAGCTTCGCTGCAGCACTTTGGAGAATGAGTTCAAATCGAGTACAGAAAAATGAGTGCAGTAAACATTATAAGACCTCATTGCTTTTGTGCTTATGTGGGTGTGAGTGTGTGTGTGTGTGTGTGTGTGTGTGTGTATGTGAGTGCTGAGCGAACTTGTCAAAAGAAATTGTTTACGTTTTTCAAGTTTTTCAACAACAACCAGAAATGTTTTCTAGCCTCTGAAGAGCAAGGAATTTCTAATTGTATCTGCAACTAAGAACATGCGACATTTCATTGTCCACAACTTGGCTGAGGAAAGTTAGCTCGATGTTATTTGCTTGGACAATTTAAATTAAAACAAATGAACTGTCAACGAGATTTGTGGCTGAATACTTACTCGCATCATTGCTCCACCGAAAACTTTAAGCTCAAATCTATTTAATTGTCACTAAAAAGTTTTTAGTTTGTGAGCGAATTGAACTATTTGAATAAGTCACTGTGAGCAATAGAGTCCTATATATATATATATATATATATATATATATATATAGTATATATGGCATATAAATTCTCTATACTAGGTGTAGAAAAAGTATACTTTGTAATTTCAATAAAATTGATTTCCATTTAAAAAGGAATTTTCTATTAAAATTGGTGTAGTTTAGACAAAGTTTTGGCAGTGGAAAGTTTGGACCCATTTCTTTTGGGGCATGTATAGAGAAGATATAGTTTAGATTGGAATGCGCTAGCTTTTAGGGACGAACAGACAGACAGTCGGCAAGGACATGGGCTTATCTACTCGTCGCTTGATGCTGATCAAGAATCAGTTTTCACACAATTATGGCAGTGGAAATTTTGGAAAGGCGATCTTTTGGGGAATATTTAGGGAACATTTTATTTCGACATTTTAAGAGTTTGTATTTGGTTGTGTTATATGGATTTAGTTGTTGTAGTTTTAGTTTTGGTTTGAGTTGTAGTTGTAGTTGCAGTTGTAGTTGTAGTTGTAGTTGTAGTTGTAGTTGTAGTTGTAGTTGTAGTTGTAGTTGTAGTTGTAGTTGTAGTTGTAGTTGTAGTTGTAGTTGTAGTTGTAGTTGTAGTTGTAGTTGTAGTTGTAGTTGTAGTTGTAGTTGTAGTTGTAGTTGTAGTTGTAGTTGTAGTTGTAGTTGTAGTTGTAGTTGTAGTTGTAGCTGTAGTTGTAGTTGTAGTTGTAGTCGTACTTGTAGTTGTAGTTGTAGTTGCAGTTTCCAGTAACTATGGCAGCTCAGCGCAATAAGCCTCATCACGGCTTTCACCCTTTTTTTTGCTGCCTGCCAAATACTTGCCCCATAACGGCAATATTACAATGTCACGTAGGTTAGAGCAACTCTAAGCACACTGTGAGCAGCACCAGCAACTTGTGAAAGTGCTCAAGTGAAGAGAATGACCGGCTAGCAGATACCCAGCACTCAGCTGCATCCTTAAGCAATGGCTTTATCTTTTTTTCATTTTTCTTTTGATACAAATGAGTCTGATTCTGTTTCGGTTTTGCATAATCCCTTTTTTCTTGTGTGGAGATAGGCTTTTTAGATTGTTGCATGCTTGCACACATTGATGATACTCATTGAAAACGAGCAGATGGCATACCAACAAATGTAATGAACAGCAAAAATGTTGGCCAAGCCAAAAAACTGTAAATAAATATTTAAACTATTTGTGACTTTATTAACTTTGCTCAAGTGGAGCAATTTATTGCATACATGCAAAAAAAAAGCAACAAAATAGCAAAAATTACATCAACAGAGAGCAACTTTTGTGCAGCCGGGCAAAAAAAATATAAAAAATATAAAAACGAAATAGAAGAAAAATCCAACAACATTTAAGCCTGGCCAAATAGTTTTAGTGCCCCCAGGAAGTATGCGCCATGCTACGAGTGCTTTGCGGCCCACTGCAGACATCTCCAGAGGAGCGTGTGTATGAGTGTGTGTGTGTGTGTGTGTGTGTGTGTGTGTGTGTGTGTATGTGTGTGTGTGTGTGTGAGTTTGAGTTGTTGTCTTTTGTTGTCTATGCTGTGCTTGTTAGCCTTGATGTTTACTTTACTGGCCGCTAGAACGCAAACATTGCGCATACGCTGCGTGCCACATGCCACATGCTTCTTGCCGCTTACTGTGTGCCAATGGATGCATTTAATTAAGTTGCCGCATCGTGGCACCAAGCGACTTTAAATAAGTTACGCCTTGCACATGCACATCTTGCCTGTGGGTGTATGTGTGTGTTAATATACACTGAAAGAAATTTTGGAAAATAACTAGGAAATCAGTAGGCGCATTACAAAATTGAATTAAAATATATTTGGTGTCACAATGGAACCGTAACTTTATCGATTCAAATTCAGAACCTGAACCTAACCCAGTTGACATTACAAGAAAGGTAAGCCTTTCTGGTAAATAACAACTATACATTTTGGTGACAATAATTTAATTAATTAAATATGAACAAAGTCCGACAACAACCAATATATAAGTACACTGAATTTTTGTTTTACTCTGACCTTACTGGAAATTACATATTATTATTATCTTATCAGCTGAAAGATGAGTATAAAGACAAAGGATAGAGTTTTTTTCCGTGTATATGTTTTGTTACCTGCATAAACATTCAGTTAAGTAGTAGTCTAATTGGCTGACGACCATTGGACCAGGGGTCGACTCCGACTTCGACGGGGCTGTAAAGCTTAATGCAAGTATTCACAATGTCAATAAATAGATACTGAGAACTGTTTTGAGGTCAAGCTCAGCACTTGCCCCATTTAAGAAATGAATATATCCAAAAGGGTTCTCATATCCTTCCCTAAGACTTGGCTCTGGGCAATCTATGTATTACACACATATGTGTCTAATAAATAATATCTTAAATTATTAGGAGTAGCTATCTACTATGGAGGATTAAGAGTAGCTAACTTCAAAAGGATGGGCACAATCGATACTCTTTTTTTTGGCACATATTACCCAACTGTGCTGCTGTATTAGAGTAGCTTTTGAATATTTTGGTTTTTGCTCACAAAATACGTGTGTTAAACAGCTGCCACAGCAACTAGTTGAAGCATATGCATATGTGTATATATATAAATAAATAAATAAATATATATCTATGTGTGTATATATATATATACACTCACACATTACATTTAGGAGGTGTTGCTTTTACTTAGATCCTTCAACTATGGGTGGTAACTAGGGAGTTTAAGCAGAGCAAAAGCGAAAGTGAAAGTCATCACTTTTATTTCATACAATTTTTATTAGGCAACCATATTTCATTCACTTAGGCGAGCCGCCAAAGCGTTGTCTGTCAGCGCTCGTCGGGTCGAGGCAGGGCGGTGAGGGCGGTGCGAGGGGCGTGTGGCATGGCAATGTGAAGCGGCTGCATTTGCAGCTCGACACTTGGAAAAAAATCACAAGTCCTCGCTTTGAGGCCACAGTTAAGGATTTTCTCCTTTTATATAGACAGTCTTTTCATTTCTCAAACGCAAATTGCAATTATATAGACAAAAAAATATGAAAATAAAAATTTAAAGAATATATCTCGTATTCTATGCTATTTTTTCACTGATTTAATCGTTACGAAAAAAAAAAAATTCCGTGGCGTAAAAAAATTGTCTTCGCATTCATTTCATAAAAAAAATGTCAAAATTTGGTTTTTGTACTTTTTAATTCAGTGGTATATGTGTAATTTTTTTTTCATTGTACTCTTGGTCGTATGCGCTCTATTTGCTTTACGACACGCCAGGGCCCGGGCTGCTATGGCTAAGGCCCGAGCAACAATGCCATTAAACATGTAGACCTAACTCCTCCAGTCTTTCAGGTTGAAAAAAAAGTGTCGCAATTGTTACATAAATTATTCACGTGTTGCGAGTCGGGGACATTCTCCGGCACGAATCCGTATCCGCTGCGAGCCGGTGTAAAAACTTTCAGCTAAAGAGTTGGCAATGCTGCTTACATTTCTCAAACCCGCCCAACCATCCTCTCCGCTTATGATACATATCTCGAGTATGACTATGTATGTATATATGTGTGTGTGTGTGTGTGTGTGTGTGTGATTCTTTTGCTTTCCATGTGTTTATATTTTCCTACATATTTCATGAAAAATGTCAAGTCCGTCTGTTAGTTTCTTGATTTTTTTTTTTTTTTGCATTTAAACGAGTCTGCGAAATGCGTTTTTCAGTTAAAGCATGTTTACTGCCAGGATGTGTGCAAAGCAGAAATGAATCCCACGAATGAATCCTTTGAAATACGTTTAAAAGCTTAGATCGGATTTTCATATTTGGCCATCTGATTGCCAAAAGTTAAAATGATACACTAATCTGAATTGTTATTAAATTAAACAAAAATAAAAGAAAAATAATAAAAATCGTTTTTTTTTAATTATTTATTATTAATATTATTTTTTAAAATTTAAGCAAAACGGAAATTTATCAAGCATCTTGAAGCTTATTTCCCCAGTGAGCAACAAAATATTTTAATTGCCAGCTCATTCATATTTAATTTGGCAAGATTTTCAATTCAAGTACGATTTAAGCAATTATGAAGTCTTTCTGGACAACAAGCCAACAAACTGGCCGCATAAATTAGTTGACCCAAAGGCCGAATGTAAAGAGCGGTAAGAAAAACTTTTTTTGTTGTTGTTTTTGGTTGCAATTTGCTTTGTTGTGGTTGGTTTTGGCTTCTCCTACCTTTGTGTGCGTTCTTTGTTGTTGCTCTTTTGTGTTGTCGTTGTTGTTTGTCGCTGGACCACTGCACCACTGCTGTTGCAGCAGCCATAAAAACAATAACAACAATAAATTATTCATATTCTTTTGACCAGCGAAGGTGAAAATAGGATTCGCTTAAAAGTAAAAAAAAAACAAAAACAAAACAGGAACAAAAGCGGCAACAAATAGAATAACCAAAGGCACATTCAGTATCACATGTATTCATATATGTATATGTATGCAACTGTGTCACATGACCACAAATTTGTACGATTTAAAGTTGCAAGTGCTTTTTAATCACTTTTTTATTTTTTATTTTTTTTTATGAAAAAGACTGTTTGAAGTGAAATGAAAAACATGAATTATTGGAAGGTGAAAAAGAGCTGGCGATTAGCCGACGGATTGTCCGATACTCAAAAACACACAAAAAAAGCAAATGAAATTCTGCATGTGTTGTCGAGTGACAAATGTGAGGGTAAAGTCCTTCAGTGCTGGCGCTGGCAACTCAAGGCCTAAAGAACGATATAACGATAAGTGAACGTGCCCAGTCCCACAACCAGCCCCAATCCCAGTCGCACACTAGGCCAGGCCACGTCTCAATCAAATGCCAAGTTGCCACACTAAATGTAGGAAAAGACAGAAATATGGCAAGAGTAGCGAAACATCATTGGCTTGGACCGCCTGGGCTGGGGCAATGACTTCTGGCAGATGGCGACGATAACAACAACAACAACAAAAAAAAAAAACAAAAAATGAAGAAAAAAATGATGAAAAAAATCTGATCCGATTGCCGCCCAAAAGCGCCAGCTAATGCAGGGCCAAAGATGTTGGATGCGTTAGCCATGCCCGTAAGTTGCCCCGCCCACCTGGCAAACAACTTGTGCTACATACATGCGATTTATTTTTGATTGATATTTGCGTAACTGTCAACCTCGGTGATTGATTGAAGACTTTCTCTACACACGCACATCCGTCCACACGCACACACACATAACCCCGCACACACGCACACCCCTTTTGAGCTCTTGCCTTTACCAGCACAATGTTCGTGCACTTTTTGTGGCAGTGTGGCAAAGCTGAGACTGATTCTGAGTCTGAGACTGAGAGTGAGACTCTGTCTTCGACTACACCTCTTCGACTTAGCCTGTCTGCAGTGAGCATTTTGAATAATGCGTAATACGGAATAAATAAGTGGCCTGTGTGTGTGTGTGTGTGTGTGTGTGTGTATGGGATGTGTGTGTGTGTGTATGTGTGGAGTGTGTGTGCGATAGAGAGTGTGCTTGACAGACGATTTGCATTTTGTTTTTGGAAATTGGTCGCTGACTTTTGCGCTTTGTGTCCTCTTGGCACTCGCGAAGCAAATACATACGTAAGTATTTATGTATGTACATCAATTCGATGGATATATGTATGCACAAAGGGTTGAGTGCGGGGAGAGTGGCAGGCAATTTAGAATACGGAATAGGGTTACAATCAAAAATAGTGTGCTCCAACTGACTTTAAAATTGTCCTCCTAAGTACAATGTGATAAAATAATTACAAAATAATTAAAATATTATCGATTTGAAATATATTTCGATTTCATTAATTTATACTTTAATGTACTTTTATTACGATTATCTGAATATGATATGAATATGATTTTGATATATTATTAAATTAATTGACCCCCAGTAGTCAGCAATATCAAGATTTGTTAAATTATATATTACAATATTTTTCTCAATTCGAATCCAATTTATTCTATTCCCCCTGCATTATTTACTCCATGGCCCGATATGCAATTTTCATGTCTTATCCCATTTTACCATGATTGTTCACAGGGCGTTTTCATCATTTATCAGAATGGAAAAAGAAAACCCGGATATGCTCTTATAAGTGATTGCCGTCGTTTGAGTTTAAGCTCTATCTCTATTTCTATCTCTCTCTCTCTCTCTCTATTTATCTCTGCCTCTTCCGCTCTTGACAACTGTCCAAGCTCGGGTTTCACTTGCTGACTAACTTATAAAGTATTTACATACACACATAATACTCCATATCTACATAGATAAATGGAGGAAGGAAAAAAAGCCGGCAAGCAGAACAACTTAATTACTGATGCAATAATTATTTGGCTGGCGCAGATGCGGTGTGACAAGTGACAAGGGGGCTCCCCCTGGCTCTATAAATTCATTGTCGTTAGCCGCCTGCGGCTTCGTCTCGATGTCCTTGCGATTTATCTTTTTAAGCCAAAAACATTATTTTCTTTATCGTGCGCAATGCTGGCAAATCTGCACAATTAACACACTTTATGTGGCCCACTGGCAACGACGGGGGCGAATTTGAGGTGGAGCCGAGTGGGGAGTAGGGTATTAGGGAGTGGATGTTGTGGGGTGTGGAGCCATTGAGCAAATAGAACACATTTTGTCCAGCCAAATCTCTGTGGCACCCAGGCGCTGGGACAATGAGACAGCTGATGAAGAAGTCAATGCCATGGATAATTATGCTGATGAACTTGACGAGCAGTGAGCAATGAGCTGGAGGCAGCGGGGATACGGTGATGCGGGGACGCGGAGCGGCGAACTGGACCCAGTGACGCATTGCCTCATTAACGTAAAACCCACGCACTTATTTTTCAGTGTTATCCAGTGTCCTAAGCTGGAGCCGCACTCGGAGCCTGGGTCTGGGTCGGAGTCTGAGTCTGGGTCTGCTTCTGGGTGAGTGGGGCGTGGTCACAATTTGCACGCATGTCCCATGGAAACCAAAAAGTGTCTTTTAATTTGAGCGCTCATCATTTTTCAGTTGGTGGCTCCTTGGCGGGATTCTTTTGGGGCAGGGCTGCCCCTGTTGCTGCCAATCAAAGGCCACGAGAACTCAACTTATTTATCCGCTTTCATTTTTTAATTGTGCCAACGTTGCTTTTAGTCCGGCTTCTATTTGCCAGTCACAAGTAGAATATGGGGCAACAAAATCATCCATAAATAGAGCTGTTTCTGTTGCAACCAATTCCCATACCCATGCCACCCTGCTACCAACTGCCGCTGTTGCCGCCAGCCAAGTGCAATCAATCACCCAACAATTTAATTAAAAATTTTGTTTTTTTAATTTTATTATGATGAGGCTTTAGTCTTCAGAGGTGCCCAAAAAAATCCATCACTTAGCGAGAAATATGTATAAGCATATGTACATACATGGATATATGTATGTAATCAAGACATTTTTATTTTTTTTAATTTTTTTTTTATATATATATATATATATATACTTTCATAATATTACCACACATTACATAAATGGACTCTGACTTAAAATAATTTATTCATTTCTTGTTATTTGAAACAGAATTCAATCGATGTGAATATAATTCATATTATATATATATATATGTATATATATATATATATATATAAGCGCTGCTTCTGTCGAGCACGGCAGATGTCATTTTGCCAAACAGCGAAACAATCCTCGCTCAATTCGAATTTTGTTTTTAATTTGACAGATGCGACATTTAATTGTTGACAGCTTCAGGAGTCCGTGGCCGATGCTTGATTGTGGAGGGTGCTTTGTCGGCATGAAGATGGGTTGGACGGGGTGGTGTGAAGGGGCGTGTGGGGGGTGGGTCGGCTTGTTGCTTACTGACAGAGGCAATAAATTGCAACAAGCGTTGCTAAGTGAGCTACGACTGTTGTCATGCTACAGCGACACACTTCTAATATGCACATAAATCATAAAACTGTGTGCATGTGTGTGTCTGTGTGTGTGTGTGTGCGCATGTGCGTGTGTGTGTGTGTGTGTGCGCAAATGCATGTTTGGGGCATTGCCATCAGTCAAAGATGCTTAAGTGTTTCTCTATGTTAATGCCACGGCCAGGCACTGTATATACACTGAACATTTTTGGATTTGTTTTCCATTTTTCAGAAATATCCAATTAGAAAACTCCTCTCTGAAATTCAGAAAAAATAATGAAAGCATCTCGGGTTCGAATCGGAGTAATATCGTAATTTTTCAAATTATATTATTTGAAATTATAAGCAATCTAAAATGGTTGTATATGTGAAATATTAAAATACTTATGTTTAATATTTTTGTAAATAAATGTAATAAATCAAATTTAAAAATATGCCCTGGAATTAAGAATACAACAGAAACCACGGTTTTCACAAAATTATATCCTACCGTTTTAGAAGCTTATTTCTATTTGTTTCCGAGTACCATATTAGTACACTTTTTTTTTTTTTGTGTAGTCACTTTAAGTTATTCAAATTTACTGCAAGGTAATAATTTGAGGCGAGGAATCTCTTAGTTTTTTTTTTTAGTGTATACAGACTACCTGAGTATGCAACCTGCTACTGCACACACACACACACACACATTCACACACTCAGGGACACTCACTTGAAGCCAGCCAAGAGACCCAAAGGAATTTTTGAGTGCCATTTACATCTATGAGTGCAGCGACCGTCTCTCTGCGTGTGTGTGTGTGTGCCTGTGTGCGCGCGTGTGTGTGTGTGTGTGTGTGTGTGTGTGTGTGTGTGTGTGTGTGTGTGATGGCTGTAATACTTTGCGCTTGGCCAACACATTTATCACACATTGTGCTGCCATTTACGCAGTTTACCGTTTACCCGTATTACAATGACAACAACTTCTACTTTATCTAGCTCGTAACTGCTAGTTGTGGAAATTGTATATAAAATCCGAATTGCAATGTTGCCACACCTCTGTGCAGTGACATGTGGCAGCAATTTTAAAAAAAAAAACCAACATAAAAACCAGTTGATATCCGAGCTGTGCTAATTATGCAATTTTTCACAAATATTTAATTTATTTTTGCAAGTGAAAAATTCAAAGCTTCATAGGAAAAAAATAGAAAAATAATTGTAAAGCTGCAATTTTCTATAGCCAAATGTATATAAGCATTATTACATTTAATAATATATACTGTGAAATGAATCTAAAAAATTAAAAAAATTTTAAATACTAGCTACTTTGTTGTGGAGTATACACATTTGATGAACTTGTTTGTCGCATCACCCACATCCCCCAAATGTCCACACACATACACTCAGTCGAGCTAAGCTCCATGTGAAATCCATTTCCCGAGATTCGCTTGTAATTTTGCCAGTGCTCGAAAACATCTTAGGCTGCATGGGCTCTGCAGGTGGTACTCGTCTCTTGGTTCGGCAACGAGTTGATGCGGTCTACTTAACACTAGCATTGGGATGCACACACACATGCACATACAGAGAGCGAGATATCTTGCGGCTAAAACTGTCAACAGCTAACTGCTTTTGTTTTTGCCTTTTGCATGTTATTTTATTATCGCATTGTCCCGGCTGCCAAAAAGAGCCCATTGTAGGTGGGGGGGTTGAAGGGTAGAGGTTGCTGCTGTGGCACCACTCAAGTTCAAAAGTCAGCTAAGCAGCCGTAGCCATAGACATAGACTTAGATATAGACACAGACAACATCATTATTGTCACACTTAACTGCGCCATTTGGAAGTGCAACTGCAGCTTGTCGACTTGTTCAAGTGCCGAATGCAAAATGCCAACGGCGAACAGTCCTCAACGTACAAGCATATACAGTGGCGGTCACAATAATAGTATCGCTGCCTCTCAATGCATTTCATAAAAATATGAATCATTTTATGGTGATAAAATCGAGACATTTTCAACATATTCAATATGAAGAAAAATTAAATTCGGCCAAACTAAAAATGTTTGGTTCCTCTGGGAATGTTTTAAGATACTTTTGTTTTCCAAATACTAAGCGTAGTAAAATATTACCCATCATATCAAGTTTTTAGAAATATTATTTAGCTGCTGGGAAAACTGAGAAGACTTCACTATTATTATAATGATAATTTAAATAATAATTGAATAAAACTCAGTATAAAATACATATAAAAACGATAAAATCTAATACATTTTATAGCTAAGCGAAATTTTAATGTTTACTGTTCTTCAGAATTGATTGCTTGTGTTTAAATCACATGCTCATAATTTTTCAACTATATTTTGAGTATTTCTTTATTTATACATTTTCCGAAACAAATGTGTGCACTACTATTACTTTTATTATTATATTAATATTTTGGCCGCAGCTGTGTATTGCATTTGGGTGAGCAAGGACGCGGATGGACTGAGGTGGTTTGCCCAGGGTGGGAATGGGTGGTTGGTTATAGTAGGTAGTTGGGTTATAACTCAAGTTTCCATTTGGTTGGCGCTGCTCAAAGCAGATGCTGCTGCACTTTGCTGACACAACTTGAGTGTCTGGCATTTATCTAGACTGAAACGCGTTCTGTGTCCCCCTCCATCGGTGGCACACCTGCTGTGAAAAGAGTTTTGACAGGGACGGGTGACCAAATGCTTGCACATCAAAGTTTTCTGTTTCTCGTTTGTGTGTGCAAAAGTTTTTACATCAAATTCATTTGGTCGCTTTTGTGGTGTAAGTGAATCCCAATTGAATGCCAAAATGACTTTACAACTTTTTTGAAAAAAAAAAAATCAAAATACGCAAGCAAATAAAAACAATCAAATTTAGCATACCCTTGCAGAGCGGAGTCCACGTCTGAATTGCATTATCAATGCAAAAATTCGACCATAGCAACTTTTTGTTATAGACGGAGACAAGCGGACAAACGGCACAACAGAATGAAAACACTTAACCCCGAAGAGTATACAAATATAAGTCGGCAAAAGTAAGTGCAATGGAAATTGTATAAATCTTTTGGGCATGAGTTTTTCCATAGTAATATTTGCTGAGCCGCTTATTGTGCATGGCTTCTTGTTTCTCATTTTTCTTGTGGCTTTCAAATATCATTTATAGCTGCCTGACTGACTGTGAATAGATAGAGGTGGGCAAAAGAAGAAAGAAGGAATTTTCTATATGTGTATGTATATAAATTGGAAAAGAAAGACGTAACTTGTTTGAAAGTTCTATTGTGTTGCGAGACGATTTCGAGCAGGTTTCACTTGCAGCAGCACAGTTGCCAAAATGTGTGTATGTGGCATAAGTTGTATAGAGCCACGGCCCCCATAGCCCCCACAGAACCACAAACCCCACAGATTCCCCTCAGTTAGTTCTTAATGGTGCTTAATGTTTTGGCACACAATTTAAAGTATGTCCTTGCTACTTACACGCTCACAACAATTTTGGGGACCCGGCTCGGGCGACTAAAGTGCGACAAGGCGCTTGGCCAAGATTTATTTAGCTTTTGCCTTGGCTCGGCCTCATTAATGTGTCTGTTGTTGTTGTTGTTGTTGTTGTTGGTGTTGGCACAGCCTGCCATTTTCCAAATAATTACACATTTACATTTTCATAGACAATTTTAGCGCAATCATGAAATCAACTTCATTTCACTGCTACTACTCGTAAATAAAGTCAACACGGTCTCCGCAGGTCAGTGCGGAGTGCGAAAACGTTGGCCGGAAACGGAAGTCAATGCTGCGACCGGGCGTATTGGCCTTGATCTGAACCTGGACTATCAACTTCAATACACTGCACAAAATCTATGCCCTCAATTGTTAGACGGGATTTTGAAAATTTCAAAATGATTCGACCGACAAATTTGATATTATGCTACAGCTCGTTTTATAAGAATTGAAAAAACAACTTTTTGCTGAAAATTGAATTACTAAATCAATTTTTGATTTTTTTTCTGTGTAGCCATGTGAATGTCACTGTCAATGCTGCTGTGAATGTGTGTGTGTGTGTGTGTGTGTTTGTGTGTGAGGACTGGAATATTTGGGGCTGCCAGCCATTGTGGCTGCTTTATCTGGGCAGCGTTTGCCGTTGATGTTGATGCCTATCTTTAAAAATACATAAATCATTCGCTGCATAGAGTCTATGTGTGTGTGTGTGTGTGTGTATTACTCCTAATGTTTGTATGTGTGTGTAATGGACATTTGGTCTAGGCTCTCATCCGGTCGTTGTAATTAATCATGGGCCAAGGCGCTGACTTAATTTTCTCTTCTTTTTGCATATTGTTTGGCACTTGTACTTTGGTATTTCTCAGTTTCGTTTACTATATTTGCTGTTGTTTCAATTGTTCTGCTCTTGTGCCAATAACAAATCGAAAACATTTATCTAAATTCGCTTAGAATCCAACCAAATAGATGTATATTCAATTTGAGCGACATTTAAGAAATGTGTTTTTTTATTTCTTTCTTTTTGGTGTAATGGGCAAAAGAAAATGTCCAACAACTTTTTGGGTATTTAGGGTACCTTTTTGGTCGAGCCCTTGCTGTTTATTTAGTAATTATTATACATAATGCATTAATACCATAAGCCAATCATAGCTACACTTGAATCTAATCTAACTTTGTAGCTGACGAGGATATTGGATCTGATCAGTTCTCGTCGTTATTTGGCTATATTATTATAAGAATTTTGCTCAATTGACAATTGTTCAATTGCGGGCAGCATCACAGGCATTATAAAAGTGATGATGTCCGTTCGTACATTTGATTCTCGAATTTGATGCTTAATTAAATTCCATTGGTCAGCAACAAAAAACCGCAAAATGTTATTGCAATTGCAATTCCACTTGAAGGAACTGTGGGCGCAACCCAAGTGACTAACTGCCCGCCGCAAATTGTAGTCATTGTAGCCTTGGTGTCAAATGCGGACTAACTATTCTAATAGTATAAATGTTTCTAATGCACGCACACACACAGTTAGCGAAATTCTGGCATAGATTGAACATTTCCAGTATAACTGTAGACTTAAGTTAAATGCATTTCGTTCTTATACTAAAAAGAGAACCTTAAGAACCTTTTGCTGATTCAGGATGATATCAAGATTTTCTTTAAGAACTTGAATACTTGAAATTAAATAAATTAAAAAATAAAATGTCATAGCTGAGCTAAAAAGCTTTTTGCGTCATGAAATGGAATCAAAAGCAGTTATTATTTTTAAGCATTTTGTGATAAGAGAGAAAAAAACGTTCCTCAACAAAATAAGCTCGTTTTCTCAGCATAGTTTTTGTTTCTCAATTGAGGTGTGTACACAATTCTTGAATGTTTTTCTGAGTGCACACTTACACACACACAGACACACACACACACCGACGCCCACAGCAAGTATACGCAATTAATTATTTAAAGCCCAATAATCGGGCGATGTTTTTGGTTAGGGCCGGGCCAAGACGAGACAGGGGACAACAGGCTACACAAGCTGCCCACAAAGTACACACGATTACAATTAAAACTTACAAGGCGTCGAAATGTACACACGCACACACCCGCACACATACGAACGCAATTGATGCTGGGGCACGCCCATTGCCGAAATGCGCAACTAGCCACGGCTGTTGTTGTTCTTGTTGTTGTTGCAAGTTTATGAGCCGCACCGCCCGTTACATTCGTCATGCGGCCATTTTGTATGGCAAGATGTAAACGCGGCAGACAAGGCAGCAACATTCCTGCTTATTGTTATGAGCGACCAAGCGACCAATTACGTTGCACGACACACACACACACACACATAGACACACACACACACATACATACATAGAGCTGTTGTTTTGGCGATTTACCGAATATTTGAAGCGAGTGGCAATAATTTCCAAGCGGCGCCCCATTTAGTGTCTACAAACAATTAGAACTTCTCTTTTTTTTCTTAATTTTTACTTTTTTTTCTCTGTGATGTGCGGTTTTGTTTGCAGGTTACAGCAAAAGCAATGTGCCCCTCATCTCCATTCCCCCATTCCCCCATCTTCCTATACCCCGCAATCTCGCTGTTTGCTAACGCCGCTTTAATTTAACAACCAGGACCAAGCGTTTCCGTTTGCGCCCTCACCCATAGCCGGGGAACAGAGAGCTGCTCCAGTTGGAGTATTGGCTTGGCGGTCGCCTTGCTCATTTGCGCTATGTCCGCCAGCAGCCTCATTAGTCCTGCCAGCTCCTGTGTTGTCCAAAGTTGCCCGTTGTGCAGGCAAAAGCAATTCAAAACAACCATTTTTTTTCTCGTATTTTTTTGCTGCTGTTTCTTTTTTTACCGAGCTTTTCTGCTTTTATTTTTTCCTTACAATTTATGCTCTTGCTTGTTTGTTGTTCTTGTAGCTTCCCGTTCAGTGTGTGAGTGAGTGTGTATGTGCGCTGCGCTCAGTGGGCAGTTTAGGTTATATTGCCAGCCTGCAGATGCGGTTTGCTCGACAGTTTGCCAGACACTTGCCGGGCAACAAATAAGCAGCAACAGCATTCGTGTTGCGACAGAACAAAAGAAAGTTTCAAAAGCTGACTTTTATTTCAGGCATGATTTGTGAAATGCATACCAATGCCAGCAAGTGAAATAGTGCACGTGCATAGCATACAACAGATATGTACATGTCAATAAATATTTTTAACGTAACGTTAGAAGTATTATCAAAGCTGAAAAATATATATTAAAAAAGTCAGTGGTTTACAAAAAGGTGGCCAAAGTGTATAATAATTCTTCATTTGTTTTTTTTTTGAATGTGAAGTATGGACAAATTCACCGCTTGCGTTCTACTCTACATAAAAGCTTAAGGTTTTTGTGATGTTGAACAAATTATATAAATTTATATTAATTTTAAATGTGATTAAGAATCAAAATAAATTACGCATACTTTCATAATCGCATTAAAATGTTGCAATGGCGAATATTTATATTTTTCAGAATCGCACACTTAAATAAATCATGTAAATATATAGATATTTTGTATTAATTGCTATACTTGTGCTGCATCATTCGATGAACCAATGGAATCAATGGAATCAATTGTAGCTCAGAGCCAACAACTGGCAACGGCGACAGCAAAAGCCACCGCAACAGCAACTGTAATACCCCTGACACTCTGAGACCAGTCACAACATGTTCAGGTTACATGCACACACACACACACACACACGCACACACACACACACACGCACAGGTATGGGACGACCAAATACGTGATAAAAATTATGCTACATGCAACTTGTAAGCAATAAATCTTCGATTTATTACAAAATAATTAAAATTAATGAGTAAAAATTGAAAATACGCACGTGTCGCTTCAATATAATTATGTTTGTGTGTATGTGTGTGTGTGTGTGTGTGTGTGCGGGTGTGTGTGCGTGTGTGTTTGCATGTGGTCTGACTGTAACAAACAAAAATTAAAACCATAAACTTGGACAATTGGTTAGAGCTATAAATTACATACAAGTCTCTGGTGTGGCAAGGCTCTCTTCTGATGCTGTGGCTAACAACACGGCTTTAGTGCGTGTTGATTTTCTCGATAAGAGTTGGGTGTGTCGGTGTGTGTGTGGGTGTGGGTGTGTCTCTACTATGCAAAGCTAAATGGTGCTTTGCGTTTCTTGTTGTAATTGCTAGATAGGTATGCGTGTTATATAAGCGCGCTTCCGTTTCCGGCAGCAGCAGTGCAAAATGGCGCTTTGCACGATACACGCGCGCCGTGCGAACAGTGTGAGTATTTACCGTTATGCACGCATTTTAATTGCTGTATTTGTACGGAGCAGTGTACATTGCTGCCATATTTGCCCTTTCTTGTATGCGACTGTGTGTGTGTGTGTGTGTGTGTGTGTGTGTGTGTGCGTTGCGGTCATGTTGTGCTAATGATGCATGCATATTTTATCATGAGTTGCATGTGCTTTTTTTTGTTTATTTCGTGGATAATACATAAGTTTACATTAAGTACAGCTTGCTCTTTTCATTTTTAAGGTGAAACAAACATGGTTCAAGAAATTATCGACATGTATTCACATAGATTAGAAATTCATGGAATGTTAAGCTGAATAGGGATTTTTTACATTTTCCCATAGCTAGAGAGCTTCCTAGTCCTTCTGGGTATTACATATACATATTTTGATGTCAGCATCACTTTCTGGCTCTCTTTTCAACATATATACATACATGTATATAGGATAGTATATCTACGCCAATATCTGAGTCTCTTCAGTGTGATGTGTTCATCATCGTATTATTTGAATTATTTGTTGTAGCCTTGCAAAGTGTAAATTCATTTTCTTTTAATTTGTTAAAATTACGACGAGTTCATTGCCAACATTCCTGTTGTAATGATGTACATTAATTTTGCGATGAAATGAATTTTAATCACATTTCTCATTAATTATTAATAATTATGAATAAAAATTTGTTATTGTGTGCATTTTGGAGAAGGAGCTTTGATAAGCGGAGCATATAATAAACTAAATATTATAATCTAATTAAATGTATCTCTCTTGAAAATGTTCCATCAGATAAGCTTCGGTTTCAATTGAGTATATTCTGTCTATTTTTTTTATCAATATATACACGATATATAGTTGAGTGCTTACTTGAGAGTGGCTATGACCCCAATTCGAGCAGAGGTTTTCATAATATTTTGTTTAATTTGCATACATTTTTTTATTTTAATTTATCAAATCAATTTCCCACAATTGCAGCAGCGGATACAGCAGAAGTGCATTTCAATTTGCAACGGTATTCATTAAGGATATTGATTGATGTAAACTTTCAATAAATTGGTGCCATGCAACGCATAGTTAATTTGATTAAAATGGAAAAAACTCTATTACTACTGAAAAACAGCAAGATATGCGTATTTTGCTATTCGCAATGAATGGCAACATTTTGGTGCTGTAAAATATAGTAAAATATTGTGCAAAGTAAATATTACTACTAGATTTGACTTTACATTTCTTTTTTTATGGATATTTTAATTATGAAGTCGCAGTCAGTTAGCAAAGCAGTCGTGGAATATACATTTATTTGGAAAAATGAAAAATTCTTAAAATGTGGCTTTTTTAGTTCGAATAGCAAACGATAGTTGACAGCGCTATTTGCGGTGTCTTAAAAGCTGTCAGCACAGGCTAAACAGACCGAGTCGTGTGACAAACACAAATAATCAATATCGATATGAAGGAACTTTTTGTGTATCTTTTTGACAGCTTGACAAAACGAAGATACCATACTGGATAGTTTTCTGTGTGCAGGTTAAATAGTGATATGAGATTCCCACAAATTTTCAGATTGCTATTTACCTTGTGCTCTACAAATATATATGTATATATATATATATATATTTGTTGGATGGTTGCACATATTTGCTAGACCAATGGTCAGTGGCCAGGCAAAAGTGCAAGTGCGAAAGCAATATCAACTTTCAAGTACAACAAGGACAACACTCAAATTGAAGAAACCACAATCAAAAACCAACAACCAAAATAGAGCGCACAAGTAAATAACAAACAAACAAAAAAAAAGCCAATAAGCTCAATGTGAAAAACTTAATTGAACGGATTCGATAGATGGAATTGAGAGTTGCAGGATTTTTCAATATATATACATATTTCTATCTATATATATAAATATGGGAATGTGGAATATTTTCAATCATGCGAAATGATTTTGTGTTTTCCGCAAGGATTAGGTTTTCGGTAATAGTGCTTAAATCCCATTATGATTAACACGAGAATTCACAGAATTCCAATCGAGATGACAACTCAGGCAGCAAAAGTGATTGATAAAGGTAATGCCAGTGGCAGCTTAATAAAATTCCAGTCTGTGTGCAGTTGTGTCTGTAATTTTTATTTACAACCATCTCACTAATCATCATTACCTTTATCGTCTCGATTTACATACTCACCATATTTGCTGTGCTTGTCAGTCTTAACAACTTTGGCAAAGGGTAGTATTTGGATGCACCTGCATTCCTTGACAACGGCCTCCGGTTGAATGTTGTGCAGCTGATTCTCCATGTAAATGATGGTGTTGACCTTGGTTCATTTCTCGAGCAGTGTTATAAACTTGGCTAGCTGATGCTGCGAGGTGGTGACAGTGGTCACACCCGTTTCCGTTGTACAGTGTCCAATGCCATTGTTGCCCAGCGTTGTACAGACTGTAACAATGGGCACTGAGTGCTTGAAGCAGCCTTGGGTGGCATTCATCCACTCAGCGCGCGTCTCCGCAAAAATGGCAATATTTTGGCCCGGCGCCTGGCCCAATTCGCGTAGGCCACGCCCAAAATTTGCCGCCACGCATTCGGCCTCCGTGTAGCTCTTCCATGTGTAGTCGCCCATGTTGTATTTTTTGGTGACACGTCCATTTGGCTGTAGTTCGTCCTCCTCGCTGAGTATTTGCCGTGTGCCCAGGCATCGCTTGTTCACATACGTTGTGGACACATATCTGAAGACCTTTTCCAGTGTATCGATGTTCTCCTGCAGCATCTTCAAGTGCACCGCTTGTGGTGGTTCCGTTCATCGATAGGTTTTCACATTCGCATTACCCATTATTATCTTTGCCTTTATGCGTCTCAAGTCCTGTACCCGCTTTTTATTAAGCCAACCTAGCAAACGAACATAAAACTTATCAGCATTTTAAAGTTTCGCAAGGTTTTCTCCTTTTTTTGTATAAGGACCTTTTTGAAAATGGTAATCACAGTCACAAAAACAGAATGGTTTATTTCAAGTTGTATAATTTTAAAAATGGTGAACAACAATTTTTTTTCGTCTTTGAATATTGAATATGAATATCTATTAGCTATTTCGAAGTCGAAATTTGTACCAGTATTGAATCATTGATTATAATTAATTTGTATTGTAAAATATATGAGAAACAAATTAAATCATCAGAAGCACTTACTTAAATGCTCATATTAAATTCATCCTTCTGTATTTTATATACAGAGAACAAATTATGTTTGTTTGTATTGCCAAGGTTGCCGAATTAAGGGCGCATTTTGAAATCAAATACCCCATAACGAAAGTTGAGGAAAACTTTGAGCTTCATATGCCAATTATTTGTATTTTTTTGGTTTGTTTGCCTCGATAAGTTTGCAAAATTAAAAATTGAAATAAATACGGAATGCGATTAACTAACAAATGATGTTCAATCTTTAGTCCTAAACAAATATATTTCTTGTAAAAAATAACGCTGACTGCCTCACTGTCTATCGGCATGGCTTTCTTTCTTCTTGTTCTCTTACTACATCTCATTTGCACCCTTCAGTTTGCCCCTTCCACAACGCAACGTGGCCGAGGCAAGCAAATTATGTGAGCGAAAAGAAACTTTCAAGCAACTCCCATAAGTATGCAATACATTTTGCTGTATTTCGTTCGCTTTGCCTGTGCCTTTAAAGCAGCAACATAATGAAATGGCGCCCAATACACACACACACGCACAGCATCCCCGTCTTGTTTGGAGCACGTTCGCAGTGGGGCTGCTTTGAAATGTTGTTTTGTATTATAAACAAATTCACACGTTTCGAACATCGAATTTCGAACTTAAGCCGAAGCATCTTCGTGCATTTCTCTTATATGACTGAAGAGAACCGAAGCATTTACCATTCTCTTTGGCTGAAATTCGTTCTCTCGTTTTGAATGTGCACTTAATGCGAACCAGTAAATTGCTGAAGGGCAGAGAGTGAGAGAGAGCAAGAACGAGAGAGAGAGAGAGAGAGAGATAGCTAGAGATAGGTTAGACAAAGAGAGTTGCGCACAAAGCACATGCTAATCAAATTACACATTAGTAATTTTTCCTTGGTTGTTGTTGGTATTGTTTGCTTGTTATTAGCAGCAGCGCGCTTTTCCGACTACATTTTGTAGATCCAACTTCCGGTAATTGGCAATTGCAATTATCACAGCTGGCTGACAGACCGTCTTGGCCCAATGTCAATTACAGACGCTGCGCGCACCTAATTGCAACAAATAAATCATAGACGGCAACATTTGAGAATGTGGCAATCAACACAGCACAACATGTTCGATTGTGTTTGAATCACAGATACCCTGTGCCCATCTCTCTCAACGAATCGAAATTCGGTAAACTCTCAAGATATCCAGTTCACTAAGCACAGCACTTTTCTTATTCATACTCTTACTTAAGTCTCTAAAATTGCTTACTTACTTGCAAGCTTTTGTTACCTTTTCAATTTCATAATTATCAAGTGCCTAAATTTACAACTTTTAGAAAATATTGTAAAATATGCTGATTATTAATTATTATAATTGCAATAATCATTAAGAAGTGAAAACGATCAAGATAAGCTCAATTTTAACGCTGCATAACGCTCGATAGTTGCTTATCGATTATATTCGATTATATGCGATATTCCAATAACAGCATTTCAAAGTAATAATTTTTAGCAGAGGCTGGCTTATTAGTAAGGAACATATAAAATCAACTCTTTGCAGAGGCTGTCATATTATTAAATAACACATAAGGCCATTTTTTTAAAATATTTTTACACATCGATATGAAAAGGGTATTCGATGTGCGGTATGCTAGAGTTTGTAGCCGCATTGTTTATTGATGTTGTGCCTGTGTTCGTGAGTAAAATGTGAAAAATATTATTGGTGGGCATCGTTGACCGCTGTAGTGGACACAGAGAAACGGGTTCGTGTGTGTGTTTCAGTTGCGTTCCGCACATAAATGTCAAGTGCGCGTGCTGCTCATATGAAGCTCACGTTCTCACACATGACTACGTACGCAACACACACGCAAGTTAAGTAGCTTTATATATATATATATTTTTTTTTGTACATACATATGTTATATACATATATACCTATACATACAGTTGCGGTCAAAAAAATTGCAGTGCTGTTTCAAATGCATTATTTCATAAAATATGACTCATTTTATGGTGATAATAGAATAAAAATGGTTTGCCGTAAAATATTATAAATTTTACAAATACTAAACGCAGTTAAATATATCCTCTAATCAAATCTAGTTCTTAGAAATATTATTTAGCTGCAGGGAAAATAAATGTAAGAATTATAAATTTGGAGACTTTAATTTGTTTTTTTTTGTTAATACATTTATTAGCTATGCTAACTTTTAATATTAACTTATCATCAGTATCAGCAATCAATAATGTTTAAATAAAATGTTTAATTTTTATAATAATAATAATTTTTTAACTATATTTTTAAAGCATTATTTGATAACATTTCCAAAGTAAATGTGAGCACTACTATTATTTCGACCGCAGAGTATAATACCTATACTCGGTATCACACTCACGTGAATGGGCACACAACGCGAGAAACATTCGTCGATGATGAATGCGCATAAAATCGCCATAAATAACATTTTTCGGCTCAGACATTTTCGTCTTGTTTGCTATTGTTATTCGCGTTTTTGTTGGGGCGTTGATATTATGTCGGAAACGAAAATCTCACGCTCCAAAAGTTTAAATGACTTAATTCGCTTGAATTTGCAGAGCGCATTCAAGTGGGCGTGTCCCGTCCGCATGTCCTTACTATTGCCTTGCGACTCAATTTTTAGGCGTTTACCTATTGATTTTTGCTATGATTTTCTGCACGTTGTTTTAAGCTCTTCATAATTGTTTTTCCCTTTTTTCTATTCGATTGCGGGTTTTTTCTTTTTTTTTTGGTTCTTTTAGGTGAGAATTGATTGTGTGTGTGTGTATGTGTGTGTTGACCCAAATGTGTGTGCCTGAGGCGGAAGTGCGCTTTACTGTCACCGTCTCAATTTATGTTTGCCCAGGCAACCCACGTGTGTTTTTATTTTGTGCCACACACATCGCAAAAGTCTAACACGAGTTCAAACCACTGCAATGTTGAGAAAGTAACACTTAAATTTGTAGCAGGCGACAATGGTTGCACAGAATGCAAATATACTTAATGAGCTTGGATATGCTTTTTGTTTTTTTCCTATTAGATCAACTAGTGCTCTAACTGAAAGCAAATTCCAAATTATGTTGGGTCGAGCTGAAATGTGACTAATAATATTGCCTAACCGGAACTAAAACAAATACCAATTTGGTTGACTCTGGATCACACCTGGCTATGCCGAAAGCCGTTCCGGCGAAAACTAATCTGCTTAGCATCCAACATGCTTACACCTTAACAAAGCTCGTTTGGATCAGACAAATGTTAGCGCCCCGGTTTTACTGGCATTCGTTGTAGTCGCGATGAAAGAAACTTCCAGTTTATCACGCTCCCTTTTCACCCGCCTCTTTTTGTTAGTATTTCCACTTTTGTTTTTTTTTTTTGAAAAATGCTGCTGGTTGCGCCACACAGAATTTGGTAAATAAAATGAAATGCGTCGACATTTTTAGACTGCGTTGGGCGAAAAAAAAATGCAGCTAGGCAGCCTAGCAGCGCGGTAAAGTCGATAAGCTCAGGGGGCAGATCGTGGGCGACAGAGTCGACGAAGGCGTGGCCAGCTTTAACTTATGCAAATATGCGCGACTAGGCGAATATGTAGGGCACATGGAGTCTGAATAACAAAATAACAGAATAAGAATCACAATCGGAATCAGAATCAGAATCACAAGCCACACGCAGAGCAACAAGAGTACTAACAACAACATCAACAACAGCAACCACAACAATAGCAACAACAATTGGCAGCATTTGAGAAACGTCTAGCCACGTTCTGAATGTCGACAATCAACTCAATTTGAGGCGAAAGGTGGCAGGCACATGCAAAATTCAACCAAATCCTCGACATCATCCTGTTCGTCACCTCATCACTCCCCCCAGTCGCCCCCGCCCACCACAAAAAAATATCGCAAGGATTTCGTATTTTGCATTTCGACATTTGATGCCAGCAATTGAGACATGCCGACACACCAAACATCATCATAACTTCTTAGCCAGTACAAAATATATATGCGAGCAGAAATTACGGGGCTGGCTGAGCAACTGTTCGATCTGTTCGCGAGTTTTCCGAATTTCATCCACCCCGACCCCATCCCTCCGGCAGCCCCTCCCGTACACACTTCAGATGAGGTGGCTGCCTTTTATATAAGCTGTGCATATTTTGCCATTTGCATAAACATCAGCCGACAAGCATACAACCGACAGCAAAACAAGACGCTTAACTTGTGCGGAAAAGATGACAGAGGTGCTCGGCATATGTTCTTGGAAGATTCAAAATAAAGATATTTACGTTAAAAAAAAACAAGTCATATATTGAAAATAAATGTATCACGAAAATGATATATTCAAAATACAGTTCCAAAAAATAAAAATAAATTAATACATTTGGATGTGGATAGGGATATAGATTGAAAGTGAGGCACTGTTAGGACTAGAGCTAGGGATTCAGATTGCAGATTCAATATACACAGATAAATGAATGAATGCAGATATATTCCCTATATAAAAGTACAAATAAAGATAGAGACATATACATATAAATTAAAAAAAAACTTTGAATAAAAACTGATTTCTTACGAAGCTAAAAAAATATCATTTACAGAATCTTTAGCTAGTTCACTTGCGATGCGATTCACATTTGCAATTGAAACAGATACAGATACATTTACAAATGCATTTGTCGATAGATACATATATACAGACAGACCCCACAGATCCATGGATTCCACGGATCAAAGACAATAGCCATCGTGTAAGCAATTGTACTGAAAATTTGGCTGAGAAAATGTTGCTGAGCTATTCGAATGATGCTTTGAATTTCATTTGTTGCACGTAGGTGCTGGTGGGTGTCTGTCCTGGTACCGGCAATTAATGCGACAAATTGGATTACTCAAATCTGATTGATGTTGGGTTAGAGATAAACATTATTGGGACAAGTCGCTGCTGTTGCTGCAAATGCGAAAGCGACCAGTAAAACGAAACATGAATTTGAAATGGAGCCAAGCAACGAAAACGCTTATCTTTGTCGACTTTGTCTGTCAGTAATTTTTTGTTTTGTTCTTTTTTTTTTTTGGATTGGCAGTGAGAAATCAGAACTGGACAGCAGCACTCGAGTATAAAGTGGAGAGGAGAAAGGATAGGTGAGAGAGGGAGAGAGAAGAGATTGGAGTCAAGTCGACACCAGGTGGGTTCGGTTGGTGGTTAGTACGGTTGGTGTTAAGCTGGTAGGCCGGCAGGCAGACAGTGTGGGCAGGTGTGGCACGTGTGCGTGTGCGTGTGTCTGTGCAGTGCCAAGTCTCGATAGCGTAGTATTAGGCTCAGCACTTTAGCTCATTTTCATGCAATGCAGCATCTCCTTTTTGGCCATTTCAGTCGTAGGCAGAACATTTTGTTGCTTAATGCATGACCAACTTCAGCTGTGGCTGTCTGGCAGTAGAATGGAAATTAGATTTGTTGGCGTTTTTTTTTTCTTCTCTATTCTCTATTCTTTCTATGCACTGAGCATCAACGTTTATATAAATGCTCCTTGTCGCCTCTGCATGTATTTGACAGTTTTCTATGCATCTGAAATGCTTTTATTGGTATTGATGCGAAGATCAGTTGGCAATTAGACTGAGAATGCAAGCGAGTCAAGGCAAATAAAATATAATAATACGAAAAAAAAATAACTGATAAATGCAAATATTATCAAAAATTGACTTGTCTGTTGTAACATACAACATTGAGAGGGTTATTAAAGCAATTGAGATTCGGTATCAAAGTATAATAAATATAAAAAAAAAACTGAGAGTTGCAAATGGTCGAAAAAATAATTTTAAAAATTTACTTGTCAGTAGAGTTATAAACATAAATACAAACGATGATCTAGTTTGATACAATGCGATGTTTTATGGAGGGTTGAGCGGTGAACCAACCATTGACTGATTGCGTTCTGCAAATAGCTATTAACTTCAGCCTGAGTTGACTTTGTTACCTGCTGCGTGATTAATTGATGAGGCATCTGCAGGCACTGATGCTGTGCTCATTAGCGACTACACAGCCAGTGAATGATGTATGCCTTCTCACACTACACAGGTGTTCATAATATGTGAACGTCTCTATCTCTCTCTGTATGTGTTTGTGTGTGTCTATGTAAGCAATCAAGTCAAAGTCGAAGCTGACAAGATCGAAGCAAGAAAAACCCCTTGATAACCTCAAAATGCAATTTTGCAAGTATTGTTGTGGAACAGTCAGAGGAACGCCCAAGACCACACAATAAAACACACACACACACACACGCACACACAGGCATGGATAAATAGATAGATATATGGGATGACTTGGTTGCCAAGACCCTGGGGCTGGGAACGGGGTGCAAATAAAATGCACATAACACGCCTCATCAACTATAAGCTACGAATGACAACAGCGCAACAAAATAGCTTGCAGCACTGCCACACCCACCAACAACAGCACCACCCAACAATCCACCCACCACGCTCGCTACTCACATGACGCGAGTGTATGTGCAAAAAAAAAAAAAAATATTAATAAACGGAAAGAAAAACAATTCGAGCTATATTTGTCTTGAGAAAAGTATTCGAGCACGATAATCTTATTTTTTATGGAAATATATTCAAAGCAAGCTGCTATAAATTAAGGATGGAAAAGTCAGTTTTCAGAGAAATCGTTTTTGAAATCTCAATTGGGATTCGTAGTAAAATTGTCATGAGTGTAGTATACAATTCCAAAAATAAGTTAAAAGATCATTGCTCGAGCACGAAAATTTTATTTTCAATGGAAATATATTCAAAGTCAAATAATATAAAATATAATATATTCAAATAACTAGCAAAAATAGAAAATAAAATGATGAGAGTGGAGCTTTTTTACAATTGAATCTTATTTTTGTTTTTCCTTCAGTGCACGAGTTCTTGTGTGTGGATGAACTCTCCAATGTCTTGCACGTGAACTGCTCGACGAAAGGATATGCATGATGAGTGAGTTAGTGAAACCATTTTCAAGAGTTAAACATGGGACACAGGGTCGAGTAAGTTTAGTTGTCAACTAGTTTCAGTTTCGTTTTTAAATTGCACCTCTGTCCCAGACACAGAGGCAGACACAGAGAAACACATAGACCCAGAGCTGGGCATATCCATCGAGTCGTGCATATCCTTGCATAGTTTCTTTTTACTAAGCGTTATGCATTTGAGAGCAAAGCGTCAGCATTTGCTTTGCCAAACAACAGTGCAGAATGTCACCCATTGTCCCATGGTCTCGCATTCGTCATACTCATGGGCTTCCAGGCTCCGTCCCTGCCCCCTGCTCCTGTCCCCGGCTCCGTCGAGTGTAAAGCTGCGCGAACGCTTTGCCTTTGCAAATATTTATGGAAAGATTGTTGTATGATTTATGACAATGATAATCTCGCATGCACAATGACGTGTAAGAAATATGAGTTGATATATTCTAAACAAATATTTAATTCGTATTGCCAGCAAGCAGCAAGGACATGTGTCTGATGCTGCACACGCACTAGGCAAAGGATGAAGCCTTCGCAGGCCTTACATACATTAGCGACGCGTAAAAGCTGCTCCATGCTTATTTATTTAAATATATATGTGTGTATATTTGTCTGAGGTCTCAGGTAATTCGGATTAAAGGTTAATTGTAGAGCTGTAGTTATATGGCATTAATGCGCCACTCATTGCTATAATAAACAACATCTACGAATGACAAATTGCTTCTCATTTTTAACTTCTCCTAGATATCGTTGACTTTAAATTTCATTATATCCAATTGTTGCTATAGTACTCGTAGTAAAATGGATAATCGTTTGACTAAAACTTAATACGTTACATATCTAATCAAGAATTGGTTTCAAAACCTTTGACTTAATCGAGCTTAAGCTTAAGCAGATCAGCAAGTATGAAGCGAACAGATCGAATAATGATTATCTAATTTAGAATGAACGCAAAAAATAATCAAGAGCTCTAATTAATCATATTAAACCAATATAAATTATTTAACACACTCAAATTGTACCCACTAAAAAGGGTTATCGAAACAGCTGCTATTTGGCGCATAGGTTGAGGACACAATTCGGCGACTTGGTCAACTGCACTCATGGATTTCGGGCAAAGGGGTACAGGACATGCGAACAAGGCAAATTGACACGTGATGGCCATGGCTGGTGAAAAAAGGCGGATCCCTATTTAACCCAGATAACCCAAAGTAAGCATCTGGGGCCTACGAGTGCCTTTGGCGTCCGTACAATCGCCTAAATCCATAAATAGATCCTGCGTCCTGCGTGTCCACTTTTCACTAACCCAACCAGCGTCAATCAGTTGATTTTTCCCATATCCCATTTCTTCTATTTCCAATTTTTTTTTTTTTTTATTTTTTTTACCCTCCATAATCGATAAATGATTTTGTTTAGCTTTCCTTGTATGCTGATATCTATTTTGGAAGCATGCACGCAGACATGGACCGCACCCGGGACTGCTTATGCAATAGGAAAGAAGGATGTGAGAGGGAGGGAGGGGGGTGGTAGGGATGCGGTGGGGCTGTTTGTTAAATAGCCATAGGCTAGTTGTTAGGACAACTGAGTAAAAAAAAAAAAATATAAAAAAGAAGCGAACTAAAACTCAACCCAAAGTAAACACCACCGAACCGAAGCCGTATGACATAACAAAAAGGATTTGAACTTAAGCAGCTTACCCGTAAACAGCACGTACATACACATACATACATACACACAAACACACACACATACACACACACACACAGAAGCACACGATGCAAAAGTATTGCATACTTTTATGCAGATTATGAACATGGTCGTTATAGTTACGAGTTGCGAGTTACGAGAAGGTTCCTGTCAAGGTAGCAGCGTTTATCTTCTTGCAGCTGACGCCCCAAGACTCGCCCTGCCCCACTGTTGCATGAATGGCGTGCCACAGGGAGCACAGTGGGCGCCCCCAAAGATGTCTCAAGTTAAAGAACGGAAGTCCCAAATCACGAGACGGCGACGGAGACGGAGACAGAGCAGTGAGACCCAATCAACGGATACCTGTGAAGCCACTCCATGTCCAAGTGGCCTTTTTGCTCCATATTAACACAGTCGCGCCTGCGCGTGGGCGTGGCAGGTCGGGGAGTCTGGGACTCGACCACAATGAAGGAAGCAGTAGCTGCAGCAGGGCCGGAATTCAGATGAGTGGCAAATATGCTAAATGCAAGATGTCTGCCTGCCGCCTGGCTGCTGTTAAACTTCCGTTTCATTTCGTTTCGTTTCGTTCCATTCCGTTCAGCTCCTTTCATCTTTCCGTGTTTCGCCTTTGTTTCTCTGTTCATGCAAATGAACGTCATATTTTCTATGGCAGTTTCCCCCAACTTCTTACTTTCTGCTTGCCATGTACAACTTTGCGTCGCCTCTATTGCCCGTCCATCTCCCTTTGCTCCTTCTGCCCAGCTGTTGATTCTTGAGTCACACTTTTTTCATACATATTTCTTCTTTAGTTTTTATGCTGTAGGCATAAATTACGGGAGAGAGACGAGATTTACTAGTGACATTCCACCCATCCCCTTGATGGGATTTGTCAGCTGCTGCTGTTTGTGTAAAATAAAAAATCAGCAAACCAAATTATGTTGTCTGTTTACTATGACCTATCTATTATTCGTAATTGAATGCATGAGTATCGAAATAATTTTGAATTGATATTTTAGTGAGCCCATTTTCTTTATAAACCTACTTATTTATTGAATAAATAGTATAGATAAAAGTGCTTTCAAAACGTATAATGATGATGAAAAAGCATCATGTTGTTGTCGTCGTCGTCGTCTCCCTTCATGACCGTAATAAATAAGTATATCAATAATATTCAATTCAAAAAGCAACATTATATTTCTAAAAAAGTGAGATACAAGATTGACCGTGACGGGAGTCGAACCCGCAGTCTTCGGATTCGAAGTCCGACGCCTTATCCATTAGGCCACACGGTCTCCCTTGTTTAACTGGCCCATTTAATAACTATAAGCCATATATAAATAAGGAATGAGGAAGTTAAGGTTCTCTTTTTTTCAAGTTTGATTTGGCAATATTGCACTTCATCAACTATTCATTATTGCTGGATATTTATTGACTTTTTGACTTAACTTGATAGTTGTGGCAGTTGCTCAATAAATAAGGCCATAAGATGTTTTTAAAGCTATCGTAAATTAGAATCAAGCTGTTTAAGGATAAATTAAAATCTGAGCGTTGGTGATAGAAAAAGACAGACACAAAGAGAGAGAGAGAGAGAGACAGCGACAAGGGGAGAGAGAGAGAGAGAGAGCGTCAGGGAGAGAGAGAAACACTTATAAAACAGTTCCACAATTCATGTGCATAAATTATAATGTTTCTCTATGCCTGCATATTTAGCACATAGTTCACAGAGAAACGAATGCAATCTTTAATTAAATATAAAAATGCAAGTACACACACACCCCCAAGCAAACACACACACACACAGCCACACACATAAGCACACACACCTCACAGCGAGTGCAAATAATTGCATATTATGCATACGACGTGTATGCAGCACCGAGCTACGAGCACAGTTTTCATTTCATGTCTGTAGTTGCAAACTTGGCTTAATTTATTTGTGCTTGCATCTTCCACCCTTAGTTGCAACTATAATGCCGCTCGTCTCACATCTCGTCACAACAACAACAGCAATTACAAATTGCAGCAAAATTGTGAGAAATCAAAAGTACTTAAAGTTATTTATATTATTTTTACTGGAAGCCAGCAGCTGCTCTCTAACACGAATACAGCCAATGAAAGTGGCAGGGGCAAGGGCGGCGACGAGGGTGTTGTGTGTGATGCAGTTTATTTTTTTTTTTCTTGCATCCTTGCATCCATGCATCCTTGCTAAAGTCGCGTAGTTGCCGTCGTCTCTGATGGTAGCAAAGTTGATGACTTCACATACAGCTCGCGTTTAGTTGTTGTTCGCATTTGCCACATCACATCACTGGTGTGAGTGGGTGTGTGCACTTAAGTGCATCTCGCAATTTGACTGAGTCTGTCTCTCAAGCTATTTGCCTGTCCATTTTTATATCAGGCTCTCTCTCTCTCTCTCTCTCTCTCTCTCGCTCTCTTTCTGAACCTGTCTCTCTATATCTCTGGTGGCCTGTCTTAGCGGACTAATAGCTTGATAAACTATATTTCGCGCTTTTAAAATGGATGACACATGCATTCACTACTACTCCCATAACACTCTCTCCCCTCTCCGCCCACTCTCGGCTCTCTGTCCCTCTCGGTCTGTTTTTATTTATATTTTCTTTTGCTGCCAAATCATAGAAGTAACGATCATAAGTGTCACACATATTTTTGGTACTTAAGCATAACATGAATACTCAAAATATATATTTATATTATACTTTACTTGCTATATACTTTGGCAGATCTAAAAATTTCTGACTAATGTGGGAATGTCTAGATGATTTGTGTTCGACCCACAGCTGGAGTAATGCTGTGTAAAGGATATCTTTCAGTCATTCACTGGGGCTAAGATTGCTCTTACCTGTGTTTAGCTGCAGGCATAAAGCAGGGCACAAGACAAGATTGTTGCTAACAGCTTTCAATATGGTGCTGAGAGAATCAGAAACCATCAATTGGCCCTCGGCTTATTTATTTCCTGTGTCTGTCTAACTGTGTGTGTGTGTGTGTGTGTGTGTGTGTGTGTGTGGCAAGACACCGTTGCGCCCCCAAGCTTGCCGTTCAATTGCTCGTTTGCCAAGGAATTTCTCTTTTAACTTTTGTCTTTTTTCGTCTTCTTTTTTGTGTTTGGTATTTTACTTCTTTTTTTTTTTTTGCATTGGCTGGCTGAGTGCTCTGGCAGGAGCAGGCAGAATAACGGGCTGAGCACAGGGCACACGGCACAGGGCATACGACGCACGGCAGAAGAGTACTCGTATGATGAAATACAAATTAAATTTCCACGCACAAAAAATCAGATATGAAATGTAAAACGTAAACGAGAGCCACAGCAGCAGTAGGAGATTGGAGATTGGAGATAGTAGACAGGAGGTGAGAGATGAGGGTTGAGAGACGGCAGAGGTAGAGGCAGAGCAGTGGCAGTGGCAGCATCAACAGATCCCAGCAGGAAGGAGGACATGTGACGCAAGCCTTATGCCCCTGAATCCCATATAGCCCGCTCAATGGTGTTCGCAAGCATTGCCATGACGCCATCATGACGAAGACGCTTTATCAACGCTCTTGTCTTTATACCCTGTAAATGGCGGGCATTGAGCTTATAAGAATATATTCGCAGTCAGAATCTTTAATTCGACTCGCTTTTGAGAATGCCATCATCTTTATTTACAATTTTTGCCAACAAAAATACGAATTTTAGATTGTACACACACACAAAAAAAAAATGTTGTGTAGTTTAGGCGCCAACGGGTAGTCACCCTATTATTCAGAAAATAAATTTCTAAAACTTATGGTTGTGGTTTTTTAAAAATTAGGGTTTATATATCTACTTTTTTAGAACATTTTTATAAATAATCGAAAGAGTCGCTGGATTTTTGGGAAAGTCGATTAAGTGCAAGCTTTTCTAAATTTTAGAAATATTTTTCCTAATTCTTAGATATTATTCGTAAAAAATATAAAAACTTTGAGTAATTGGGTTCGATTTTAATTTTAAGGGGATTTACTAAATTTTAGTTGATTTTTTCTCTGACTGTGGTTACAATTCTTCGAAATGTTCAATTTATCAAGTTTTAATTTCGAACGGGGCATATCAGAGTCGATCATCTTAAGGCTTAGTGGGTGTTGCTTTTAAGAAGCGCTCGAAATACGCAGTTCACAGAAATTGAAGGCAAATTTAAATGAAGCAACCCCCTGCTTCTGCCCTTGTCCCTGCCCCATCCTGTGCGCAACACGTCTTGTAATATGGCAAAGGAACTCAGGAACTCAAAACAAATCAGCACTCGACGACTGCCACAACTTGCGCAGCCCCCCATCCCACCCATATCCCCTCGCCCATCACTATCATTGCGTAAATGCATAAAATGGCGTATATTTTGCATGAGATTTGATTTGGAGCCATCGCCGAATGGAGAAAGTTCGGCTAAGAGCTAAGTGTTGATGCAATGTATTTATGTCTGTCTGATTTTTTTTAATGTTCCTTATGGTTATGCCATGTGTGTGTGTGTGTGTGTGTGTGCTTGAGCGGTGCAGATAACAAGCAGAGCGGGTTCACTTACAATGCATTCTTTTCTTACCAGGACTAGAGATAAAGTGCCTTGAACTTTCTGAAGTAACTTTGAGCTTATATACTCATAGTGCTCTTACTTTTATTTTTTTTAATTTATTTATTTAATATGGACGAAAAACCCGTTCGCAGTTCTCAAATGGTTTTTATAAATACAAACTTATAATTAAAGTTACCAATTAAATTGTATAAAATTAAAAGGGGGCCAAAAATAAATAGTTTCCTTTTGTAAACCAGTTTTACGGTTATCTGTAAATCTATCTATCTTTTCTCAATTGTAATTATTTCAAATACTATTTGAAAGCATAAATTATAGTTAATATAAATATATAAATATATAAATAAGTACATGTCATGCGATATCAGAACGAATTACAGGCGGCTTTGATAAAGCATTCAATAAAAGTCTGTTGCATTTGACTTGCATTCAAATTGCGCATTTATGCTGAGATGGTAACGCTACAATAAACATATTTTCTCTTGGCATTTGCTGTCAATTCCTGGCATATAGATATGGTATATACATATACATACATATTCGGGGTAATTTAGTATTCGAGTGGATATTGGTAACCAGTATGCAACGCTTGGCTAGGATAATAATTTGTATTTACGCGCATTTGCTATGTGCCGTGCGAAATGTAAAGCGAAAACCACACACAGGCACGTACACACATACACACACACACACACACATATATATATATATATATATATACACATGCATAACAACAAATAGTCGGGGATCCGTGCCTGGCATTCGGTGTGGCCTTTGGCCTTAGGTCACCTGCTCTGCGACTGCCGCCTTCAATTGACAGTCACAGATACAATGTTGCAAATAGATACAAGCTTGTATTGCAAATGTATTTCCATCCATTGCTGACTGCTATTATTGTAGTTGCTGCTGCTGCTGCTACTGCTACTGCTGCTGCCATTGAGTACATATAAAAACAATAAGCAAAATGCCAAAAACAGCACCAGCACCAGCACCAGCAGCAGCAGCCGCCACATTGCCGATGTGGTCGATGGCAGAGGCAAACAGATACAACAATAAATATTAATAAATTTCACATGATCATAAAAATGAATTTGTGAATCCCACACGCATACACACACACACACGCACACACAATACAAACACAGTCACGCACACACACACACACACACACAAACAAACATATTACATTATATGGCTTAACCATAACAAGGCAATCGCATTATTAGGCAGCACTGAGCACAAATACGACAGCAACAGCACCGCCTTCACCCAACCAAACACCCCACCCTCCCCCTACTTCCCTCTTGGGTCTGCAAGGTGTTTGGCATTGGGCTGCGGGCGATGGGCGATGGGCTATGGGCGTGGCTGTCAGACAGCCAGGTGGGCTGTTGATTCTGAGTATATTTGGCTTTCGTATTTCTATACCCTTGCTGGGGGTACTCTAATTTTATCCCGAAGTTCTAATGCACTTAAGCAAAGGAATCTGCAAGTCCATAAAGCTAATATACATTCTTGATCAGCATTAAGTGACGAGGCAATATATATGCATTTCTGTCTGTCCTCACTTTCTACACCCGTGATTTGAATAAGTTGCATTCTTGTTAAAGTTTTGTTGCGGTTAACATCCGACCGGATCGAGCTACTATATGCTATAGCTGCCATAGGAACAAACGCTCAAAATATTTCGATGTGAGCAGATTAACTACGGCTTACAAGGGCATTTGATCTTCTGTGTGCTAAGATGACCTTTTTTTTATGGTTTTTTCTTTCTTCTATATTTTTCTTTGCTTTTTGGGAGGCGGTGTTGTCTTTAAGCACCAACGGCAGTTAGGTGTTTTATCTTCAAGTGCACACACACACACACAATACACACTCGCACACATTCACACACACACACAATACACACTCGCACACATTCACACACACACACACACAATACACACACGCATAGAGTCATCGACACACGCATGTCTGTAATATAAACATATGCAATAAGGTTATCTTATTACCAGCGCCAAGAAATGGAGGCTGACACAGGAACAGACGCTCTGGGTAAAGCGGACTCTTCTTGAGGGTAGGGGGGGGGGGGCTTTTGTTTGGGATGGGGGTGGGTGGGTGGTGTTGGGTGTATTTTCCAGGAAGCGGCAGTTGACAGGCCCGCAGTTGAGCGCAAAATGCGCTCGCAGTAAATCGAAGCAGATAATTTTACTGCCTGCCGCCTTTTTTTCTTGCTTTTTTTTTTTTTTGTCAATTTGTGTTGAAATTTTTAGTAACCGAATAACGATTCAAGTGAAATGAAAAAATACCTGTCTGAATTTGGATTCAACTCGAGAATGCATGCAAAAAGGCTTAAGGGGAGCTCAAAACATGCCAATGCCAACGATTTGCAAATGCAATTGTCTTTTTGAGCATAATTTGGCTTGTAGATTAATATTTCTTTCAGCTGAAAGAAAACACAATTCTGTTCACGCACATAAATATATGAAGTAAAACTATGCCAACTTTTAATGTTTACTTATCGTCAGTATTGATTGCTTATGTTTAAATCAGATGTTCATAATTTTTTAAATATATGTATTTTAACATATTCCAAAACATATGTGTGCACTACTATTATTTTGACCGCAGCTGTATATATATAATAATAATACCATAAACTCAATTGTCTTAAGCCATTTGCGAGCAATCTGTGCAATCAACTGTTATCTTGAAAGTTGAGGCCATTTCTGCAATCGCATATCGTACATGTTGATGATATTATGTATTTGATATTGTGCTTGAGTGATCAGATGATCGCAATAACAACACAACACTCCAGATTTCTAAAGTAGCACAGCCCCCCTCCCCCTCGCTTGCCTCTGGCTTGCCCCATTTGGGGGTAAGCAGCAAGTGGCTGCTTTAATGACATACCTTGGCCAATGGTGATGGCGATGGCAATGTTTTCGCATCTCTTGCACCACCTTTCGTATGTTGCAGGGCGTGTTTATTATATACGGTAATTTGCAGGTAAGCCGAGTCGCATCGTTGTGGCAAACAGCAAGCAAAAAGCAATCCACTGCTCACTCGCTCTTCTATCGTGTTCGCCAGCGGAAAAGGCAAAAAAAAAATATATATATATAAAAAAAATACAAAAATGGTCCAATCGATAAGAATGTAATTTGCCATAATTCACTGAAATTTGCTCGGGATATTGGCTTTCTTTTTACACACACAGCACACATATGTGTATGTGTGCAAAATGCACACACGACAGCCCTTGTATGTGTGTGTGTGTGTGTGTGATTGTATCTGTGAGGCGGCCGAAGCAAAAAACGAATATTATTAATGGTAAAGGGCAGTTTGTATTAAAATTACACCTACTAAAGAAAAGCCATACACACACACGAATACTAATTTACGCAATAAATGTATGTGTGTGTGTATAGATATATATATACATATATATATATGTATATATATACATATGTCATATTTATGTATGTGTGTGGAGCCCCTCGCTTTTATATGCATTAAATTGACATTCATATTACTTATTTATGCATGGGAAATTAATTTTGATATGTTGATTTCCTGCATGAGCAAATCCAGCTAGAAGCACACACACACATACACATATATAAATCTATTTATATATATATGTATGTAAATATTTATCTAAAATAATATTGCTACAAATGTCCTGTTTGTATGTTCTCAACTTGAATGGCTGTTTTTTTTTGTTTTATATTTTGGCACAACAAATGCCAAATATTTATATTAATTGTAGTTTCTAAATGAAGAAAACGAAATGAAGTCAATGGAGAGTGAAAAAGGGACTAGACTAATGTACAGTAAAGGCTTAAGTATAAGTACAGTTGAGCACTGAGTTCACGTAGAGGATTCGAATTAATCATAAGTACTAGACGGTTATCTGGCTTGTTTGTGAGCGGGTCGCAGGTGTTGGGGCCATTTCAATCAGTGGCTTTGTTCTTAATTTTGTGGCGCAGCTATTTGCGAACACAGGATTGGAGCCGGTTCGTCGCACGTGAATAGCTCTCCATCGTCCATCGTCCATCGTCCACCGCCGGAGCCGGGAATCGTTCGTATGCATAAATTGTTAGCTGGGCCATAATAATAAGCAGCGCCAACGGCATTTTGCCATCGATCCGCGGGCAATGGGCAGCGTCCACCTCCAAGTTCTCCACATCTTGTGGCACGTCATCAGAGTTGGGGTTGGGGTGTTTCTTTAATGGCTTAACCGACAGGCTTCGGCCAGCTTTCCAGTCTGCTTCCGTCCCGCTAATTCATTATGCGCACTTCCTGTCATCCGGTTTTAGGCACTGGTACCCCCTAAACACCCCCATTACCCACCCTGACTGGAGAAATTATGACACAATCGCCTCACTCTGCGCATTTTATTGTTTTTAATCACTTTTCAGTTGCCTCAGGTCGAACTTTGATTGGCAAAATAATGATACATACACAATAAAATAGCATACTAGTTATCAACTTGTTCCATGCTCAAGCAAACTGAATTTACATTGCTCATTAAAGAATCCATCGATTTTTTCGGACTTGGGTGTGATGCTGGTTATTTTAAGCCATGGACTGATGCCTCGGGGCTGATTTATGGGTGCCCAGAGACTTGGGTAACCCAGCAAATCGAAAGAGAAACGTTGACCACATTGGTTGCAACTTGCTAGTCGACCAACAATTCGTTTTGTTGCACCAAGAGAGAGAAATAGAGAGAGAGAGAGAGAGAAGAGAGAGAGAGAGAGAAGATGAAATTTCTATAGTTGCAATAAGCTACTGTTCTTGGGATTGAAAACAATTTCACATAAATTTTAATTATATTTTCTTCATTGGTATTTGTAAGGTTTAAACTAATATTGCTTAAATAAAATGTTCAACTATGTCCAAAATAGTTTCGTTTTAGGGTATTGTTGGGTGCGTCTTAATTTATTTGTGGTAAATTTCCCTCTGGTTTTATGTAGTTCATTGAAAAATCCTCCGCTTGTTGTCGCCCCTCAACCAAAGCCAAAGCTAAAAACACTTTAAAGTTTGTCTGCACAAAATTTTGATAAATTTTGTATTTGTTTTGTATATTTTGGGAGGCAATCGCTGCCAGTTGCCGGTTGTCAGTTGGCTGGTGTTGTGGCAAGTGTTGTTGTTGTTGTTGTTGTTCGTCAAGCAATTAAGCGATAAGCATGCCAAGCACACCATGTCCCCCGCAATTGTCCCGCAAACTGCTCCGCTAATAGAAACACCGCAAAAATGTACCATGGAAAGACACAAAAATCATTGTTGTTGTTGCTCGACAAGAAAGTCTAAACCAACAACAACAATAGCAATAACAACAATAGCAATAACAACAATAGCTTGAGAGTGGGAACGTGCACATGGACAAGCCAGTTAGCTCAGCCTTAGCTCGCAGATGAAGATAACCACTTGAAAACTCATTAGTTGGAATTATAATTAGACAATTATTATGTTTTTCATTTCTTGTTTTAACAGTTGCATGTGTTCATGTGTGTGTGTGTGTGTATGTGTCTGAGTGTGCGAGTGTTATTATTATTTTTAGTATTATTTTAATTTGATTATCATCATCGCTAAGTGGCAGACAGCTTTTCAATTATAGCTATTCAAATTACGCATACGTCCCGTTGCCCATAACTACACATTTATCCAATTTCATTTGCAGCTTAATAGGGACTGTGAATGATTTTTGGGTATTTCTCATAATTACTAATATGCAAATTGGTCAATTAAATCGATCTTATTTTTATTACTCACACACAGAAATGTTTTATTCAAAATGTGATAAATTCAAGCATAATTCCGTAACTGAGTAAATTAAATTTCTATAAAACAGTGAGAGTAACTAATTACATAAAAATGTGGTGGAAAAATTTATTTGTAGAAAAATAATTTAAAAAAAAAATCAAAACAAACCAGATCCCGAAAATTAATATGCAACATTTTGAAATGCATCGGCTCTTGTGTCATATTTGCTTTTAATAATTGTAATGAAATTTAACTGGATTACCTCCGTTGACCCAGGGTCGGAGTCCAAAAGTTAAGCTAAAAAAAAATAAATAAACAGAAGAAAAAATTAAATAAGAAGAGACGAATGAGGGCATCGCCAGACCGACTCTGAGCAGTTCTGAGCGGGCTCAAGTGCGGATATTATTTCAATATTATGAATAAAATGTAAGTGCCACAATGTGTGTGTGTGTGCTCTGCGCTGAGAAGTGCTTGCAACACGCAGCACGTCGAATCTACGACCGCAGAGTGAAGCTTAAATAAAAAGCGATGCTGGCAACAAATGCGCGCAGACAAAAATAAATCCCAAGCCCAGGCGCAAGCCACTAGGTGTATGCCTCCCTCTGTATGTGTGTGTGTGTGTGTGTCTGTGTGTGTGTATGTGTCGGGTAATAATCTTATCTTTAACTCGGCAGAAACAGAAGCCATTGCCGTCGCTGTTGCCGTTGCTGTTGCCGTCGCTGTTGCCCTCGCTGTTGCCGTTGCCGTTGTCGTGGCCAGCGACTGTGAAAGCAGCAACAGCAGCATGGCTGCTGTTTCCATTGTACGGGAAGTGTGCGTGCCAGTCACAGTCACAGCAGGTATGTGTCTGTGGGTGTGTGGGTGCGGGTGTGTGTGTGTGTGTGTGTAAGCACTGCCATTTCCATATGGCGTCATATTGCTGGCTGTCATGACGGCGGCTTCTGCTGCTGCTGCCGTTGGTTTCATACAATTGAAATTTGTAATTATTCAAATCGGATTTAAATACAGACACACACACAGAAGAGGCTCGACAGACTTTAGTTTTGTGGCAGCGAAACGCAGGAGCAGAAGCGGAAACGTTGCCGCCGGCCAAAAAAAAAAAAAAAAAAAAAAAAAGAGAACAAAAAATCAAAATTATGGGCTGCCAAGAGGCAGCAACAGCAAACAGTGCTTTAAGGGCGTGGCAAAGAACCGTAGAGTCGCTTGTTTGATGAGGGGTAAAGGGGGGCGGGAGGGCGTGGTGGGTGGGTTGGAATGTCAGACAGGTGCATGCTCTCGCCAGATGAAGATTGCGAGAAGCTCTGCGTGCTCTTTGCTGCTCCCGTTTCCTGTTCCGCATCTTGTGTGTGTCTCTGTGTGTGTCTCTGTGTGTATGTGAGTGTGTGACAACGTCAAATTGGATGAAAATTAATTCATTTTGAAGCGTTAAGATTCTTTACGCGCTAATGAGTTGAAGTGGGTACACACACACACAGACACACAAACACACACACACACACACACATCGACAAAGCAGCTGCTTTGTGCTGGCAACATCTGGTTTTACGACCCGACTGCCGCATTCGCCTTGCGGTTACCGACACTGGGCGTGGCAACGGATAAGCGACCATTAATTCTCAGCTACAGCAGCCCCCTCCCCCATCCAACAAAAAACCAAATAAGCCGAAAAGTATTATTAATAAATAAGGAACAAGTATGAACGATTATCTTTGGCACGCCGAAAACAACATACACTTGTAGATCGTAGTTAATCAGTTTGCATCTAAATTTTAGTCAGAGTTCCAAATTTTATTAATAATATTTATTGTAATTATTAATAATATTATTATTATTATTATTATTATTAATAATATTCTTATTATTATCATATTTCGATCATTTGCTCCTATGGCAGTTATAGTCGAGTCGGAGTAACCAAAGCGAAAAGTTTCAACAAGATGGCTGAAAAGTGGAGAGAATACAACTTATTCAAAACTCATGTGTAATAAATGAGGGCATATCGACTGATCAATATGTATATATATATATGTATGTTATGGCATTGCAGATCGTTAAACTTGTCACGATAAAATTATAATACCCTGCGCAAGGGTATAAAAACAAGGAAGAAGGGGTATCTTTGCCATACCGAAAATTAAGATTAGGATTAAGATGGACAGATGGTTTTATCGACTTGGCTGGTGACTGTGATCAAGCATGTATATATTTTGTGGGAGACATTGGACGGGGTTGGGGGATGCGGTAAAAAAATACAGATATTGGAAAATAAAGCTATAAATATGCTCCACTAAGATATAACTAATTATATAGATTAATACGGCGTTAAAATGATCTTTGTTCATAAAAAAAATTGTTTTAAACAAATTAAATATAATATTATTATAAGATCATTGCGTGTATTCAGCATATGAATCTCTACTCAGAAAATCATTGTAGTTGAGAGTTAAAACCAATATAAATCGGATAACAGCTTTCATTTATTCAAATGGAAAAAAGGGTCTAAAAACTTAGCTGTAGCCAAAGACCAAGTCGTATTTGTGGAGAGTGAATCAGATAACGAGAGTGAGTCTGAATTCGGTTATGGATAAGGATCAGAGTGCTATGTCCAAGGCAGTTACTTATCAGCATTTGGGCATCTGTACAGCGTGCAACTAGCCGTCAAAAGGTTCCTTGCGATGGGGTTAAAGTGGGGCAAGGGGTAAGCTCAATCTACTGCCAAATTACTTTAACTTAACTCATTTTGC